>JAUJYZ010001065.1:0-499478 GCA_033675265.1 Actinostola sp. cb2023 | reverse complement strand
ATCTCTTGATTCTCTCTACAAGTTAAATCTGTTGTAGACAACGATGGTATGTTAAGAGTCGGAGGAAGATTGGACAAGGCACATATCGACTACAATGCAACGACACCCACTTATTCTTCATGGGGAATCATCACGTTACAACTCTTATAGTGAGCGTGAGATTGTCATGAGAACATTGGTCACTCAGGGCAAAACTTTGTACTTTCTGTTTGCAAGAAAAATATTGGATTGTTAAAGGAAGATCGATTGTACGCAAGGTCCTCAAAGACTGCATGGAATGCAAGAAGAAAGACGCAAAGCAAGGTGAACAGATAATGGCTGATTTACCTAAAGATCGACTGACTCCAGATAAGCCCCTGTTCACCTATGTTGAAATTGATTACTTTGGTCCACTTTATGTGCGTCAAGGTCGAAGTCAAGTCAAGAGATACGGATGCCTTTTCACTTGTCTTAATATCAGAGCTATACACATAGAAATTGCTCATAGCCTGGATACCAGTTCCTTTATAAATGCCTTACGAAGATTCATTAGTCGACGAGGCATTCCTGAGCAGATTCGTAGCGACAATGGTACAAATTTTTGTTGGCGGAGAACGAGAGTTAGAGAAAGGCCATCGAGAGTTGGAATCAACACAAGATTGATGATTATCTTTGCCAAAGAGGTATTGTATGGAAGTTCAATCCACCACTCGCTTCACACATGGGAGGAGTATGGGAGAGGCAAATAGAGAACCATCAGGAGAATTCTCAAGGCCCTACTCAAAGAACAATTGGTTACAGATGAAGCACTAGTTACACTTATAGAATCCATTGTACATTCTCGTCCCATCACTCCATTGAGTTCTGATCCCAACGATTTGGAGCCTTTGACACCAAACCAGTTACTTATCTTAAGTATAGGTCCACAGTATTTTCCTCCTGGTGTATTCAACAAAGATGACTTGTATTCCTCAAAGACGGTGGAGGCAAATTCAGCATTTGGCAAATACGTTTTGGAGGCGTTGGTCAAGAGGAATATCTTCCTCTTCTTCAAGAACGCAAGAAGTGGATTCAACCGAGAAGGAATTTTGCTGTTGGGGACTTGGTGCTTATTGAAGAAACCAACTTACCGCGTAATCAGTGGAAACTAGGACGTATCATCGAAGTGTTTCCAGATGGAAAAGGATTTGTCAGGTCAGCAGATGTCAAGACGAAAGATTCAAGGATGAAAAGACCAATAACAAAGCTTTCGGCCAATTTATATTATTGTTCAGTTTTGTGTTTTCCTTTGGGATTTATGTTTAGTAGAAGTATTCGTCTTTTGTTTTCCGTCCTTTTGTCATTATACAAAGTTCTAGTAGTTTAGTTCCAGTTTTAAGCATAATTAGTTCAACGTGTGTAAGTATTTTTCTCTTCTTTGCTTTCTTTTCTAGTTTATCAGTCATTTTGTAAATAGTAATTTCTATTTATGTTATGTTTAGTTGAATCGTTACGTTATAGTAAAGAGATGAAACGCATGTCGACCGTTAGAGTTTATTTTTCTACAGCATTCAAACACGAGTAAGCTAGATGGCAGAAAGTGCTAGTGGAGCTAGAAGAAAGCTTCCTAACTCGAATTTAGAACAGGATGGAATACGAAGAGAAAAGGCTAATACAGCTAAAAGATCTCGAGGTGGACATCTTGGACGAATGACATTTCTATACAACCAAATGGAACAACTCATGGTAGACTACAACAACGTAAACGCCGCGAAACTCTTAAAAGAAGAGTTAGATAAAAAGTATCAGCATTTCGTAGATTCGAATAAAGATCTATTGGGAAATCTAGATGAAGATTCAGAGACAAAAGATGCTATCCAGACTTACGAAAGTCTAACACAAGGAAAGTTAGAGTTTGACGAATATTTCCGGACATGGCTCGATCGAACGGAACAACAAGAAGAACAAGTACCTCGTCTAAGTGATCAACGAGAAGCAAGTTGTAAATCAAGCTCAAAAGGAAGTATCAAATCTAGCCGTTCGAGTTGCTCAAATGCAAGTACACATAAGAGCAACAAGATTAAAGAATTAAGAGCTAAATGCAATGTGGCCAAGTTAGTCAGGTGGCTTAGCGCAAAAATTGGGCCAAATCGTGACAGAACGTACAAAAGCACCATACTTTGTACAAATGTTGTTTAGACCTATATAATCAATATTGGAAGGGGTGCCCATCGAAACTCTTTCTAAACGCATGTCGACCGTTAGAGTTTATTTTTCTACAGTTACACATCCTCACTGCATACTCATTACCTCATCAGGTAAGGTTGAGTTATGGGGAGAATCCGCGACTGATGTGGCAATAGGCATACAACGAGGATAGGTGTTTCATAGGTTAGGTAGCCGCCACCAGGGGAGGTGGGTGGGTCACAAAATCTTGCTGCCGTCCCGGAATACCGTTGAAGTGACGACTTTAAGGTGGGACGGGTAATACTGACGAGCTAATTAATTATGCAGTGAGAATAGTTACACATCCTCACTGCATACTATTACCTCATCAGGTAAGGTTGAGTTATGGGGAGAATCCGCTCCTGCCCTCAACACCGTGCCATGGGCACTCAAACTAGCAAAACTGCCAGCCAGACGACAAACACACACCAAGTAACCCATATCATTCTTTATTCCTCTCCATTACTCAGAGTCAGTTCCCCTTAGCCTT
Organism: Actinostola sp. cb2023; assembly: GCA_033675265.1. Taxonomy (NCBI): domain Eukaryota; kingdom Metazoa; phylum Cnidaria; class Anthozoa; order Actiniaria; family Actinostolidae; genus Actinostola; species Actinostola sp. cb2023. The sequence goes on along the minus strand of JAUJYZ010001065.1, from coordinate 496,804 downwards.
CCTGATGCTCACGCTTCGTATACATGAGCAGCGCAATAACATAAATTAGCATTCTACAAACCGAGGAACTACACTGGAACTACACTGGTCGAGTCTGAGTCTGAACACCTGGTGAAGAAATCAATGAAAAAGAAAACAGCGTCTCGTACTAAATTATATAAGTTATCCACTGAAAGATGAGCTCTGTCCTGTAATGAACTCCAATTAGAAACAGTTAGAAATTCCGACAGCTGTTGTTCCAAAGCCGACCTCTGCCGCAGACATGGGCATGTTCCTGAACCACAAGCCTGGCAGAAATTTTCATCAAAGGCGTTGGGATACCAAGGAATCGATGGGGTGTAGGACAGCGTTAGGCAGCTTTCTAAGGTCTTGAAACCTACGGATGCAGGATAGTTCTTGCTAACACATCGGAACGCCCAGAGATCCCATTGCAAGCGAACCGGCGAGGTCCATTCCCGACAATGCCGGGAAGGGAAAAGCAGTTCTGAATCAGAACCCTTTCTGTCTACCAGTAGCCGATCAACAACCATGTTTTGAAGGGTGGCCCATGCCACCAGAACGGTCTTGGTCGAATGCCCGGCACAACAACAGTGAACGCACCATGGAAACTTTGGTAGAAAATGTTGCGGAAAGGGCCAAGTGGAACAAAAGCTAAGGCGGAAACGTATGAACGTCATGCCTGGCAGGCATCGGACTATATTGGCGATGAGGTTGACCCTAACAGACCCGCGGGAGTCGCACAGGGTGTGCATGAGGCAGAGGATTTCCGCTTCTATCCTTCTGGCAATACTATCCAGGGAAATGAAGTCAAACGAATGGAGGCCGAAAACCCGTTCAGGGTGCACCCACACCTCATGCGTAAGCATGGAGTCTGTACATCCGAATACCTCCGCGAGGGGCCGTCACCCGGGTATTGGGCCGATGGTACGTAAATGTAGAAGGTCTGTATACTGAAATTTCGATCATGACTACAACATTAGATTTCTTTAATAATCTCATTGACAGCGGAATTCCTACAGCCGTCGTTATCCAAGACGCACTTGAGGACTCGACAATTAGCTATCCGATGCTTAAACGGAGCAGTGTCAAGCCTAACGCATGCGCATTAAAATCAAAAACAATAACAAACGGTTGAGAAAAACCGTTCTAATCGCTAAATAAATGGCATACAGGACCCAAGTAGATGCTAATCTATTTTAGAAAGTAATTTTAGAACTTCAAAATATCAAAAGGATAGAAGTCTAGAAGTGAATTCCCGGCCATATTATTTCCCAACGGCCAATCAAATAAGACACATGGAGCCAAAAACACAGAAATAGAGGGTGGCCGAATCTCGACGGGTTGACAAGGCGTTCTATGTGAGTTTTAATTTTTTCAATTTTATTTATTTTTGTCTTCAAAAGTCATGAACAGTACTGCATCTACGATTGATGATCAAGATTCCCTCGTAATCGACCAGAATTATTGCCGGTTTAAAATTCGGTTTTCTTCACTCGAGGATGATCTGACGGCCTGCTTTCGGCTGTTTGACACTTTCTTCCATGGCTTCAAAGTCAGTTATAAGATGAAATAATCCCCACTAGGAATTGTTGGAAATGACAAACGTGCTTTGAATTCTTACTAGTGATCAATGAGATGCTTGCACAAACCTGATTAAAGTCGATGGAAACAGATATAATAAAAGTCCCGTGCTGATAAGGGAACCCAGTGCGATTTACTGATACTGATAAAGTAACCGGCCTCTATGAGCATGTAACACATAATGTAGGCGGCGGCCTCGGCGAACATTTTCCAAGGGGGTAGACGTTCCCAAGCCGGTGGGAGAAAACGCTGACCCACGTGGAGATCAACAATGCATTGCGACACAGGAACCCCAAGCGAACGAGCTGCACTTTGTAACGGCAAGTCCTAAATTGTGGTACATATACGCACTTGCTTTCCACCCAAATTACAAAGTAAATGCTGTTTCGTTCAAGCTCGAAGCAGGTGCGGGATGAAGGATGGAGAAATACATGTTGGTAGCCTCTTTTATCATCGAACGACGCTTGTAAATGACCAGTGCGTATCTGGGCAAATCCGCGGTTAAAAAATCCCCTAATCCAACGATTAAAAAATCGCTGGTCATGGCAGAGGCGGGGTTTAGAAGGCTCTACGGAGAACTAAGTGGGGTGATGCCATATCGCCGACCCTACCCCAAAATGTAAGTACCCTAGTGGACACCCACTCGACGACCGTGTCAGTGATAAAACCGCACCCCTTCACAAGTCTTGGAATTGGCAAGGCGAACACAGGGTGGCTGTAGCAAAAAGGATTGAGAAAACGATCGATCCCAACACCTTCTAATTCCCCATCAATGAATACACAAACATTAACAAGACGCCATGCATGAACCGCTACGGTATATTTTGTTAAAGGCTTCTCGCACGATTTCCAACAATGTCCACCCGATATATGAACAATAACTACTCACTAGAGAAGCAAATGGCAAATGGTTATGGATTTCTCCCGCCCTGACAAACTGAGGGTGAGGGAAAACGTAGCGCGTCAACACTCCCAGGCCAGGGGGCCAACGAAGGGGAGAGTCCCCTGCATAGTGTCGCACACAGGAATCGTCAGAGAGTGGATGCAATGCAGCATCGATAACTCTCGCATAAAATGAGATGGAAACCCAAAACTAAACAAAACAAAAAACGGAAAAGCGAAAACAAAAAAAAATCCCGTGTGAATCAGAAGCAAAAAATGAAAAGCAGGAGACCCACCCCTTCGTTGACCCCGAGCTCCGAACTAGGTCCGAAATTAAGGCACAGAGCAGGCCTCCCCAAGGTCAACGAAGAAAGCGGGGGAAAGGCTACAAAGAACTGAGACAGTACGAAACAAACAAGATGATAACCAGCCCTTTAATCAAAGCAAACGACAAACATCGACGAATTTTAATGCAAGTATTGATGCCCAATACAATTATCAGAAACGCCCCCGCTAGTGCGGCCGGGCATCCGTACTTTCCATAGTGCGCAGCCTAATTTGCCTTCTAACGCCCTGAGGCGGGGTAGTAGCCTATGACGAGACAAGCAATATAGAAAGGCGTGAACTAACGGTAATTACGGCGCTCAGATCAAACTACAACTCGTTTCGCGCTGTGTTATGACAGACTCCCCGGCACATCCCAAGTAATCCCATATAATCCAAAAGTGCGCCCTAGACACACCATGTGGAGCTATATCGTTAGACATCAATCACAAATGTGCCGGGGCCTGAGGTTGCCTCCAGTAAAACAATTCTGGCCGCCTTCACCGGATATATACACACACAGTAATGATTTCAACAACTCTGGCCGCCTTTACCGGGTGGTACTACACACAGTTTTAACTTCACATGCGGAATACAAGTCTTAGCAAACATGTAGCTTATATTCAAACAATTCTAACCGTCTTCACCCATGGTATATTATAGAACACATATAATATAACCTGCAACAATTCTGGTCGCCTTCACTGGTGGAATACACATATATAACTTCAAACAGTTCTAGTCGCCGTGACCGGTGGTATACACATATAACTTGCAACAATTCTGGTCGCCTTCACTGGTGGAATACACATATCATTTCAAACAAGTCTGGTCGCCTTTACCGGTGGAATACACATATAACTTGCAACAATTCTGGTCGCCTTCACCGGTGGAATACACATATAACTTGCAACCGCCCATATTCTGGTCGCCTTCACCGGTGGAATACACATATAACTTACTTGCAACCGCCCATATTCTGGTCGCCTTCACCGGTGGAATACACATAGAACTTGCAACCGCCCATATTCTGGTCGCCTTCACCGGTGGAATACACATATAACTTGCAACCGCCCATATTCTGGTCGCCTTCACCGGTGGAATACACATATAACTTACTTGCAACCGCCCATATTCTGGTCGCCCTCACCGGTGGAATACACATATAACTTGCAACCGCACATATTCTGGTCGCCTTCACCGGTGGAATACACATATAACTTGCAACCGCCCATATTCTGGTCGCCTTCACCGGTGGAATACACATAGAACTTGCACCTATAAAGCGCTTAGTCCGCCTTAGCCGTTGATAATAATAATAATTACAGATGCAATTTTAAAACGACTTTTAACCAAAATTTGCATAAGTGCTTAAACACTCAACCAGAACTACAATTAGGTTAATGAGCGACGCTTGGATAACAAAGAAAGGAAGGCCGATAAGGTAATTAAACCACAATAGGGCTATGGAAACCCGCACCCCATACTGAAATACACGAGGGAACCGAAGCAAAGGCAAACACACCATGATATACTGATAGTAGAAAACACATAAACGCCCCAAAATAACAAATTGCGAGAGCGAAGAGTTATGACTAGAACCAGAAACAATTTGACCTATAACGCAGCTGACCGAAGGGCATTCTGAAACTTTCCAAAACGGCAAAGAACCCCAATAAAAAGTAACTAAATACTTAGGAAGACAAAATTACCTAATAAGCCGGCCCTTGAAAACCGCCGAATACTAACGAGCCAACCGGAAAGGACTACTAAAACAAGCCGAGCTAGTACAAAGATGCCTAAGAAATATAACCAAATTTACGGGGTGAAATGGACAAGCTACTACGAACTAAGTACCGATACCAGAGAGCAAAAGTAAAACCCTGTGAGCGAAAGGGCACTAGCTGAAGTGAAAACAAACCGAGGCCGAGAGAAAAAACATGTACAAAGCTAGAGAAAGAATATACCAAACCAGATAAAGCTCTATCGTAACTGCCAACAAATTACCCCGTTTGCTACTCCATTTGACAATGCTTACTCGAGCTCTGCCGGTTCTGGCGCCGGCACTAGAACTGGACCTGGGTCCTCTGCTGGTTCTTGAAAAGCTGTGGCTCTTGTTGCTGCGCTGGAGCAGCGCCGGGAGCGCAAGGAAGAACAGGTTGATCGGCCATGAGTAACGCTGTTGGCCGGCTCGACAGGAAAAAGCCAAAATCTTGCTGCCGTCCCGGAATACCGTTGAAGTGACGACTTTAAGGTGGGACGGGTATTTATACTGACGAGCTAATTAATTATGCAGTGAGAATAGTACATCATTTTTATATGGAGCATAGAAAGCCATATTTTATTTGTTATTGTTGGTTTTTGTCCAATCAGGTCCGAGCGCCAAAGCCCGCTGGGATTTCCTGTGGTGTAACGTCTACTTCCGTGGACAGCAAACGGGAACTCCGGATGAAAATAGCTGTATGTTGTGGATTCATCGAAGGTTTCGAGAATGAATTTGATGCCTTTTCTTGTCGTGACTCACTTTCGAGGAATCCATATTTATCACTCTTTCACCTGAGGTCGTTTGAATTGATGGGGAATACATTTTCAGGAGAGAAATCGAGGAGTATCGATCGTGACCTGTAGTGATTTGAGAGTCGATGTTTCCGTCCTTCTCATTATTTATGGAGGGGAGAGTTAGAGGAGCCAAAACACGTTAAAATCGTCCGAAACGAGGAAAAATGAAGACAAGACGGTATGTACATGTGAAATACACTTTATTTAGAAGCTGTCATTCATTTACTGTATTTTTATAATGTACGTGCCGGCCACATACATTCTTACGTACCAAATACCCAGCACAGATATATAGCCTGGGTTTCCTGTGGTGAAACATGATGATGAGCGACAAGACGAGTCACGAGTGAATCAAACAAGCAGTGAAAGTAAGCGTGTTTGTTGTGTGCTTGTGTATTTTCTTTACCTAATATGATGACTTATAAATGGATTGTGAATATTTTTTGTGTGTATAACGGCATCTGAATGACTTGAAATATCTGTAAAAACTACGGTCTACTTCATTCAAGTTTTGATTCAACGTTTACTGGATTCACTGAGTCTACAAGTTGGTTTATGCCGCTTCAGTGAAGTTGAGCTTATGTTAAAGTTTATACCGAATTTCTGCCTGGTGCAGAACTTTGCCAAATTAAACTTGGGAAAGACACTCTCTCAGCAAAGAAAGGGAAACGAAAAATAACACTGATCAGAAAGCAGGTCTCAAATGGAAGAAGAATTAGACATTTTGGTGCAGATGAAAGAAGCAGTTTTGTTGACAAAAAGCATTCACTAGTTTCTTTCCGCGGGACATTTACATTTTCTTTGTTATCATCTGACTCATTACTGCCGTCTCAAAAGTCTGATCTAATAATCTATAAATTATCCGAGCCATTTATAAAAAGTAATCAAATTCAAAAAACAAAACAAAAACATGGTTCAGTTATTTCGCCGGGATAGAGTAAGATAGATCTTAGCCGCCATCTACTTTGAACCGGAAGTTAGTTTTCTCGGACGTCCGCATTCTGAAAATAGATTTATTGAAATTAAGATATCCCAAGAATAGGGCGAGACTCCCTCTCTGTCCCTCATGGTCTCTTGATTCCACCTAATTACATGCCTCTTATTCCACGTATTGTTAGTTAATATGTTTTCGACCTGTAATAGCTGTATTCTTGTTGTTTGTTTCATTCACTTCATTCAGTTTTTCTCATTCACATTTCCTCACATGTACACTAATCTTTTTCATTTCATTATTTTGGTTTCCATTTTCCTTATTTATTGATTTTCATTCATTTGTAATATTTTGTTACAGTGTAACGTGTAACAAGGGAAATATACTTTATTAGTTCCCAATTCACTTGGTTTTCTTTGTTATTCATAGGGAATTATCTATGATATAGTCCGGTTGAACAATAGAGTCATTAAAAGCCCGGGGAGGGATTTGATATTCAGCAGGGAAAAGAGGGGTTGATGAATGGAATTGAATAGCTCATTATGAATTCATCGGGCTATATGCGTTGACCCGGGTCAAACACATATAGCCCGGTGAATTCATAATGAGCCGATTCAATAAATAAATATAAATATAATATAAATCAGAAGTGGAAGTGGTATTGGTCTCTGTGCGCTCTTCGGCCCATTCAATCCAAGTTCGAACACACCAAGATGTACTCCATTTTGTCCCTTCTGGGATTCTAGCTTCATTTCTTTTGGCAAGCTCAATATCAGAAATCGCTGTGATGTTTCTTTTGTTTCCCCTTCGGAGCAATTGCCATCCTCGGTAACTACCGTAGCAGTAGTACTAGGTACCGTAGCAGTAGTACTACATGTAGCCGTAACTCCAAATCGAGCAGGATATCGCTAATATCGAAGTCTGGGAACTGAGTCCGGTACAAAAATGTCGCCGTCGCTACTCGCCATAGTTGCAAATGAAGTGAAAAATTGAAACTACTCTATTCTGAATATTTATAGCAACTATTCAAATTCAGATTGCATGCTTTCATATGAAAGGTTTTTGAGGGATCAATGTTTTTTTCCGCCCACCCGAGAAAAACGCCCCATTACAAAGCCTTCAATTAGACAACACACAACAAAGAAAGAAAGAATTGTACATAATTCTCAGGAGATAGGTATTCTATTGTTCGTCCTCCAACCAATAGATCCTCCTTTGGGTCTGTTGGTATTTTGCGAAAACCACGTGAATTGGGAACTAAGTCTGTTAGTTACCTCGCACGTCGGCATTAAGCTATATACAGCCCTCGGGCCGTGTATATAGCTTAATGCCTCCGTTCTCGGTATCTAACTCTTACTTTCATAACAACACAAAACGGAGATGTGTACAACTTGAAAACTCAACACACACTCAGTCTTCACAACGGCACACGCCACTATCGCGCGTACATACACGTCAACGACAGTCTTCTCTCTACACTGCCCCTCTCTCTATAAAATGGCTTTATGTTACAATAATATAATATCAAATGATATAATCTGTAGAAACTTGCACTCTTGAAAATGCAATACCAAAAGTATTGCACAGTTGTTTTTTGTTTTGGTTTGTATCAATACAAAGTCCTTGCATCGGAATTATTTGCTTGAGGTTTCTCTTGTCTTTAACTACTGCAGCTTTAAATGCTTGATATGATTTTGTAGCTTCTTCTGACTATCCTCTTCAACCACTGCGGCGCCTTTAAATACTTGACGCGATCCTGTTGCTTCAACTGACTATCTTCTAGTGTTTTTAACCTTGAATCCATATCTTCACACAAACTTTTCAAGGATATTGCAGTGAACACCCAGTCGCCGTATCGCTGGGGTGTTCTTCTTTCTCTTTGTGGTCTTCTGTGACTTGATTCATGCTCCAACTCTTGATCTTGATTCACTTCATCTTCAAACATCTCATCCAGATCTTGAGGTTCTTGCAATGTTTCATTCAATTCATTTAAATCAGTTGCATGTTCGTCTTGAGCATTTGTATCTAGTAAGTCATTTTGGACTTCCTCTACATGTACAGGTAGATAAAGTGTTCCAGAATACCAGTTATTTTCATCTTCCTCCTCCTCCTCAGCACTCTGCTCTTTAGACACACATTCCTCACTTTCCACATTGTCATGTTCTTCTACGTTAAAAGACTTTGTTTTCTTTGCTTGGAATGCACCATCACAAGACTTGAACAACTTGAGATTGTTATAGTGCACAACCTTTGTCTTAATTCCACTCATCTTGATCCTGTGATTAACATCAGACAGTTTTTCTTGGATGGTATAAGGACCACTCCAGTGTCTGTGAAACTTTGCAGCTTCTCCTACTTTCAATTGAGGAGTGTATAGAAATACTTGATCTCCAGGCTTGTAATACTTGTTGGTTGCATTCTTGTTGTAATACTCTTTCGGTTGAAGCTGTGGCATCTGTAGATTCTTACTTGTTTGTCGATAAGCCTCTGTTAACTTCTCCTTTAGGTCTGTTGCAAATTTACCATACGATGACTCCTATCCTGTAATCTCTTCTCATAACATGATGTCTAATGGTAATCTTGTCTCTCTTCCAAACATAAGGTGAAAGGGTGTATAACCAGTGGATTTGTTGACACTGCTCCTGTATGCCATCAGACAGGCTCCAATGTTTTCATCCCACGTGTCAGTATTCTCTGTCACTCTGACCTTGAGTAGATTCTTTAATATTCTGTTGAATCGTTCCACTTGACCATTACCTGCTGGGTGATAAGGTGTTGTACGTGTCTTCTTTATCTCCAGTACATCACACATTTCTTGAAAGATCTTAGACTCAAAGTTCCTACCCTGATCTGAATGAATACTATCAGGAACTCCGTAACGGTAGATCCATTCGTTAATGAGTACTCTTGCACAGGTACCCGCTCTTTGATTCCTTAACGGGTAGGCTTCTGCCCACTTGGTGTATGCACACTGCACAGTCAAGATGTAGGAGTTCCCTCTTTTGGTACGAGGTAAAGGACCAATGATGTCAATATGTATTCTTTGCATTGGATGTGATGATGGAATAGAGATCAGCTCAGCCTTTGGTTTCTTGGGTGGTGGTTTACATTCCCCACAAGTCAAACATGATTGCACATAATCATACACTGCACTCGATAGACCAGGACGTCAAAATCTTGCTTGTAACTTGTGGAGAGTTTTGAACGTACCAAGATGGCTGCCTTCGATTCCGTCATGTACTCGCTTGAGTGCTGGTTTAAGTAAGCTCTCTGGTAGGATGATTCTTGATTTCCAGTCTTTCTGGTTTCTTGTTGGCCGAATGCGCAACACCTCATCTTTCAGCTCTAGTAATTCAAATTTCGCCCAAATAGACTTGGTCATGGGACTCATACTCTGCAGTTCTTTCTTGGACGGCTTGTCTTCTCTGGCTGACAAGTGCTCAACGACACAACGTACTAATGTCTAGATCTTTCATCTGAGTTTCAGCGACCTCATTCATCGACCATAGAACATCTTTCTTTACAGTTTGATCCGTAATAGCTGAAACTGTTGCGCTTGCTGCTGGTTGTACACCACAAGAAGGACAGTTTCCACCATGATGTCTGCGAGGTCTTCTGGACATAGCGTCGGCGTTGACATGATCTCTTCCAGGTCGATGAATGATTTCGAAGTCATATTCTTGTAGTTTCTCCAGCCACCGAGCAACTTGACCTTGTGGTTCTTTGAAGGATGTTAACCACTGTAGCGCGTGATGATCTGTCCTGACCTTGAACTTTCTACCAAGCAAACAGTACCGGAAATAATCGATGAACTCCACCAGTGCGAGCATTTCCGATCGTGTTGCACAGTAATTGCGTTCAGGTGGTCTAAGAGAACGACTTCCATAGGCTATCACACGTTCAGTACCATCAGACTGTACTTGTGAGAGTACCGCTCCAATCCCCTTTTCTGTACTAGCATCAGTGTCTAACACAAACTCTCCAACTTGGTTAAGCGAGAATAGGAGGATTTGTTAGACAATCTTTGAGTTCCTGAAAAGCTTTCTCTTGCTGTTCCGTCCATTCAAATTCTTTACTCTTTTGCAAAAGACGACGCAATGGCTCTGACTTGACTGCGAAATCTTGTATGAATCTTCTATAGTATGAACATAGACCCAGGAAACTTCTTAATTCAGTTACATCGTTAGGCGTTGGCCATTCTCGTACTGCCCTTGTCTTCTTGTGGTCTGTCTGGATTCCGTCTGAGGATACAATATGGCCGAGAAATCTGATGCTTCGTTGCAGGAATGAACACTTCTTCTTCTTCAGCTTTACCTTTGCAAGTCGTAGGCGTTCAAAAACAGCTCAACAAAGTTCTTAGACCAGATAATGATGCCATCCAAATAAACTAGACAGTCTTTCCATGCTAGACCTTTCAACGCTAGGTTCATCAATCGCTGAAACGTAGCTGGACCATTGGTCAGACCAAAGAGCAAACAGGTCCAATTAAACTGTCCTTTGTTTGTCACGAAAGCGGTTTTGTCACGATCTTGAGTTGCTTCAGGGACCTGCCAGTATCCAGATGCCAAGTCCAAAGTAGAGAACCATACTGCTCCATCCAAGGATTCCACTGAGGATATCGTCAGTTCTCGGTAAAGGTTGGGCATCCTTTATGGTCACTTCATTTAGCTTCCGGTAATCGATCGATCCTCGCTAGCACAATAGGACTGCTCCACGGACTGGTTGATTCTTCGATTCTCCCTTGCTTCAATAATCCTTCTAACTGTTCTTCTACAGCTTCTCTCTTGTATGGTGGTAGACGACGGGGTGGTTGTTTGATAGGCGCAGCGCTGCCGGTGTCAATTTTGTGCTCTATCAAGTCTGTCAATCCCAGGTCTCCATCCTCCTCGGCTACGATATCTCTGAATTCTTCGATAAGAGCAGAAATCGAATTTTCTGTTCTTCCGAAAGTTCATGCGCATTTTCTGATTGATTAATATAATTTCACTAACGTTTTCTGCAGGCTGATAGCTTTCATCATCTTGGTTGGATATTACGTTGAATTCACTTATGACTACGACTCTGTCGGTGAAATTTGCCAGTCGAACTAAGGCTTTCCCTTCCCGGGGTATGACAAGTGTTCGTGCCAAGTAGGGGCCGTTATCGGAACACAGTTTGTTAACTCTTTCCACCATACCTGGAATACCCTCATTCCTTTCAAAACCCTTCTCTAGTTTAGCCGTAATCGACAGTTCAGTTCCTGGATGAATTTCTATCTTCTCTGTTAGCATTAATCGACATACAGTGGGACTTGATTTTTGGTAATGAATGGGTATTTCACTGTCCTTTATGCAGAAAGTGCCAAGGTCATAGCAAATTTTGCACCTATTCGCTTCAAAGAAATCTGTACCCAGTATTGCTTCATGATAAATACCCTTAACCACGACCATGGGGACAACTTGATCAACAGATCCTACTAACGTTTGTTCGCCCTTTGATTTCTAGTTTTTCTCCGTTTGCAACTGTTAAAGTAGCATCTATGAATTCTAGTTTATCAGGGCTATAACATCCGCTTTTCTTCCACGTTTCTTCGTCTATGATACTTTGTTGCTCCCGTGTCTAATAGGATATATATTTTAGAATGATTAATCACACCAGAAATAAAAATTCCATTTCCACTCACTGACAATAAGGTATGGTTTTCTTCTGTACTCGAGGCTGAAATGTTCAATGGGACTGGCTGCCCCTCGGCAATCCCCTTCCCTCGTTTCCCGATCCTTTTTTTCGGGCAATTTGACGCGTAATGACCCGTATTTTGGCAAGCGTAGCACTTGACATCATTTAACTTCTTCTGCGGCTTCTTTTCTAATCTCTCTTCTAGACTTTCCAGCTTTTTTTCATGCTCACTACAAGCTCTCTTAGCTCTTTTAATTCGGAATCCTTCTCACTTCCGACGGATATTGTGTCACAATGGATCTTCTTTAGTTGAGCTGATTTAATATTATGGGATGCGCTGCGGGCACTCTCGAGCGATCGTACCATTCTAACTGCGTCGGCCAAAGAATCTGGCTGGTTCAAGAAAAGTTTTTCACGTATTTCTTCTACCACAACACCCCCTCAATGAATTTATCTTTCGCTGGCTCATCTCTGAATTTAAACGAAGCATTTGGGTAGGCATTTTCGGTTAGCTCTAGCAATGCATCCGAGAAGTTGTCAAAACTTTCGCCTTTCGCCTTTGGCTTTTAAATGCAGCTTATAATCGGCTACGGTTTTTACTGAATCAAATCTCTCGATTAACTTGGCCGTGAAAACATCAAAGGGAAAATCATCCTGCAATCTCAGCAGCTGTACCGCTCTATTGGCTGGTTGGTCTAGCAATGTCATCAGGAAATCTTTCATCTCGCTCGTTGGGACATGAACGAGTTTGGCGTATTGATTAAACTGCGACAACCATGTTTTGAAATTATGGCCTAAGAAATAGTTCCTTGGAACTTTCAGTATGTATTTACCTTTAACTTCACTCTGACTTGAATTTAGCGCTTTTATCATTGAACTCATCAAATTTTCAAGCGTAACTGAACTGCTGCTACCTGTCGCTGTCGCTCCTTCGGCCGCTGTTTGCTTTTCTTTTGTCTTCTCTTTGTCTGCCATTTCTTGCTCGTCTTCTTCTTTACTTCTTTACCGCTGCCACCAATGTAATATTTTGTTACAGGGAAATATACTTTATTTCATAACAACACAAAACGGAGATGTGTACAACTTGAAAACTCAACACACACTCAGCCTTCACAACGGCACACGCCACTATCACACGTACATGACGTCAACGACAGTCTTCTCTCTACACATTTATTTATTCATTCGTTCATCTATCCAATCATTCATAATTCATATCCCTCCTTATACCGGAGTTTTTAGTTATCTTTGATTTGTTTTTATTATTGTTATTGGTACTCTATGTTATTTCGATCGCGCATGTATGTATTGCGCGCGGATATAGTGCGTTGTAGCTCGCGCATTCTTACCGTTGTAATTTATTGTTTTGTACTCATGATAATGAAGCATTCCACTATTTCCCTGATGATGGGTCAATTGACCCGAAAGCTCGGAGTCCATTAAACTTCAAAATTGTGTAGACGAATCTATCTATGTTTATCTTCAAATAATGAAAAATCCTACACACAAACAATCTCTAAGACTGGACCTCTTCCACCCTTTAAGCCAGAACATCACCCGTGCTCGAGTGGAAGAGAAGCAAAACGTGCAATAAGACTACCATGATAACCACGCCCATCAAAGAGAATTTCAGGTCAGTGATACAATATTTGTCAATAATTTATCATATGATCGCAAGTGGTTGAGTGGCACCATATTGAACAAGTCAGGCCCAGTGTCGTACCTGGTGCAACTCAGTGATGGTGGAGTCTGCAGACATCATGTAGAAGACCACAGCCCAAGGTATATCAATTGCAGTCCCCAACCAACCTAGATTACTGTCCCGAGTTTCCCGGTAACCTCAGCTCTGGCAACCCCACCCTTAGAGACCCCCAATGTTGATTGTCATTCTACGGACACCGACCGAGTACTGACCAACCAAGCTACAATACAGCCTGAAGCTACAGTACAGCCTGAAGCTACAGTACAGCCTGAAGCTACAGTACAGCCTGAAGCTACAGTACAGCCAGAACACAAAACCTCGCACGAGTTAGCAGACGTTGTGTTGAGAGAAAAGCGAATCAACTAAAACGTCTGCAAATAAAGGAGGCTAGAAACAGCCGCGCGCTTACGCTGGGCACAGAGTACGAACGAGTCACGGAAGGCACTTTATATATACCATAGGAAACCCAATCTATGTAAGTACCTTATCGTTATTGGTTTTCTACCTTATGGTTATCGCCGTTCCCGATTTTTAGGACCCCAAGCTTCATAAAACAGTGGTATAACACGTAAACTTACCAGGATTCAAACTGATAGCGGCCAAAAATAACCAAAGTCAGAGTAATTTTGCTCTTTCGATGCTCATTGAGCCTTGACGACGACTGGTTCTTGTTGATCAACTCTAAAAGTGAGCTGTGTTTATCAACAAAAGGAACCACTTTGGAGATAGTAATTTGGGGATTTTTATGAAGAATCCGCGGATTCACAACAAACAGCAGAACACAACAAGAGCGAACGAAAGTTTTGAAGAGTAGCAGTATTGGAAGCAGAAATGACTAAACTTTCATGGTTTAAAGCCCGGGTCAAACTTGAACGCAAGTCCCTGCAAGTTGCAGTACCTTGCATGCAGCCGGTCAAACCACAGGTAGCCCAAGCTCACTATCAGTGGCGTAAATACAGTAAATTTATGGGCTTTCTTGTTCTGGTGTACTTGAATAAATAAATAAAAAATCGTTTGCCTTTATACGCCTTGTACTTGTTCCTTGTGTTGTCCTTTACCTTGTAGGTATTTCTAGGCCATTCCGCTTGAAATTGAGAGAGTTACAGCGGTTTTATTTTTATTTTTCCTTTCAGTAAGAAAATATGCAAGGTTGGTCACTCATGGCCGCCAGCGAACTCACATGGTCCCACTAAAATGCTCGTAAATCTCTCGAAACTAGACATAATGCCAAATTTCTTTCGGTAAACTGTAGTACAATACAAGTCCGATAAATCACACTACCATTCCCTTCTCTTACTTATCGCTATCTGCATCCAAGAGCAAGGTTTTCAGTTGTGGCTTTTCATATACACCTATTCCAAATATCGTTGTCCGGGCCGAAAGCAACAAGCAAGAAGCTGACGACTGCAAAGGAGTTTGGGAATCTCCTAATTAATTAATTTATCCGTGGTACTTGAGAAGTTCTCCCTACGAGCGTTGAATAGCAATCATTTGGAACTATTCGGCTATTTGAAAATGCATGTTGTCAAAATGTCTACGGATGAATAAATGAAGAAGGAGAAAGTCCCAATGCCCTTTGCAGTCGTGAGCTTCTTGCTTGTTGCTTTCGGCGGGGACAACGATTTTTGGAATATAGGTGTTTATTATACGACTGTGACGTAAATTTACCATAAAAGGGCACAAAATCCTCCAAATATCCGAGCGTATTACCCACTGTAGATTGTCGTATTACCCGGCTTGTAACCCGGTAAAACCGGTTTTGAACACAGCATATTTTGTACCAGTTTTGGTTTTCATTGCAAAAAGAAAAAACACTATACAATGACAGAAAAGTATTTCTAAAGGGAATAGGGAAACAAACAACTACTTTTTAATGATATCTGTATAGAAAATATGAAGAAAATCCAATCTTTTTGGTGAAAAAAGCCAACGAAAAATCTCTCGAGCGCGCGCTCGATGGCGTATCGATTGTGTGATAGCGCGCGCATTTCACAAACAAATCACAAAAACAGCTTTAATTTGTACGCTTTTGTACGTTTTTGGGGGGGTTTATTTTGTTGTCGTATAATAAACAATTTATTACAGTTAGAGTTGTGTAATACGGCTGGACATTTTTACTCGTCTATTTGTATTTTGCCTCGCCTACGGCTCGTCAAAATACAGCAAGACTCGTAAAAATATCCAGCCGTATTACACAACTCTAACTGTAATAACCTCTATATATTGCATGATTTAACATTATTCCCCATACATTCTTTGTAATGATTTGGCCGCCATTTTGAGCGAGAATTTGTTGTTAATGAGTATGTGTCGGCCATCTTGACTCATATTGCTGGTAACGATATTGTTCGTTTAATTGCTGAGCATCAGGGTTCATATTGAAACGTGCTGTCAGTGTTGCCCAACTTGGCGTGCCAGGAAAACACGAAAATATGTTCGTAGTGAAAACGAAATGCATCACAGGTGTTCATTAACTATTGAACTTTAGTTCTTGGCTATATTTACACTACTCTGATCGATTATCGTCAATATAGAAGAGAATATATCCTTGATACATAAATCCGAATTAAGCATGCATGTTTTAACTGAGTCACGCAACGAGTTCTAGTCACGCTGCGATGTCTATATTTAGTTCGGTTAAATCTGTCCAAGGTTTTAGCACTGTGCATTTCAATAGTGCTCGACAATAAAGTAGCCCGAGTGAACGCCTATAGGGCGTCTAGTTTTAATTAAAATTCGTAATTGCGCAAGGATTGCGTCGTTGTGACCGTTTAACGATAATCATTAAAGCTCCAAAGCGGCGTAGTTATAGCAGTAAGACTCATGATATTATGTTGCATGAACATATTTATTGATTTTTGCTCTATATTAATTATTTGACATAGCTCATCGCTCGGCATAAAGTTGCATTGGCCTTATATTACACTAGTAACAGCTAACCACATTCGCTATATTTTGACGTTTATTTTCGCTACATTTGCTATGATATCATTTCAGGACGAAGCTGGCGGTTTCATCATCTGATGTTGGAATCTTATTGGTGGAGTCTTGCTGATAATGCTTGTGTCTTTTACCAAACAAACGACGACATAGATTATATTCGCCATAGATACCGCAACGTTTCGCCATGCTCTCTTTGTCCTGAATACTGATTCCTTCAGCCTGAAGGACAATCAACCCCACAATCACCACCAACATCAGGGCAAAGTACTAGCTTCATTGTCGATCCGTGTATTACAACTCTATCGTAGATAGTAACAATATCTTTGTCAGATACTATAATAGTTATATTAGTAATAATATGGTTATACGGTTTTAGGTATCAATCAGAAAACTAAAACCTCTCAACAAACAATAGCTTTCTTATTTGCGCCTTGGTAAAGCGCAGCATAAGTACAGTATACAGCATGTCGGCATATCTACCATTATATAAGTTTAAGAATCTTGAAACAAAGTTTACATTCAATGTAAACTATAAAATAAGCAGCAAATATCAAGGAATAGTAAGGAAATAGTGGATTTGGTTGTACCTTATTGTTTTGCTCATCAACCCAGGCAGCAATGACGAACTGATAGACGTACCAGTCCGATACCTGAATTTAACAACTTTCGATTAATAGAAAGAACAATTATCAGACGGTAGCTTGAAAGAGTATCCAAGTTTAATTAAACATCGCAGTTTGTAGACGACAATTGATAAATCAACCTTTAACAATGTTTTCAAGGAGTACTAATACATTAGACACTAGAAGAGGAATATCACTGCAAAATATAAAAAGATTCTCAGAGTTAATAATATGGCTGTTAGTTGTTTAAGTCAATATTAGACCTGTGATGTTCTATAATTAGGGTCGAGAGGAAATGAGCGGCGCTCCAACAGAACGATACACATCAACAGCAATGAACTGTGAACCTGATAGAAAGTTTGGTTTATAATAATTAATGTTCTATACGTCGCACCAATTGGAGGTCCTAACACCAGGGAGCTTTCGTTGATTAGTTTGTGCAAGGTAAAGTTTTTTATAAACACTTTGGATCCGTGGCTAAAAAAATTTAGCTTACTCATACAACTAACGTTTTTCAACAGTAAAACTACTGTAAATACGATGTGAACTGCAATGATTCTTACTTATTGTTATGGATCGACGGACGCCAGTCTTCAAATTAAAGCCGGCATAAATGGCGCTAATTACTCGGGCCCAGGCCGCAGGCCGCCCGAGTTAGAAAATGCGGATTTCGGTAGTAGTAGTAGTAGTAGTAGTAGTAGTAGTAGTTTTGTTCGGCTTCAAAATGACGAGTATGCGACGTATTTAATCGTATCCGGAGTTTCAAGATTACTCCGCAGATTTGAAAAGATAAAGGAGACACAGGACTCAAGTAGATTATGAATCTTAGTTTTGAAAGCAGCTGTAGATCTTCAAGCTATTAAAAGGTCAGGATTCTAGTTCATCGTTCAATGACTAGAAGTGGTAAAAGGACTAGAAGCTCGCTTAAAATTTTTTTTTTTTTTAAACAAACGCGAGGCCGTTATCGGAACCATCTGACCTATGCAACCTCAAGACGTATCATGTTCGTACTCACCGGACTAATAGTCTCCCTCGTCACTCAACTGTCACTGATTGTCATGACGTCAGAGAAATTATATTGTATTGAAGAAGATGTCCTTGTTTTATTCGACGTTCGAACCGTAACTCGAACCCGAACTCGATTCCAAACTCGACGTTTCGGGATCTGAAGCTAGAGAGGGGGCCTTTACACAAACTCATCAAAATCAAATCAATTGAACTCAAAGTCAAAAGGTAATCAAATGAACTCAAAGGCAAATCAAATGAACTCGACACATACATGTATATACATAGTCTCCCTCGTCACGCAACTGTCAGTCATTGTCAGGTCTCTCCTCGCGCAGCTGACATTGTCCTTGTTCTTCAACCAACTGGCATTCATTTTCAAGTACTTCCTCGAACAACTGACATTTTCCTTTTCACAATGCCCGAGTGAACGCTCATTGAGCGTCTTGTTACCCTAAAAATATAAACTTGTCGTTCCTCAAGTACATTAAGGCCTGGGTCTCAAACTTTTCAAAATGGCCGCCGCAATTCAAGAGGGGGTAGTCTAATTCTTTCTCTTTGTAATATTTTCTCTTAACACTTTGGCAATTACAATATAGCCACGATGTTGACAATTACACATGATAGTTTCCATGGAAATATGGAATGTGACCTTTGAACTCTAATTTAAATAATTGATATAAAAGCCTCCTGCATTATATTAAAGCGTTTTAATGTGCAGGAAATTGTTATACAAGTGAATCAGAGTTAGTCCATAGTATATACATATCCAACGAGGGCAATTGCAAATATTATCGGTAAGGCTGATTTAGGCTGAAATGAAATATGATACTCTCAATTTAAGATTGTTTAAAATTATTTTTCTTCACCGCCCTCGTTGGGGTTATAAGTAATGACTTACCCCCTATTCATATCCATAAAAATATCAGACATATGAAATCACTTTACTATAATGCAGAAGGCTTTTATAAAATGATATTTCAATTAGAGTTCAAAGGTCACATACCAGGTTTCCATGGAAACTGTTACGTAATTTTTGTTAAGGTCGTGACTATA
Organism: Actinostola sp. cb2023; assembly: GCA_033675265.1. Lineage (NCBI taxonomy): Eukaryota > Metazoa > Cnidaria > Anthozoa > Actiniaria > Actinostolidae > Actinostola > Actinostola sp. cb2023. The sequence continues at coordinate 477,543 of JAUJYZ010001065.1, read as the reverse complement.
TATTATTTGTCAAAGTTTTAAGGTAAAACATTACAAAGAAAAGGAGAAAGACTACCCCCTCATCAAATAAACGGCAGCCATTTTGAAACCCAGGCCTTTTAAAATGCACTTGAGTCCGACTTGGTATATTGACAAAACTTCCTCAAGTGGTCGATATTGGTTTCTCGAAAAATTAATGATGGTTTTTCTAAAAATATATTAAGCAAATAGACCAATAACTGAGGGCTCGAGTATTTTTGTTTGAAATACCACTGACCTGTATTTACATAATAATGGGCAAGCTTAACGTTTTCTAAGGGGGGTCGGTACTATCTCGTTGCCAGGTAACCCGGTTGCTATGTCGCGAGACCGGAAGTGATATTTTCTTTCCGAACTCTTACGCTAAAATTGTTTTGTTTTGTTTTACTTTTGCTTCATTCAGGAAAATACACGACACAATAATTTTGTAATAGGTTTTATCAGGAGCCCATAAGTAGGAGCCTCCATCTACCGTACTGGGTTTGTGAGACGACCTGTGACCGGATCAGGCTATTTTTAGAACACCTTTTTCCGCGAACTAATCATCAACCATTAGGAATCCACCATGGGAATTAAACAGAGCCAATCAGCATCAATGAGGGAGATGATTTGTGTTTATTTGTGATATATGAACTAAATGGCGGACGAAGAAATTGGCGAAATTGAAGAAACTGAAAGTCAAGAGAGCGAAAATGATAGTGATAGTTACAGTGACTCTTTTGCAGAGTTTAGTACTTCATCGGAAAGTGACCAAGAGTCTTCAAGTTGTGTTCTGTTTCTCAAAGAACTAAAAAAACATCATCAAATAGTAAACCTACCAAGCCAAAAGCTAGAACTCCGTAACAAAGCCGAAATCAAAAATCCCTGGTGTTAAACTTTCGTGGGGAAACTGGTGTTCTAAAAATAGCCTGATCCGGTCACAGGTCGTCTCACGAATACATCCCAGATGGAGGCTCCTACTTATGGGCTCCTGGTTTTATTAATTATATTCACAAAGTATACTTTTACAGGAGCATCAAAAGATAGTACCGACCCCCCTTTAAGGACAGTTTTTGTAATTATCTCATCTGTTTCAATCGTATTTTAAGCCATCTTTTACGATTTGTTCGGATTAAATTATATCAGTCAGTCGTTGGTCAGTATATTATGTTGGGCTAAGGTGACCTTTTTTTATTATTTATTATTTTATTATTTATTATTTATTCATTTATTATTACTATTTTTATAATAATAATAATAATAATAATAATAATAATAATAATAATAATAATAATAATAATAATAAGTTCTTTATAAACGCATCATACAATAGTCTCGATGCTTTTTACAATTAATGAGGACGAAACATTGTATATATATTATACATTATACATTGTATATATATTATACATTGTAAAGCGCTATTGGACTACCGGAAATAGCGCTATGTAAATAAATAAATAAATATTATTATACTGGCATTCTGAGCGATACAGACCTCAGGATCTACAATCAAATCTAGAAATGCCAATTCCAGCATGATAAACTTGGCAGGAGTAAACAAAATATCAAAAAATCACAAAATTCTGCATCAGTTTGATTTTTAATAAAACATTTAATACACACATTCGTTTGCCTATGTTTTCATATTCTGCTGTATTGTGGTTATAGTTTTCTTCTTCTCGATCGAGTACGAATTGTTTTTTTTGCTATAAAACTGACCGTCGATAGATCTCTTCAATTTGTAGTGTTTTATTGATAAATATTTTATATTAAAAAAGCCTCGACTTTGTTTTTCAATTTTCAGTCTTTTTCTAAGGATATAAACAATATATTACCCGCTGAGAGTGTGAATACGTTTGATTGATAGGTTTAAATTAACCTATGCAGTTGGAATAAGCCGATCGCGAAGAAAAAATATGATTAGCATTCTACAACCGTAAAGTGAAAACGCAAACTTCATGGCTTATTTAACGAGTTTACGTCAATCAAACTTAATTAATGAAAATTTGAGGGAATATTATTTATGTTAGTTGGAACAAATATTACAAATGTATGAGCTGTGTTTGAAGTTTTTCGAAAAAGCACTAAACGGTACGTTTTGAATAATTCGGGCGTGACATGCCAGTCACTTCACTTCACTTCACTTCACTTCACTTCACTTCACTTCACTTCCACTTCACTTCACTTCACTTCACTTCACTTCACTTCACTTCACTTCACTTCACGTCACTTCAAGTTGTGCAAAAGATATATAAGCACAGCAGCGGCGATAGTAATTTTAATAATAATTCTGATGGCAAAATAATAATAATCAAAAGCTAAGAATAAACTACAAAAATCACTAAAAAACTGCGTTTACATTTAAACAAAAGTCTTCTAAAAAAGTCATTGTTATTACGAAATTGCAATATAAAATAATTTAGATATAACGCGCGCTGTGATGAGAGTAGAGCAGATTTCGAATGACTGTGAAAAACTTACGGCACGGACGTGCCGTGCCGTGACCGTGATGATTTAGGATTTCGAATGAATCCGTGCCGTGACCGTGCCGTGCCGTGCGCCCGTGGTTTTTCACAGTCATACGAAATCTGCTCTATATAACACGCTACGTCATGACCTTGAAAGACCTTGAAGCGATGCAGTGGATTTGATCGATACCAAATATATTTTTTTCTGCTGTTAACCATGTTTTATTTAATAAATATATTTTCAACAAAAGCCATAGAATGACTAGAATTAGCTTTTCTTGTTTTCCTCAAGTTGAAGTTCGATCTGAGATGTGACTAAAACATAACACACCAAAAACTCCCAACTGAAACTGGCGACGAATCGTCCACTTTTGTCCACAAATCACAATATAAACGAAGATAACTAAATAATCTAACTGCTCAGTTTTCTCCATCACATACTAACCGTTCTATGAGTACAAATATTTTCTCAAGTTAACGAATGAAAATACCAAGCAACAATAGCCGTATTTGACTCACAAAACAGAGCGATTCTTGTAGCTACAAATTGACAAGTGTTAAGGCGCGATCAAACGGTGCATGATAGTCGATGATAGTCGATGATAATTGAAACGCGCGATCACGTTTGATCGCAAACTATCATCGACTATCATCGACTATCATCGACTATCATCGACTATCATCGACTATCATCGACTATCATCGACTATCATCGACTATCATCGACTATCATCGACTATCATCGACTATCATCGACTATCATCGACTATCATCGACTATCATCGACTATCATCGATTATCATCGACTATCATCGACTATCATCGACTATCATCGATTATCATCGACTATCATCGACTATCATCGATTATCATCGACTATCATCGACTATCATCGACTATCATCGACTATCATCGACTATCATCGACTATCATCGACTATCATCGACTATCATCGACTATCGTCGACTATCATCGACTATCGTCGACTATCATCGACTATCATCGACTATCATGCACTTTGAACATGTTCAAAAAAGTTCATGATAGTCGATGATAGTTGATGATAGTTTTTCTTCGTTTGATCGGGTGTGCGTGATAGTTGATGATAGTCGATGATAGTTGGTGATATACACTTGATAATCCACTTTTAGACTGTTTATAATAACTCCAATTACTACTCCGACCGCGGTGACCACAGAAAAAACAGTAACACTATACCTTTAAAAGATAATTTTTATACGTTCCTTCAGTGTTAGTCGTCCCTCTTGTTCTTCATTTTTCTCCTCAAGTCTTTCAACCTCGTCATCGAGCTGTTCAATATCCAGTTCATTTCTCAGTTTGTTAGTATCTATCACTTTATTCTCTGCTTCTAAATCGTTAATAACAATCAGTTTTTGTTCAAGTATAACCTCTTCCTCCTTATTGAATTCGTCGAATTCTTTCGAGTTGGTCAGCGGTAAGTTCTTCCTTGTTTGTTTGTTCATTTCGTTCTTCCATCTGTTGTTTAATTTTTATTACATCGTCATTAAACTTTTCAATTGTTGATGAATTTTCATACCGTTTATCGTTATAATCATCTATAATTTGTATCTTAATCCTCTTAACCTCTTTTTCTTGTCAATAATTTCATTCCGACGTTCGATAAGACTGGGGGCAGTTTTACCGAGATCCTCTATATATTTCTTAGGAAGGGTCTTACTCACCTCGCCAGATTTCGTGAAAATCCTTTTAAAACAAGACCTTATCCCGGCTCTTTATCTCTATTGTGTTATCAACCATCCTAACATCATAATCCATAGATAACTTATTCTCCGGGAAGTACCTGTTAAGTTCACCCCAAAATCTCTATCTCCTTCTTGGAACGTCCCAAAGAATGTATTATTGTTATAGGAAGATTCTCATCATTAAGTAGGTAAGTCTTCGCTTTATTATTACCTGCGACCCTTCTTAGTGTGATAGTTACATTCCCCTCATCATCTAGATTGTACTTAAAAGGGGATGTATCAAGGACCCCATTCAGGGTATTTTTTTTCTTTATAGTGTTAATAGCCCGTTGTTTTTTTTAAATCAACTAATTTAATATCTTCGCCCAGATTAAGTTCTTCTCTAACCCCTCCGACTGTAAGCCGCAGAGCTTTCATACGTTCCTATACGAAGCATACTCAAATTATGAGGATTTACCTTTCTTCCGATTCGTTTCAAGAAACGAGTAAGTTTACTAGATGTTGATATTTCACTATCGTCTGGCCTTGGTATTAATTCAAGGATCTCATCGTCTGAAATCATACGCCGTTTGATGTCGATACCACCCTCTTTCTAATGGGGTTCAAAATCTATTCCTTCTGCCATACAGTATATATAATAACTAGATATATTTTTTTTTTAATAAGATTTTATAAATATTTTGACGCTAGATAACCAGCTGTTATCATAATAACCCGCCTCCACCATAAACCAACTCATAATTTTTTTGTTGATTATTTGGCTTATAAAAAATCACTAAAATTCAGGTTGTTTTTTTTCGGATCGAAATTTGATTCAGGCAGGATGAGCCTTTCTGTATAGGATGAAGGCATAATCTGTATCTTGTAAATTGCTTTCTGCCAGCTTTTTATTAACATACTGTGTTGTCAACCAATCTTGGTACTGTTGTCGTTTCTTTTGCCAGTCGCCCATAGCAATTTGATATTTTTCAGAGCTTTATCATGCCGAATCCTTTCTTGGTCAGCATGTTTTCCGTCCTTCGATAAATACCTAGCAAGGTAAGAGCCTCCCACGAAGGCCGTGGCATTAACCGTTGCTGATAACAACATTATTGCTATTGATGCCATTATATATTAGTCTATCAATTTTTTTATTTTTAAAACTGATTTTGGAATAATGTTTTTGATCAACAAGATAGTCTCTGAGATACATCGACTAGCGAGTACCAGAACCCATTTTCCCAAAATTCGTAAGACTGCTACTCGGGTCGTTGATAAATGACTCTTTCATTACCTTTTTACCGATGTAACCCACCCCGCTTGCGATCCCGATGACAACAGTTGCATCCATTACCGATTTAATCGATTTGTTTTTCTGTTAAATTTGACATGTTAATATGATACTAACTAAGATTTTATTTTTTTATATCTCTTTTTTTTTTTATTCCATCCCGATCCTTGGTATAGGAATCTTAGATTTTGCATGAGTTTTAGGTGTGATATCACTGTCTTCCATTTTAGGAGATTTCTTAATAACAGGTGTATCAGAACTTCTTGTTTTTTATTTTTATTCCACCGAAAATATAGATCTAAAGCCGTCAAGGTTATTCCGACTAGTGTCAAAACCGTCGTTAGTGATATTTCAGGAATCAATTTTGAGACCATTGAGATGTTTCTTCAATACTATCATATGGAACTTCGCCATTTTCACGATTCGATTTTTCTATTTTAAGTGCTTCCTTAGCTTTTTTATGATACTCAGCTAGACGTCTAAACCGGCGAGAACCTTCTTAGGATCCTTCTGTTTAATTGGAGTATCGGGTTCTTTAGTAATTTGATCATCTTCAATTTTATCTTGGTACATATTAATATTATATATATAAAATAATATTTAAGTGTAAATTTGCTAAGAATATGCTCAAGAGCAAATATTCCAAGAGTCTGCTCAAGCAGGTGCTTCAAGAGATTCCAAGAGTCTGCTCAAACGATGATGCTCAAGAGATTCCAAGAGTCTGCTCAATGTCGGCTCAAAACGAGCTGCCCTCAAGAGTTGCTTCAAGCGAGATTCAAGAGATTTATCAGACATTATTGTGTAATATACTCTACCCAACATCAACAACTTCATCATTGTTTGAAGCCAATTTTGTAATTATGCTTTAACACACGAAACTGGAAAGAGACCTGGGAAGCGGCCAGAGCGCAACAAATCGAATCCAAACTACTTCTTAGATCACACTTAGAAAGTCGCAGTGTGTTATATACTAACTCTTGTTTAAAACAATGCTCGGTTTTTTTTGTGATCATGAATAAACAATAATGCCACAACGACATTTTTCGGTGGTGGTGTGGTTTGTCAGCGATAGGGACGTACCTCAGAAACGATTCCAACGGTGGCTTCGATACCTACATCTACTAGAGTATTTTGTGATCCGACTTCTCCACATAATAACTTGGTAGCGATTGTAATAACGATCAACATCCTTACGAGCGATAGTTTGACAGCACTATCACCAAGAGACATTGTAATTTCCCCAGTATAGTTGTCATAGTACCAAGCACGCAAAATACAAAGTTGCTCTCTCTTCTTCGGTTTTCATCTGATGCAATTCTCATTTTCTTTATTGTTGATTTTCTTTTGGTTTTTTTTTTCTACTTTTTTCCTACTTTTCTTTAGTTTCCCTACTGTATAGTTTTCTAGCTCCATTTTCATTTCAGGATTAATATATTGAAGATTGATCGAGATGATGATCATGCTATAATATATATATATGATTATTTTTTTTAATAATTTACACTTGGTATCCCTCAACATATGATTGATATGGGTGCCCTTAAACAAAAGCCACACGTGCAATATTTTTTCAGTTTTTAGTATTTTCATAGAATTCCCTTTTTATGCTCTACACTAAATCACACACCGCCATTTCGTCAAATAGAATTTGGTTTGATATTTTATTTGGTGTGAAGAAGCTATTATACAAGCCCAATATTTTCGCGAAAGGATTTAGAAATATGCTGTTAGCTGTTAAGTTAACACCCATACACTTAATTTTCATGTCTACACCAGAAAATCCCGCAAATTAAGAGCGAAGCATATTTGTGATCGTTTTTTAACCTCTGTTTTACTAGAAGCACAAATCGTCTAAGATTATCAATGTTTCTATACCGCCGAAGAACACTTCTTCTACAACATAATAATAATAACTCATCGATTCATCACTACTACATGTACACTGCATGTCATTGGATGACACATAAGTATATGATGACCATTGAATGCAATAACAACACGATTTTAAAATAAATGAACGTTACTTTACGTAATATAGGTACTTATTGACTGAGAGGAGGGCCGACGAAAATATTGTGGGCTCGAGGTATAGGCAGTACGGACCTCGCTGTGCTCGTTCCGTACTGCCAATACCTCGAGCCAACTATTTTCCCGTCCGCCCTTCCCCACTCAGTCAATAAGTACATATTATTAACGTAAAGTAATGTTCAATTTTTTATTTAAAATCGTGTTATTGCATTCAATGGTCATATAACTTATGTGTCATCCAATGACATGAGTGTACATGTAGTAGTGATGAGATCGATGAGTTATTATTATGTTGTAGAGAAGTGTCTCGGGGTATGAAACATTGATAATCTTAGAACGATTGTGCTTCTAGTAAAACGGTTAAACAACGATCAAATATGTTCGTTAATTGGGATTTTTTTCTGGTAGACATGAAAAATTAAGTGTTATGGGTGTTAACTTAACAGCTAACATCTATTTCTCTAAATCCTTTCGCGAAAATATTGCTTGTTAATTAGCTTCTTCACACCAAATAAAATTATCAAACCAAATTCTATTTGAATGAATATGGCGGTGATTTAGATGTAGGAGCATAAAAAAGAATTCATGAAAATACTAAAAACTGAAAAATATGCACGTGTTTGGTTTTGTTTAAGGCACCCATATCAATCATATGTTGAAGACCACCAAGGTGTAATACCAGTCTATTATTTAAAAAAATAATCGTATTATATATATTATAAGCATGACATCAATTCATCGATCAATATATTAATCCTGAAAATGAAAATGAGCTAGAAACTATACCAGATGAAACTAAAGAAAAAGTAGAAAAAAGTAGAAAAAAACCAAAAAAGAAAATCACCAATAAAAGAAAAATGAGAATTCATCAGATGAAACCGAAGAAAAGGAGAGAGCAAACTTTGTATTTTTGGCAGTGCTTGGTACTATTGACAAAATATACTGGAAATAAATGTCTCTTGGTGATGTAAAAAACTATCTGTAAGGGATGTGTGATCGTTATTACAATCGCTAACCAAGTTATTATGGGAAGTCGGATCACAAATACTCTAGTAGATGTAGTTATAGAAGCCACTGTTGGAATCGTTTCTTATGTAGTCCCTATCGATGACAAACGAAAAATTGTGTTCTGATCTACAAAAAAAACGAGATGTTTAAACAAGAGTTGCTAACACAGCCGGCTTCTAGTGAAGGTGACGATTTGTAGCTCTGGCTTCAGGTCTTTTTACAGGGTGTAAGCATATTAAAATTGGTTCAAAGATGAAGTTGTTGATTTTGAGGAGCATATTAACGCAAACTGTTGATATCTCTGTGATCTCTTAGCAGCTCTTGAGCATGTTGAGCGACTGAGCAACTCTTGAATCTCTTGAGCACCTGTTGAGCAAGACTCTTGGAATCTCTTGAGCACCGGTTTATGAGCAGACTCTTGGAATCTCTTGCGGCATATTCTAGCAATTTACTTAAATATTATTTTATATATATATAATATAATATTGTCCCAAGATAAAATTGAAGATGATCAAATTACTAAAGAACCCGATACTCCAATTAAACAGAAGGATCCTAAGAAGGTTCTCGCCGGTAGACGTCTAGCTTTGAGTATCATAAAAAAAGCTAAGGAAGCACTTAAAATAGAAAAGAATCGGTGAAAATGGCGAAAGTTCCATATGATAGTATTGAAGAAACATCTAATGGGTCAAATTGATTCCTGAAATATATCACTAACGACGGTTTGACACTAGTCGGAAATAACCTTGACGGCTTTAGATCTATATTTTCGGTGGAATAAAAATAAAAACAAGAAGTTTTGATACACCTGTTATTAAGAAATCTCCTAAAATGGAAGACAGTGATATCACACCTAAAACTCATGCAAAAATCTAAGATTTCCTATACCAAGGATCGGGATGGAATAAAAAAAAAGAGATATAAAAAAATAAAATCTTAGTTAGTATATATAACATGTCAAATTTAACAGAAAAAACAAATCGATTAAATCGGTAATGGATGCAACTGTTTGTCATCGGGATCGCAAGCGGGGTGGGTTACATCGGTAAAAAGGTAATGAAAGAGTCATTTATCAACGACCCGAGTAGCAGTCTTACGAATTTTGGGAAAAAATGGGTTCTGGTACTCGCTAGTTCGATGTATCCTCAGAGACTATCTTGTTGATCAAAAAATTATTCCAAAATCAGTTTAAAAATAAAAAATGATAGACTAATATTATAATGGCATCAATAGCAATAATGTTGTTTATCAGCAACGGTTAATGCCACGGCCTTCGTGGGAGGCTCTTACCTTGCTAGGTATTTATCGAAGGACGGAAAACATGCTGACCAAGAAAGGATTCGGCATGATAAAGCTCTTGAAAAATATCAAATTGCTATGGGCGACTGGCAAAAGAAACGACAACAGTACCAAGATTGGTGACAACACAGTATGTTAATAAAAGCTGGCAGAAAGCAATTTACAAGATACAGATTATGCCTTTCATCCTATACAGAAAGGGCTCATCCTGCTGAATCAAATTTCGATCCGAAAAAAACAACCTGAATTTAGTGATTTTTATAAGCCAAATAATCAACAAAAAAATATGAGTTGGTTTATGGTGGAGGCGGTATGATAACAGCTGGTTATCTAGCGTCAAAATATTTATAAAATCTTATTAAAAAAAATATATCTAGTATTATATATACTGTATGGCAGAAGGAATAGATTTTGACCCATTAGAAGAGGGTGGTATCGACATCAACGGCATGATTTCAGACGATGAGATCCTTGAATTAATACCAAGGCCAGACGATAGTGAAATATCAACATCTAGTAAACTTACTCGTTTCTTGAAACGAATCGGAAGAAAGGTAAATCCTCATAATTTGAGTATGCTTCGTATAGGAAACGTATGAAAGCTCTGCGGCTTACAGTCGGAGGGTTTAGAGAAGAACTTAATCTGGGCGAAGATATTAAATTAGTTGATTTAAAAAACAACGGGCTATTAACACTATAAAGGAAAAATACCCTGAATGGGGTCCTGATACATCCCCTTTTAAGTACAATCTAGATGATGAGGGGAATGTAACTATCACACTAAGAAGGGTCGCAGGTAATAATAAAGCGAAGACTTACCTACTTAATGATGAGAATCTTCCTATAACAATAATACATTCTTTGGGACGTTCCAAGAAGGAGATAGAGATTTGGGGTGAACTTAACAGGTACTTCCCGGAGAATAAGGTTATCTATGGATTATGATGTTTAGGATGGTTGATAACACAATAGAGATAAAGAGCCGGGATAAGGTCTTGTTTAAAAGGATTTTCACGAAATCTGGCGAGGTGAGTAAGACCCTTCCTAAGAAATATATAGAGGATCTCGGTAAAACTGCCCCCAGTCTTATCGAACGTCGGAATGAAATTATTGACAAGAAAAAAAGAGGTTAAGAGGATTAAGATACAAATTATAGATGATTATAACGATAAACGGTATGAAAATTCATCAACAATTGAAAAGTTTAATGACGATGTAATAAAAATTAAACAACAGATGGAAGAACGAAATGAACAAACAAACAAGGAAGAACTTACCGCTGACCAACTCGAAGAATTCGACGAATTCAATAAGGAGGAAGAGGTTATACTTGAACAAAAACTGATTGTTATTAACGATTTAGAAGCAGAGAATAAAGTGATAGATACTAACAAACTGAGAAATGAACTGGATATTGAACAGCTCGATGACGAGGTTGAAAGACTTGAGGAGAAAAATGAAGAACAAGAGGGACGACTAACACTGAAGGAACGTATAAAAATTATCTTTAAAAGGTATAGTGTTACTGTTTTTTCTGTGGTCACCGCGGTCGGAGTAGTAATTGGAGTTATTATAAACAGTCTAAAAAGTGGATTATCAAGTGTATATCACCAACTATCATCGACTATCATCAACTATCACGCACCCGATCAAACGAAGAAAAACTATCATCAACTATCATCGACTATCATGAACTTTTTGAACATGTTCAAAGTGCATGATAGTCGATGATAGTCGATGATAGTCGACGATAGTCGATGATAGTCGACGATAGTCGATGATAGTCGATGATAGTCGATGATAGTCGATGATAGTCGATGATAGTCGATGATAGTCGATGATAGTCGATGATAGTCGATGATAATCGATGATAGTCGATGATAGTCGATGATAATCGATGATAGTCGATGATAGTCGATGATAGTCGATGATAATCGATGATAGTCGATGATAGTCGATGATAGTCGATGATAGTCGATGATAGTCGATGATAGTCGATGATAGTCGATGATAGTCGATGATAGTCGATGATAGTCGATGATAGTCGATGATAGTCGATGATAGTCGATGATAGTCGATGATAGTCGATGATAGTTTGCGATCAAACGTGATCGCGCGTTTCAATTATCATCGACTATCATCGACTATCATGCACCGTTTGATCGCGCCTTAACACTTGTCAATTTGTAGCTACAAGAATCGCTCTGTTTTGTGAGTCAAATACGGCTATTGTTGCTTGGTATTTTCATTCGTTAACTTGAGAAAATATTTGTACTCATAGAACGGTTAGTATGTGATGGAGAAAAACTGAGCAGTTAGATTATTTAGTTATCTTCGTTTATATTGTGATTTGTGGACAAAAGTGGACGATTCGTCGCCAGTTTCAGTTGGGAGTTTTTGGTGTGTTATGTTTTAGTCACATCTCAGATCGAACTTCAACTTGAGAAAACAAGAAAAGCTAATTCTAGTCATTCTATGGCTTTTGTTGAAAATATATTTATTAAATAAAAACATGGTTAACAGCAGAAAAAAATATATTTGGTATCGATCAAATCCACTGCATCGCTTCAAGGTCTTTCAAGGTCATGACGTAGCGTGTTATATAGAGCAGATTTCGTATGACTGTGAAAAACCACGGCGCACGGCACGGCACGGTCACGGCACGGATTCATTCGAAATCCTAAATCATCACGGTCACGGCACGGCACGTCCGTGCCGTAAGTTTTTCACAGTCATTCGAAATCTGCTCTACTCTCATCACAGCGCGCGTTATATCTAAATTATTTTATATTGCAATTTCGTAATAACAATGACTTTTTAGAAGACTTTTGTTTAAATGTAAACGCAGTTTTTTAGTGATTTTTGTAGTTTATTCTTAGCTTTTGATTATTATTATTTTGCCATCAGAATTATTATTAAAATTACTATCGCCGCTGCTGTGCTTATATATCTTTTGCACATTAAACGTGAAGTGAAGTGAAGTGAAGTGAAGTGAAGTGAAGTGAAGTGAAGTGAAGTGAAGTGAAGTGAAGTGAAGTGAAGTGAAGTGAAGTGAAGTGACTGGCATGTCACGCCCGAATTATTCAAACGTACCGTTTAGTGCTTTTTCGAAAAACTTCAAACACAGCTCATACATTTGTAATATTTGTTCCAACTAACATAAATAATATTCCCTCAAATTTTCATTAATTAAGTTTGATTGACGTAAACTCGTTAAATAAGCCATGAAGTTTGCGTTTTCACTTTACGGTTGTAGAATGCTAATCATATTTTTTCTTCGCGATCGGCTTATTCCAACTGCATAGGTTAATTTAAACCTATCAATCAAACGTATTCACACTCTCAGCGGGTAATATATTGTTTATATCCTTAGAAAAAGACTGAAAATTGAAAAACAAAGTCGAGGCTTTTTTAATATAAAATATTTATCAATAAAACACTACAAATTGAAGAGATCTATCGACGGTCAGTTTATAGCAAAAAAAAACAATTCGTACTCGATCGAGAAGAAGAAAACTATAACCACAATACAGCAGAATATGAAAACATAGGCAAACGAATGTGTGTATTAAATGTTTTATTAAAATCAAACTGATGCAGAATTTTGTGATTTTTTGATATTTTGTTTACTCCTGCCAAGTTTATCATGCTGGAATTGGCATTTCTAGATTTGATTGTAGATCCTGAGGTCTGTATCGCTCAGAATGCCAGTATAATAATATTTATTTATTTATTTACATAGCGCTATTTCCGGTAGTCCAATAGCGCTTTACAATGTATAATATATATACAATGTATAATGTATAATATATATACAATGTTTCGTCCTCATTAATTGTAAAAAGCATCGAGACTATTGTATGATGCGTTTATAAAGAACTTATTATTATTATTATTATTATTATTATTATTATTATTATTATTATTATTATTATTATTATAAAAATAGTAATAATAAATGAATAAATAATAAATAATAAAATAATAAATAATAAAAAAAGGTCACCTTAGCCCAACATAATATACTGACCAACGACTGACTGATATAATTTAATCCGAACAAATCGTAAAAGATGGCTTAAAATACGATTGAAACAGATGAGATAATTACAAAAACTGTCCTTAAAGGGGGGTCGGTACTATCTTTTGATGCTCCTGTAAAAGTATACTTTGTGAATATAATTAATAAAACCAGGAGCCCATAAGTAGGAGCCTCCATCTGGGATGTATTCGTGAGACGACCTGTGACCGGATCAGGCTATTTTTAGAACACCAGTTTCCCCACGAAAGTTTAACACCAGGGAGGGATTTTGATTTCGGCTTTGTTACGGAGTTCTAGCTTTTGGCTTGGTAGGTTTACTATTTGATGATTTTTTAGTTCTTTGAGAAACAGAACACAACTTGAAGACTCTTGGTCACTTTCCGATGAAGTACTAAACTCTGCAAAAGAGTCACTGTAACTATCACTATCATTTTCGCTCTCTTGACTTTCAGTTTCTTCAATTTCGCCAATTTCTTCGTCCGCCATTTAGTTCATATATCACAAATAAACACAAATCATCTCCCTCATTGATGCTGATTGGCTCTGTTTAATTCCCATGGTGGATTCCTAATGGTTGATGATTAGTTCGCGGAAAAAGGTGTTCTAAAAATAGCCTGATCCGGTCACAGGTCGTCTCACAAACCCAGTACGGTAGATGGAGGCTCCTACTTATGGGCTCCTGATAAAACCTATTACAAAATTATTGTGTCGTGTATTTTCCTGAATGAAGCAAAAGTAAAACAAAACAAAACAATTTTAGCGTAAGAGTTCGGAAAGAAAATATCACTTCCGGTCTCGCGACATAGCAACCGGGTTACCTGGCAACGAGATAGTACCGACCCCCCTTAGAAAACGTTAAGCTTGCCCATTATTATGTAAATACAGGTCAGTGGTATTTCAAACAAAAATACTCGAGCCCTCAGTTATTGGTCTATTTGCTTAATATATTTTTAGAAAAACCATCATTAATTTTTCGAGAAACCAATATCGACCACTTGAGGAAGTTTTGTCAATATACCAAGTCGGACTCAAGTGCATTTTAAAAGGCCTGGGTTTCAAAATGGCTGCCGTTTATTTGATGAGGGGGTAGTCTTTCTCCTTTTCTTTGTAATGTTTTACCTTAAAACTTTGACAAATAATATATAGTCACGACCTTAACAAAAATTACGTAACAGTTTCCATGGAAACCTGGTATGTGACCTTTGAACTCTAATTGAAATATCATTTTATAAAAGCCTTCTGCATTATAGTAAAGTGATTTCATATGTCTGATATTTTTATGGATATGAATAGGGGGTAAGTCATTACTTATAACCCCAACGAGGGCGGTGAAGAAAAATAATTTTAAACAATCTTAAATTGAGAGTATCATATTTCATTTCAGCCTAAATCAGCCTTACCGATAATATTTGCAATTGCCCTCGTTGGATATGTATATACTATGGACTAACTCTGATTCACTTGTATAACAATTTCCTGCACATTAAAAACGCTTTAATATAATGCAGGAGGCTTTTATATCAATTATTTAAATTAGAGTTCAAAGGTCACATTCCATATTTCCATGGAAACTATCATGTGTAATTGTCAACATCGTGGCTATATTGTAATTGCCAAAGTGTTAAGAGAAAATATTACAAAGAGAAAGAATTAGACTACCCCCTCTTGAATTGCGGCGGCCATTTTGAAAAGTTTGAGACCCAGGCCTTAATGTACTTGAGGAACGACAAGTTTATATTTTTAGGGTAACAAGACGCTCAATGAGCGTTCACTCGGGCATTGTGAAAAGGAAAATGTCAGTTGTTCGAGGAAGTACTTGAAAATGAATGCCAGTTGGTTGAAGAACAAGGACAATGTCAGCTGCGCGAGGAGAGACCTGACAATGACTGACAGTTGCGTGACGAGGGAGACTATGTATATACATGTATGTGTCGAGTTCATTTGATTTGCCTTTGAGTTCATTTGATTACCTTTTGACTTTGAGTTCAATTGATTTGATTTTGATGAGTTTGTGTAAAGGCCCCCTCTCTAGCTTCAGATCCCGAAACGTCGAGTTTGGAATCGAGTTCGGGTTCGAGTTACGGTTCGAACGTCGAATAAAACAAGGACATCTTCTTCAATACAATATAATTTCTCTGACGTCATGACAATCAGTGACAGTTGAGTGACGAGGGAGACTATTAGTCCGGTGAGTACGAACATGATACGTCTTGAGGTTGCATAGGTCAGATGGTTCCGATAACGGCCTCGCGTTTGTTTAAAAAAAAAAATATTTTAAGCGAGCTTCTAGTCCTTTTACCACTTCTAGTCATTGAACGATGAACTAGAATCCTGACCTTTTAATAGCTTGAAGATCTACAGCTGCTTTCAAAACTAAGATTCATAATCTACTTGAGTCCTGTGTCTCCTTTATCTTTTCAAATCTGCGGAGTAATCTTGAAACTCCGGATACGATTAAATACGTCGCATACTCGTCATTTTGAAGCCGAACAAAACTACTACTACTACTACTACTACTACTACTACCGAAATCCGCATTTTCTAACTCGGGCGGCCTGCGGCCTGGGCCCGAGTAATTAGCGCCATTTATGCCGGCTTTAATTTGAAGACTGGCGTCCGTCGATCCATAACAATAAGTAAGAATCATTGCAGTTCACATCGTATTTACAGTAGTTTTACTGTTGAAAAACGTTAGTTGTATGAGTAAGCTAAATTTTTTTAGCCACGGATCCAAAGTGTTTATAAAAAACTTTACCTTGCACAAACTAATCAACGAAAGCTCCCTGGTGTTAGGACCTCCAATTGGTGCGATATAGAACATTAATTATTATAAACCAAACTTTCTATCAGGTTCACAGTTCATTGCTGTTGATGTGTATCGTTCTGTTGGAGCGCCGCTCATTTCCTCTCGACCCTAATTATAGAACATCACAGGTCTAATATTGACTTAAACAACTAACAGCCATATTATTAACTCTGAGAATCTTTTTATATTTTGCAGTGATATTCCTCTTCTAGTGTCTAATGTATTAGTACTCCTTGAAAACATTGTTAAAGGTTGATTTATCAATTGTCGTCTACAAACTGCGATGTTTAATTAAACTTGGATACTCTTTCAAGCTACCGTCTGATAATTGTTCTTTCTATTAATCGAAAGTTGTTAAATTCAGGTATCGGACTGGTACGTCTATCAGTTCGTCATTGCTGCCTGGGTTGATGAGCAAAACAATAAGGTACAACCAAATCCACTATTTCCTTACTATTCCTTGATATTTGCTGCTTATTTTATAGTTTACATTGAATGTAAACTTTGTTTCAAGATTCTTAAACTTATATAATGGTAGATATGCCGACATGCTGTATACTGTACTTATGCTGCGCTTTACCAAGGCGCAAATAAGAAAGCTATTGTTTGTTGAGAGGTTTTAGTTTTCTGATTGATACCTAAAACCGTATAAACCATATTATTACTAATATAACTATTATAGTATCTGACAAAGATATTGTTACTATCTACGATAGAGTTGTAATACACGGATCGACAATGAAGCTAGTACTTTGCCCTGATGTTGGTGGTGATTGTGGGGT
Organism: Actinostola sp. cb2023; assembly: GCA_033675265.1. Classification (NCBI taxonomy): domain Eukaryota; kingdom Metazoa; phylum Cnidaria; class Anthozoa; order Actiniaria; family Actinostolidae; genus Actinostola; species Actinostola sp. cb2023. The sequence goes on along the minus strand of JAUJYZ010001065.1, from coordinate 460,116 downwards.
TGATTGTCCTTCAGGCTGAAGGAATCAGTATTCAGGACAAAGAGAGCATGGCGAAACGTTGCGGTATCTATGGCGAATATAATCTATGTCGTCGTTTGTTTGGTAAAAGACACAAGCATTATCAGCAAGACTCCACCAATAAGATTCCAACATCAGATGATGAAACCGCCAGCTTCGTCCTGAAATGATATCATAGCAAATGTAGCGAAAATAAACGTCAAAATATAGCGAATGTGGTTAGCTGTTACTAGTGTAATATAAGGCCAATGCAACTTTATGCCGAGCGATGAGCTATGTCAAATAATTAATATAGAGCAAAAATCAATAAATATGTTCATGCAACATAATATCATGAGTCTTACTGCTATAACTACGCCGCTTTGGAGCTTTAATGATTATCGTTAAACGGTCACAACGACGCAATCCTTGCGCAATTACGAATTTTAATTAAAACTAGACGCCCTATAGGCGTTCACTCGGGCTACTTTATTGTCGAGCACTATTGAAATGCACAGTGCTAAAACCTTGGACAGATTTAACCGAACTAAATATAGACATCGCAGCGTGACTAGAACTCGTTGCGTGACTCAGTTAAAACATGCATGCTTAATTCGGATTTATGTATCAAGGATATATTCTCTTCTATATTGACGATAATCGATCAGAGTAGTGTAAATATAGCCAAGAACTAAAGTTCAATAGTTAATGAACACCTGTGATGCATTTCGTTTTCACTACGAACATATTTTCGTGTTTTCCTGGCACGCCAAGTTGGGCAACACTGACAGCACGTTTCAATATGAACCCTGATGCTCAGCAATTAAACGAACAATATCGTTACCAGCAATATGAGTCAAGATGGCCGACACATACTCATTAACAACAAATTCTCGCTCAAAATGGCGGCCAAATCATTACAAAGAATGTATGGGGAATAATGTTAAATCATGCAATATATAGAGGTTATTACAGTTAGAGTTGTGTAATACGGCTGGATATTTTTACGAGTCTTGCTGTATTTTGACGAGCCGTAGGCGAGGCAAAATACAAATAGACGAGTAAAAATGTCCAGCCGTATTACACAACTCTAACTGTAATAAATTGTTTATTATACGACAACAAAATAAACCCCCCCAAAAACGTACAAAAGCGTACAAATTAAAGCTGTTTTTGTGATTTGTTTGTGAAATGCGCGCGCTATCACACAATCGATACGCCATCGAGCGCGCGCTCGAGAGATTTTTCGTTGGCTTTTTTCACCAAAAAGATTGGATTTTCTTCATATTTTCTATACAGATATCATTAAAAAGTAGTTGTTTGTTTCCCTATTCCCTTTAGAAATACTTTTCTGTCATTGTATAGTGTTTTTTTCTTTTTGCAATGAAAACCAAAACTGGTACAAAATATGCTGTGTTCAAAACCGGTTTTACCGGGTTACAAGCCGGGTAATACGACAATCTACAGTGGGTAATACGCTCGGATATTTGGAGGATTTTGTGCCCTTTTATGGTAAATTTACGTCACAGTCGTATAATAAACACCTATATTCCAAAAATCGTTGTCCCCGCCGAAAGCAACAAGCAAGAAGCTCACGACTGCAAAGGGCATTGGGACTTTCTCCTTCTTCATTTATTCATCCGTAGACATTTTGACAACATGCATTTTCAAATAGCCGAATAGTTCCAAATGATTGCTATTCAACGCTCGTAGGGAGAACTTCTCAAGTACCACGGATAAATTAATTAATTAGGAGATTCCCAAACTCCTTTGCAGTCGTCAGCTTCTTGCTTGTTGCTTTCGGCCCGGACAACGATATTTGGAATAGGTGTATATGAAAAGCCACAACTGAAAACCTTGCTCTTGGATGCAGATAGCGATAAGTAAGAGAAGGGAATGGTAGTGTGATTTATCGGACTTGTATTGTACTACAGTTTACCGAAAGAAATTTGGCATTATGTCTAGTTTCGAGAGATTTACGAGCATTTTAGTGGGACCATGTGAGTTCGCTGGCGGCCATGAGTGACCAACCTTGCATATTTTCTTACTGAAAGGAAAAATAAAAATAAAACCGCTGTAACTCTCTCAATTTCAAGCGGAATGGCCTAGAAATACCTACAAGGTAAAGGACAACACAAGGAACAAGTACAAGGCGTATAAAGGCAAACGATTTTTTATTTATTTATTCAAGTACACCAGAACAAGAAAGCCCATAAATTTACTGTATTTACGCCACTGATAGTGAGCTTGGGCTACCTGTGGTTTGACCGGCTGCATGCAAGGTACTGCAACTTGCAGGGACTTGCGTTCAAGTTTGACCCGGGCTTTAAACCATGAAAGTTTAGTCATTTCTGCTTCCAATACTGCTACTCTTCAAAACTTTCGTTCGCTCTTGTTGTGTTCTGCTGTTTGTTGTGAATCCGCGGATTCTTCATAAAAATCCCCAAATTACTATCTCCAAAGTGGTTCCTTTTGTTGATAAACACAGCTCACTTTTAGAGTTGATCAACAAGAACCAGTCGTCGTCAAGGCTCAATGAGCATCGAAAGAGCAAAATTACTCTGACTTTGGTTATTTTTGGCCGCTATCAGTTTGAATCCTGGTAAGTTTACGTGTTATACCACTGTTTTATGAAGCTTGGGGTCCTAAAAATCGGGAACGGCGATAACCATAAGGTAGAAAACCAATAACGATAAGGTACTTACATAGATTGGGTTTCCTATGGTATATATAAAGTGCCTTCCGTGACTCGTTCGTACTCTGTGCCCAGCGTAAGCGCGCGGCTGTTTCTAGCCTCCTTTATTTGCAGACGTTTTAGTTGATTCGCTTTTCTCTCAACACAACGTCTGCTAACTCGTGCGAGGTTTTGTGTTCTGGCTGTACTGTAGCTTCAGGCTGTACTGTAGCTTCAGGCTGTACTGTAGCTTCAGGCTGTACTGTAGCTTCAGGCTGTATTGTAGCTTGGTTGGTCAGTACTCGGTCGGTGTCCGTAGAATGACAATCAACATTGGGGGTCTCTAAGGGTGGGGTTGCCAGAGCTGAGGTTACCGGGAAACTCGGGACAGTAATCTAGGTTGGTTGGGGACTGCAATTGATATACCTTGGGCTGTGGTCTTCTACATGATGTCTGCAGACTCCACCATCACTGAGTTGCACCAGGTACGACACTGGGCCTGACTTGTTCAATATGGTGCCACTCAACCACTTGCGATCATATGATAAATTATTGACAAATATTGTATCACTGACCTGAAATTCTCTTTGATGGGCGTGGTTATCATGGTAGTCTTATTGCACGTTTTGCTTCTCTTCCACTCGAGCACGGGTGATGTTCTGGCTTAAAGGGTGGAAGAGGTCCAGTCTTAGAGATTGTTTGTGTGTAGGATTTTTCATTATTTGAAGATAAACATAGATAGATTCGTCTACACAATTTTGAAGTTTAATGGACTCCGAGCTTTCGGGTCAATTGACCCATCATCAGGGAAATAGTGGAATGCTTCATTATCATGAGTACAAAACAATAAATTACAACGGTAAGAATGCGCGAGCTACAACGCACTATATCCGCGCGCAATACATACATGCGCGATCGAAATAACATAGAGTACCAATAACAATAATAAAAACAAATCAAAGATAACTAAAAACTCCGGTATAAGGAGGGATATGAATTATGAATGATTGGATAGATGAACGAATGAATAAATAAATGTGTAGAGAGAAGACTGTCGTTGACGTCATGTACGTGTGATAGTGGCGTGTGCCGTTGTGAAGGCTGAGTGTGTGTTGAGTTTTCAAGTTGTACACATCTCCGTTTTGTGTTGTTATGAAATAAAGTATATTTCCCTGTAACAAAATATTACATTGGTGGCAGCGGTAAAGAAGTAAAGAAGAAGACGAGCAAGAAATGGCAGACAAAGAGAAGACAAAAGAAAAGCAAACAGCGGCCGAAGGAGCGACAGCGACAGGTAGCAGCAGTTCAGTTACGCTTGAAAATTTGATGAGTTCAATGATAAAAGCGCTAAATTCAAGTCAGAGTGAAGTTAAAGGTAAATACATACTGAAAGTTCCAAGGAACTATTTCTTAGGCCATAATTTCAAAACATGGTTGTCGCAGTTTAATCAATACGCCAAACTCGTTCATGTCCCAACGAGCGAGATGAAAGATTTCCTGATGACATTGCTAGACCAACCAGCCAATAGAGCGGTACAGCTGCTGAGATTGCAGGATGATTTTCCCTTTGATGTTTTCACGGCCAAGTTAATCGAGAGATTTGATTCAGTAAAAACCGTAGCCGATTATAAGCTGCATTTAAAAGCCAAAGGCGAAAGGCGAAAGTTTTGACAACTTCTCGGATGCATTGCTAGAGCTAACCGAAAATGCCTACCCAAATGCTTCGTTTAAATTCAGAGATGAGCCAGCGAAAGATAAATTCATTGAGGGGGTGTTGTGGTAGAAGAAATACGTGAAAAACTTTTCTTGAACCAGCCAGATTCTTTGGCCGACGCAGTTAGAATGGTACGATCGCTCGAGAGTGCCCGCAGCGCATCCCATAATATTAAATCAGCTCAACTAAAGAAGATCCATTGTGACACAATATCCGTCGGAAGTGAGAAGGATTCCGAATTAAAAGAGCTAAGAGAGCTTGTAGTGAGCATGAAAAAAAGCTGGAAAGTCTAGAAGAGAGATTAGAAAAGAAGCCGCAGAAGAAGTTAAATGATGTCAAGTGCTACGCTTGCCAAAATACGGGTCATTACGCGTCAAATTGCCCGAAAAAAAGGATCGGGAAACGAGGGAAGGGGATTGCCGAGGGGCAGCCAGTCCCATTGAACATTTCAGCCTCGAGTACAGAAGAAAACCATACCTTATTGTCAGTGAGTGGAAATGGAATTTTTATTTCTGGTGTGATTAATCATTCTAAAATATATATCCTATTAGACACGGGAGCAACAAAGTATCATAGACGAAGAAACGTGGAAGAAAAGCGGATGTTATAGCCCTGATAAACTAGAATTCATAGATGCTACTTTAACAGTTGCAAACGGAGAAAAACTAGAAATCAAAGGGCGAACAAACGTTAGTAGGATCTGTTGATCAAGTTGTCCCCATGGTCGTGGTTAAGGGTATTTATCATGAAGCAATACTGGGTACAGATTTCTTTGAAGCGAATAGGTGCAAAATTTGCTATGACCTTGGCACTTTCTGCATAAAGGACAGTGAAATACCCATTCATTACCAAAAATCAAGTCCCACTGTATGTCGATTAATGCTAACAGAGAAGATAGAAATTCATCCAGGAACTGAACTGTCGATTACGGCTAAACTAGAGAAGGGTTTTGAAAGGAATGAGGGTATTCCAGGTATGGTGGAAAGAGTTAACAAACTGTGTTCCGATAACGGCCCCTACTTGGCACGAACACTTGTCATACCCCGGGAAGGGAAAGCCTTAGTTCGACTGGCAAATTTCACCGACAGAGTCGTAGTCATAAGTGAATTCAACGTAATATCCAACCAAGATGATGAAAGCTATCAGCCTGCAGAAAACGTTAGTGAAATTATATTAATCAATCAGAAAATGCGCATGAACTTTCGGAAGAACAGAAAATTCGATTTCTGCTCTTATCGAAGAATTCAGAGATATCGTAGCCGAGGAGGATGGAGACCTGGGATTTGACAGACTTGATAGAGCACAAAATTGACACCGGCAGCGCTGCGCCTATCAAACAACCACCCCGTCGTCTACCACCATACAAGAGAGAAGCTGTAGAAGAACAGTTAGAAGGATTATTGAAGCAAGGGAGAATCGAAGAATCAACCAGTCCGTGGAGCAGTCCTATTGTGCTAGCGAGGATCGATCGATTACCGGAAGCTAAATGAAGTGACCATAAAGGATGCCCAACCTTTACCGAGAACTGACGATATCCTCAGTGGAATCCTTGGATGGAGCAGTATGGTTCTCTACTTTGGACTTGGCATCTGGATACTGGCAGGTCCCTGAAGCAACTCAAGATCGTGACAAAACCGCTTTCGTGACAAACAAAGGACAGTTTAATTGGACCTGTTTGCTCTTTGGTCTGACCAATGGTCCAGCTACGTTTCAGCGATTGATGAACCTAGCGTTGAAAGGTCTAGCATGGAAAGACTGTCTAGTTTATTTGGATGGCATCATTATCTGGTCTAAGAACTTTGTTGAGCTGTTTTTGAACGCCTACGACTTGCAAAGGTAAAGCTGAAGAAGAAGAAGTGTTCATTCCTGCAACGAAGCATCAGATTTCTCGGCCATATTGTATCCTCAGACGGAATCCAGACAGACCACAAGAAGACAAGGGCAGTACGAGAATGGCCAACGCCTAACGATGTAACTGAATTAAGAAGTTTCCTGGGTCTATGTTCATACTATAGAAGATTCATACAAGATTTCGCAGTCAAGTCAGAGCCATTGCGTCGTCTTTTGCAAAAGAGTAAAGAATTTGAATGGACGGAACAGCAAGAGAAAGCTTTTCAGGAACTCAAAGATTGTCTAACAAATCCTCCTATTCTCGCTTAACCAAGTTGGAGAGTTTGTGTTAGACACTGATGCTAGTACAGAAAAGGGGATTGGAGCGGTACTCTCACAAGTACAGTCTGATGGTACTGAACGTGTGATAGCCTATGGAAGTCGTTCTCTTAGACCACCTGAACGCAATTACTGTGCAACACGATCGGAAATGCTCGCACTGGTGGAGTTCATCGATTATTTCCGGTACTGTTTGCTTGGTAGAAAGTTCAAGGTCAGGACAGATCATCACGCGCTACAGTGGTTAACATCCTTCAAAGAACCACAAGGTCAAGTTGCTCGGTGGCTGGAGAAACTACAAGAATATGACTTCGAAATCATTCATCGACCTGGAAGAGATCATGTCAACGCCGACGCTATGTCCAGAAGACCTCGCAGACATCATGGTGGAAACTGTCCTTCTTGTGGTGTACAACCAGCAGCAAGCGCAACAGTTTCAGCTATTACGGATCAAACTGTAAAGAAAGATGTTCTATGGTCGATGAATGAGGTCGCTGAAACTCAGATGAAAGATCTAGACATTAGTACGTTGTGTCGTTGAGCACTTGTCAGCCAGAGAAGACAAGCCGTCCAAGAAAGAACTGCAGAGTATGAGTCCCATGACCAAGTCTATTTGGGCGAAATTTGAATTACTAGAGCTGAAAGATGAGGTGTTGCGCATTCGGCCAACAAGAAACCAGAAAGACTGGAAATCAAGAATCATCCTACCAGAGAGCTTACTTAAACCAGCACTCAAGCGAGTACATGACGGAATCGAAGGCAGCCATCTTGGTACGTTCAAAACTCTCCACAAGTTACAAGCAAGATTTTGACGTCCTGGTCTATCGAGTGCAGTGTATGATTATGTGCAATCATGTTTGACTTGTGGGGAATGTAAACCACCACCCAAGAAACCAAAGGCTGAGCTGATCTCTATTCCATCATCACATCCAATGCAAAGAATACATATTGACATCATTGGTCCTTTACCTCGTACCAAAAGAGGGAACTCCTACATCTTGACTGTGCAGTGTGCATACACCAAGTGGGCAGAAGCCTACCCGTTAAGGAATCAAAGAGCGGGTACCTGTGCAAGAGTACTCATTAACGAATGGATCTACCGTTACGGAGTTCCTGATAGTATTCATTCAGATCAGGGTAGGAACTTTGAGTCTAAGATCTTTCAAGAAATGTGTGATGTACTGGAGATAAAGAAGACACGTACAACACCTTATCACCCAGCAGGTAATGGTCAAGTGGAACGATTCAACAGAATATTAAAGAATCTACTCAAGGTCAGAGTGACAGAGAATACTGACACGTGGGATGAAAACATTGGAGCCTGTCTGATGGCATACAGGAGCAGTGTCAACAAATCCACTGGTTATACACCCTTTCACCTTATGTTTGGAAGAGAGACAAGATTACCATTAGACATCATGTTATGAGAAGAGATTACAGGATAGGAGTCATCGTATGGTAAATTTGCAACAGACCTAAAGGAGAAGTTAACAGAGGCTTATCGACAAACAAGTAAGAATCTACAGATGCCACAGCTTCAACCGAAAGAGTATTACAACAAGAATGCAACCAACAAGTATTACAAGCCTGGAGATCAAGTATTTCTATACACTCCTCAATTGAAAGTAGGAGAAGCTGCAAAGTTTCACAGACACTGGAGTGGTCCTTATACCATCCAAGAAAAACTGTCTGATGTTAATCACAGGATCAAGATGAGTGGAATTAAGACAAAGGTTGTGCACTATAACAATCTCAAGTTGTTCAAGTCTTGTGATGGTGCATTCCAAGCAAAGAAAACAAAGTCTTTTAACGTAGAAGAACATGACAATGTGGAAAGTGAGGAATGTGTGTCTAAAGAGCAGAGTGCTGAGGAGGAGGAGGAAGATGAAAATAACTGGTATTCTGGAACACTTTATCTACCTGTACATGTAGAGGAAGTCCAAAATGACTTACTAGATACAAATGCTCAAGACGAACATGCAACTGATTTAAATGAATTGAATGAAACATTGCAAGAACCTCAAGATCTGGATGAGATGTTTGAAGATGAAGTGAATCAAGATCAAGAGTTGGAGCATGAATCAAGTCACAGAAGACCACAAAGAGAAAGAAGAACACCCCAGCGATACGGCGACTGGGTGTTCACTGCAATATCCTTGAAAAGTTTGTGTGAAGATATGGATTCAAGGTTAAAAACACTAGAAGATAGTCAGTTGAAGCAACAGGATCGCGTCAAGTATTTAAAGGCGCCGCAGTGGTTGAAGAGGATAGTCAGAAGAAGCTACAAAATCATATCAAGCATTTAAAGCTGCAGTAGTTAAAGACAAGAGAAACCTCAAGCAAATAATTCCGATGCAAGGACTTTGTATTGATACAAACCAAAACAAAAAACAACTGTGCAATACTTTTGGTATTGCATTTTCAAGAGTGCAAGTTTCTACAGATTATATCATTTGATATTATATTATTGTAACATAAAGCCATTTTATAGAGAGAGGGGCAGTGTAGAGAGAAGACTGTCGTTGACGTGTATGTACGCGCGATAGTGGCGTGTGCCGTTGTGAAGACTGAGTGTGTGTTGAGTTTTCAAGTTGTACACATCTCCGTTTTGTGTTGTTATGAAAGTAAGAGTTAGATACCGAGAACGGAGGCATTAAGCTATATACACGGCCCGAGGGCTGTATATAGCTTAATGCCGACGTGCGAGGTAACTAACAGACTTAGTTCCCAATTCACGTGGTTTTCGCAAAATACCAACAGACCCAAAGGAGGATCTATTGGTTGGAGGACGAACAATAGAATACCTATCTCCTGAGAATTATGTACAATTCTTTCTTTCTTTGTTGTGTGTTGTCTAATTGAAGGCTTTGTAATGGGGCGTTTTTCTCGGGTGGGCGGAAAAAAAACATTGATCCCTCAAAAACCTTTCATATGAAAGCATGCAATCTGAATTTGAATAGTTGCTATAAATATTCAGAATAGAGTAGTTTCAATTTTTCACTTCATTTGCAACTATGGCGAGTAGCGACGGCGACATTTTTGTACCGGACTCAGTTCCCAGACTTCGATATTAGCGATATCCTGCTCGATTTGGAGTTACGGCTACATGTAGTACTACTGCTACGGTACCTAGTACTACTGCTACGGTAGTTACCGAGGATGGCAATTGCTCCGAAGGGGAAACAAAAGAAACATCACAGCGATTTCTGATATTGAGCTTGCCAAAAGAAATGAAGCTAGAATCCCAGAAGGGACAAAATGGAGTACATCTTGGTGTGTTCGAACTTGGATTGAATGGGCCGAAGAGCGCACAGAGACCAATACCACTTCCACTTCTGATTTATATTATATTTATATTTATTTATTGAATCGGCTCATTATGAATTCACCGGGCTATATGTGTTTGACCCGGGTCAACGCATATAGCCCGATGAATTCATAATGAGCTATTCAATTCCATTCATCAACCCCTCTTTTCCCTGCTGAATATCAAATCCCTCCCCGGGCTTTTAATGACTCTATTGTTCAACCGGACTATATCATAGATAATTCCCTATGAATAACAAAGAAAACCAAGTGAATTGGGAACTAATAAAGTATATTTCCCTTGTTACACGTTACACTGTAACAAAATATTACAAATGAATGAAAATCAATAAATAAGGAAAATGGAAACCAAAATAATGAAATGAAAAAGATTAGTGTACATGTGAGGAAATGTGAATGAGAAAAACTGAATGAAGTGAATGAAACAAACAACAAGAATACAGCTATTACAGGTCGAAAACATATTAACTAACAATACGTGGAATAAGAGGCATGTAATTAGGTGGAATCAAGAGACCATGAGGGACAGAGAGGGAGTCTCGCCCTATTCTTGGGATATCTTAATTTCAATAAATCTATTTTCAGAATGCGGACGTCCGAGAAAACTAACTTCCGGTTCAAAGTAGATGGCGGCTAAGATCTATCTTACTCTATCCCGGCGAAATAACTGAACCATGTTTTTGTTTTGTTTTTTGAATTTGATTACTTTTTATAAATGGCTCGGATAATTTATAGATTATTAGATCAGACTTTTGAGACGGCAGTAATGAGTCAGATGATAACAAAGAAAATGTAAATGTCCCGCGGAAAGAAACTAGTGAATGCTTTTTGTCAACAAAACTGCTTCTTTCATCTGCACCAAAATGTCTAATTCTTCTTCCATTTGAGACCTGCTTTCTGATCAGTGTTATTTTTCGTTTCCCTTTCTTTGCTGAGAGAGTGTCTTTCCCAAGTTTAATTTGGCAAAGTTCTGCACCAGGCAGAAATTCGGTATAAACTTTAACATAAGCTCAACTTCACTGAAGCGGCATAAACCAACTTGTAGACTCAGTGAATCCAGTAAACGTTGAATCAAAACTTGAATGAAGTAGACCGTAGTTTTTACAGATATTTCAAGTCATTCAGATGCCGTTATACACACAAAAAATATTCACAATCCATTTATAAGTCATCATATTAGGTAAAGAAAATACACAAGCACACAACAAACACGCTTACTTTCACTGCTTGTTTGATTCACTCGTGACTCGTCTTGTCGCTCATCATCATGTTTCACCACAGGAAACCCAGGCTATATATCTGTGCTGGGTATTTGGTACGTAAGAATGTATGTGGCCGGCACGTACATTATAAAAATACAGTAAATGAATGACAGCTTCTAAATAAAGTGTATTTCACATGTACATACCGTCTTGTCTTCATTTTTCCTCGTTTCGGACGATTTTAACGTGTTTTGGCTCCTCTAACTCTCCCCTCCATAAATAATGAGAAGGACGGAAACATCGACTCTCAAATCACTACAGGTCACGATCGATACTCCTCGATTTCTCTCCTGAAAATGTATTCCCCATCAATTCAAACGACCTCAGGTGAAAGAGTGATAAATATGGATTCCTCGAAAGTGAGTCACGACAAGAAAAGGCATCAAATTCATTCTCGAAACCTTCGATGAATCCACAACATACAGCTATTTTCATCCGGAGTTCCCGTTTGCTGTCCACGGAAGTAGACGTTACACCACAGGAAATCCCAGCGGGCTTTGGCGCTCGGACCTGATTGGACAAAAACCAACAATAACAAATAAAATATGGCTTTCTATGCTCCATATAAAAATGATGTACTATTCTCACTGCATAATTAATTAGCTCGTCAGTATAAATACCCGTCCCACCTTAAAGTCGTCACTTCAACGGTATTCCGGGACGGCAGCAAGATTTTGGCTTTTTCCTGTCGAGCCGGCCAACAGCGTTACTCATGGCCGATCAACCTGTTCTTCCTTGCGCTCCCGGCGCTGCTCCAGCGCAGCAACAAGAGCCACAGCTTTTCAAGAACCAGCAGAGGACCCAGGTCCAGTTCTAGTGCCGGCGCCAGAACCGGCAGAGCTCGAGTAAGCATTGTCAAATGGAGTAGCAAACGGGGTAATTTGTTGGCAGTTACGATAGAGCTTTATCTGGTTTGGTATATTCTTTCTCTAGCTTTGTACATGTTTTCTCTCGGCCTCGGTTTGTTTTCACTTCAGCTAGTGCCCTTTCGCTCACAGGGTTTTACTTTTGCTCTCTGGTATCGGTACTTAGTTCGTAGTAGCTTGTCCATTTCACCCCGTAAATTTGGTTATATTTCTTAGGCATCTTTGTACTAGCTCGGCTTGTTTTAGTAGTCCTTTCCGGTTGGCTCGTTAGTATTCGGCGGTTTTCAAGGGCCGGCTTATTAGGTAATTTTGTCTTCCTAAGTATTTAGTTACTTTTTATTGGGGTTCTTTGCCGTTTTGGAAAGTTTCAGAATGCCCTTCGGTCAGCTGCGTTATAGGTCAAATTGTTTCTGGTTCTAGTCATAACTCTTCGCTCTCGCAATTTGTTATTTTGGGGCGTTTATGTGTTTTCTACTATCAGTATATCATGGTGTGTTTGCCTTTGCTTCGGTTCCCTCGTGTATTTCAGTATGGGGTGCGGGTTTCCATAGCCCTATTGTGGTTTAATTACCTTATCGGCCTTCCTTTCTTTGTTATCCAAGCGTCGCTCATTAACCTAATTGTAGTTCTGGTTGAGTGTTTAAGCACTTATGCAAATTTTGGTTAAAAGTCGTTTTAAAATTGCATCTGTAATTATTATTATTATCAACGGCTAAGGCGGACTAAGCGCTTTATAGGTGCAAGTTCTATGTGTATTCCACCGGTGAAGGCGACCAGAATATGGGCGGTTGCAAGTTATATGTGTATTCCACCGGTGAAGGCGACCAGAATATGTGCGGTTGCAAGTTATATGTGTATTCCACCGGTGAGGGCGACCAGAATATGGGCGGTTGCAAGTAAGTTATATGTGTATTCCACCGGTGAAGGCGACCAGAATATGGGCGGTTGCAAGTTATATGTGTATTCCACCGGTGAAGGCGACCAGAATATGGGCGGTTGCAAGTTCTATGTGTATTCCACCGGTGAAGGCGACCAGAATATGGGCGGTTGCAAGTAAGTTATATGTGTATTCCACCGGTGAAGGCGACCAGAATATGGGCGGTTGCAAGTTATATGTGTATTCCACCGGTGAAGGCGACCAGAATTGTTGCAAGTTATATGTGTATTCCACCGGTAAAGGCGACCAGACTTGTTTGAAATGAGATGTGTATTCCACCAGTGAAGGCGACCAGAATTGTTGCAAGTTATATGTGTATACCACCGGTCACGGCGACTAGAACTGTTTGAAGTTATATATGTGTATTCCACCAGTGAAGGCGACCAGAATTGTTGCAGGTTATATTATATGTGTTCTATAATATACCATGGGTGAAGACGGTTAGAATTGTTTGAATATAAGCTACATGTTTGCTAAGACTTGTATTCCGCATGTGAAGTTAAAACTGTGTGTAGTACCACCCGGTAAAGGCGGCCAGAGTTGTTTGAAATCATTACTGTGTGTGTATATATCCGGTGAAGGCGGCCAGAATTGTTTTACTGGAGGCAACCTCAGGCCCCGGCACATTTGTGATTGATGTCTAACGATATAGCTCCACATGGTGTGTCTAGGGCGCACTTTTGGATTATATGGGATTACTTGGGATGTGCCGGGGAGTCTGTCATAACACAGCGCGAAACGAGTTGTAGTTTGATCTGAGCGCCGTAATTACCGTTAGTTCACGCCTTTCTATATTGCTTGTCTCGTCATAGGCTACTACCCCGCCTCAGGGCGTTAGAAGGCAAATTAGGCTGCGCACTATGGAAAGTACGGATGCCCGGCCGCACTAGCGGGGGCGTTTCTGATAATTGTATTGGGCATCAATACTTGCATTAAAATTCGTCGATGTTTGTCGTTTGCTTTGATTAAAGGGCTGGTTATCATCTTGTTTGTTTCGTACTGTCTCAGTTCTTTGTAGCCTTTCCCCCGCTTTCTTCGTTGACCTTGGGGAGGCCTGCTCTGTGCCTTAATTTCGGACCTAGTTCGGAGCTCGGGGTCAACGAAGGGGTGGGTCTCCTGCTTTTCATTTTTTGCTTCTGATTCACACGGGATTTTTTTTGTTTTCGCTTTTCCGTTTTTTGTTTTGTTTAGTTTTGGGTTTCCATCTCATTTTATGCGAGAGTTATCGATGCTGCATTGCATCCACTCTCTGACGATTCCTGTGTGCGACACTATGCAGGGGACTCTCCCCTTCGTTGGCCCCCTGGCCTGGGAGTGTTGACGCGCTACGTTTTCCCTCACCCTCAGTTTGTCAGGGCGGGAGAAATCCATAACCATTTGCCATTTGCTTCTCTAGTGAGTAGTTATTGTTCATATATCGGGTGGACATTGTTGGAAATCGTGCGAGAAGCCTTTAACAAAATATACCGTAGCGGTTCATGCATGGCGTCTTGTTAATGTTTGTGTATTCATTGATGGGGAATTAGAAGGTGTTGGGATCGATCGTTTTCTCAATCCTTTTTGCTACAGCCACCCTGTGTTCGCCTTGCCAATTCCAAGACTTGTGAAGGGGTGCGGTTTTATCACTGACACGGTCGTCGAGTGGGTGTCCACTAGGGTACTTACATTTTGGGGTAGGGTCGGCGATATGGCATCACCCCACTTAGTTCTCCGTAGAGCCTTCTAAACCCCGCCTCTGCCATGACCAGCGATTTTTTAATCGTTGGATTAGGGATTTTTTAACCGCGGATTTGCCCAGATACGCACTGGTCATTTACAAGCGTCGTTCGATGATAAAAGAGGCTACCAACATGTATTTCTCCATCCTTCATCCCGCACCTGCTTCGAGCTTGAACGAAACAGCATTTACTTTGTAATTTGGGTGGAAAGCAAGTGCGTATATGTACCACAATTTAGGACTTGCCGTTACAAAGTGCAGCTCGTTCGCTTGGGGTTCCTGTGTCGCAATGCATTGTTGATCTCCACGTGGGTCAGCGTTTTCTCCCACCGGCTTGGGAACGTCTACCCCCTTGGAAAATGTTCGCCGAGGCCGCCGCCTACATTATGTGTTACATGCTCATAGAGGCCGGTTACTTTATCAGTATCAGTAAATCGCACTGGGTTCCCTTATCAGCACGGGACTTTTATTATATCTGTTTCCATCGACTTTAATCAGGTTTGTGCAAGCATCTCATTGATCACTAGTAAGAATTCAAAGCACGTTTGTCATTTCCAACAATTCCTAGTGGGGATTATTTCATCTTATAACTGACTTTGAAGCCATGGAAGAAAGTGTCAAACAGCCGAAAGCAGGCCGTCAGATCATCCTCGAGTGAAGAAAACCGAATTTTAAACCGGCAATAATTCTGGTCGATTACGAGGGAATCTTGATCATCAATCGTAGATGCAGTACTGTTCATGACTTTTGAAGACAAAAATAAATAAAATTGAAAAAATTAAAACTCACATAGAACGCCTTGTCAACCCGTCGAGATTCGGCCACCCTCTATTTCTGTGTTTTTGGCTCCATGTGTCTTATTTGATTGGCCGTTGGGAAATAATATGGCCGGGAATTCACTTCTAGACTTCTATCCTTTTGATATTTTGAAGTTCTAAAATTACTTTCTAAAATAGATTAGCATCTACTTGGGTCCTGTATGCCATTTATTTAGCGATTAGAACGGTTTTTCTCAACCGTTTGTTATTGTTTTTGATTTTATGCGCATGCGTTAGGCTTGACACTGCTCCGTTTAAGCATCGGATAGCTAATTGTCGAGTCCTCAAGTGCGTCTTGGATAACGACGGCTGTAGGAATTCCGCTGTCAATGAGATTATTAAAGAAATCTAATGTTGTAGTCATGATCGAAATTTCAGTATACAGACCTTCTACATTTACGTACCATCGGCCCAATACCCGGGTGACGGCCCCTCGCGGAGGTATTCGGATGTACAGACTCCATGCTTACGCATGAGGTGTGGGTGCACCCTGAACGGGTTTTCGGCCTCCATTCGTTTGACTTCATTTCCCTGGATAGTATTGCCAGAAGGATAGAAGCGGAAATCCTCTGCCTCATGCACACCCTGTGCGACTCCCGCGGGTCTGTTAGGGTCAACCTCATCGCCAATATAGTCCGATGCCTGCCAGGCATGACGTTCATACGTTTCCGCCTTAGCTTTTGTTCCACTTGGCCCTTTCCGCAACATTTTCTACCAAAGTTTCCATGGTGCGTTCACTGTTGTTGTGCCGGGCATTCGACCAAGACCGTTCTGGTGGCATGGGCCACCCTTCAAAACATGGTTGTTGATCGGCTACTGGTAGACAGAAAGGGTTCTGATTCAGAACTGCTTTTCCCTTCCCGGCATTGTCGGGAATGGACCTCGCCGGTTCGCTTGCAATGGGATCTCTGGGCGTTCCGATGTGTTAGCAAGAACTATCCTGCATCCGTAGGTTTCAAGACCTTAGAAAGCTGCCTAACGCTGTCCTACACCCCATCGATTCCTTGGTATCCCAACGCCTTTGATGAAAATTTCTGCCAGGCTTGTGGTTCAGGAACATGCCCATGTCTGCGGCAGAGGTCGGCTTTGGAACAACAGCTGTCGGAATTTCTAACTGTTTCTAATTGGAGTTCATTACAGGACAGAGCTCATCTTTCAGTGGATAACTTATATAATTTAGTACGAGACGCTGTTTTCTTTTTCATTGATTTCTTCACCAGGTGTTCAGACTCAGACTCGACCAGTGTAGTTCCAGTGTAGTTCCTCGGTTTGTAGAATGCTAATTTATGTTATTGCGCTGCTCATGTATACGAAGCGTGAGCATCAGGAAGGCTAAGGGGAACTGACTCTGAGTAATGGAGAGGAATAAAGAATGATATGGGTTACTTGGTGTGTGTTTGTCGTCTGGCTGGCAGTTTTGCTAGTTTGAGTGCCCATGGCACGGTGTTGAGGGCAGGAGCGGATTCTCCCCATAACTCAACCTTACCTGATGAGGTAATGAGTATGCAGTGAGGATGTGTAACTATTCTCACTGCATAATTAATTAGCTCGTCAGTATTACCCGTCCCACCTTAAAGTCGTCACTTCAACGGTATTCCGGGACGGCAGCAAGATTTTGTGACCCACCCACCTCCCCTGGTGGCGGCTACCTAACCTATGAAACACCTATCCTCGTTGTATGCCTATTGCCACATCAGTCGCGGATTCTCCCCATAACTCAACCTTACCTGATGAGGTAATGAGTATGCAGTGAGGATGTGTAACTGTAGAAAAATAAACTCTAACGGTCGACATGCGTTTAGAAAGAGTTTCGATGGGCACCCCTTCCAATATTGATTATATAGGTCTAAACAACATTTGTACAAAGTATGGTGCTTTTGTACGTTCTGTCACGATTTGGCCCAATTTTTGCGCTAAGCCACCTGACTAACTTGGCCACATTGCATTTAGCTCTTAATTCTTTAATCTTGTTGCTCTTATGTGTACTTGCATTTGAGCAACTCGAACGGCTAGATTTGATACTTCCTTTTGAGCTTGATTTACAACTTGCTTCTCGTTGATCACTTAGACGAGGTACTTGTTCTTCTTGTTGTTCCGTTCGATCGAGCCATGTCCGGAAATATTCGTCAAACTCTAACTTTCCTTGTGTTAGACTTTCGTAAGTCTGGATAGCATCTTTTGTCTCTGAATCTTCATCTAGATTTCCCAATAGATCTTTATTCGAATCTACGAAATGCTGATACTTTTTATCTAACTCTTCTTTTAAGAGTTTCGCGGCGTTTACGTTGTTGTAGTCTACCATGAGTTGTTCCATTTGGTTGTATAGAAATGTCATTCGTCCAAGATGTCCACCTCGAGATCTTTTAGCTGTATTAGCCTTTTCTCTTCGTATTCCATCCTGTTCTAAATTCGAGTTAGGAAGCTTTCTTCTAGCTCCACTAGCACTTTCTGCCATCTAGCTTACTCGTGTTTGAATGCTGTAGAAAAATAAACTCTAACGGTCGACATGCGTTTCATCTCTTTACTATAACGTAACGATTCAACTAAACATAACATAAATAGAAATTACTATTTACAAAATGACTGATAAACTAGAAAAGAAAGCAAAGAAGAGAAAAATACTTACACACGTTGAACTAATTATGCTTAAAACTGGAACTAAACTACTAGAACTTTGTATAATGACAAAAGGACGGAAAACAAAAGACGAATACTTCTACTAAACATAAATCCCAAAGGAAAACACAAAACTGAACAATAATATAAATTGGCCGCAACACACCGGTCCCGTGATCTTACTTAAAGTGAGATCATTACTTTAACTTAACTAAAGCGGCCTAAGTAAATACTAATGATATTGGATATACTAAGTATATATAAATGTCAATAATTCTTGACTATAAGTTCAGCAATAAACAATGTCCATGTTCGGTATTCAGTGTTTATAATGTTCAATGTTCAGTGTTTATAATGTCTCTAAACTCCTTCCAATAGACAAAGCTTTGTTATTGGTCTTTTCATCCTTGAATCTTTCGTCTTGACATCTGCTGACCTGACAAATCCTTTTCCATCTGGAAACACTTCGATGATACGTCCTAGTTTCCACTGATTACGCGGTAAGTTGGTTTCTTCAATAAGCACCAAGTCCCCAACAGCAAAATTCCTTCTCGGTTGAATCCACTTCTTGCGTTCTTGAAGAAGAGGAAGATATTCCTTTGACCAACGCCTCCAAAACGTATTTGCCAAATGCTGAATTTGCCTCCACCGTCTTTGAGAATACAAGTCATCTTTGTTGAATACACCAGGAGGAAAATACTGTGGACCTATACTTAAGATAAGTAACTGGTTTGGTGTCAAAGGCTCCAAATCGTTGGGATCAGAACTCAATGGAGTGATGGGACGAGAATTTACAATGGATTCTATAAGTGTAACTAGTGCTTCATCTGTAACCAATTGTTCTTTGAGTAGGGCCTTGAGAATTCTCCTGATGGTTCTTATTTGCCTCTCCCATACTCCTCCCATGTGTGAAGCGAGTGGTGGATTGAACTTCCATACAATACCTCTTTGGCAAAGATAATCATCAATCTTGTGTTGATTCCAACTCTCGATGGCTTCTCTTAACTCTCGTTCTCCGCCAACAAAATTTGTACCATTGTCGCTACGAATCTGCTCAGGAATGCCTCGTCGACTAATGAATCTTCGTAAGGCATTTATAAAGGAACTGGTATCCAGGCTATGAGCAATTTCTATGTGTATAGCTCTGATATTAAGACAAGTGAAAAGGCATCCGTATCTCTTGACTTGACTTCGACCTTGACGCACATAAAGTGGACCAAAGTAATCAATTTCAACATAGGTGAACAGGGGCTTATCTGGAGTCAGTCGATCTTTAGGTAAATCAGCCATTATCTGTTCACCTTGCTTTGCGTCTTTCTTCTTGCATTCCATGCAGTCTTTGAGGACCTTGCGTACAATCGATCTTCCTTTAACAATCCAATATTTTTCTTGCAAAACAGAAAGTACAAAGTTTTGCCCTGAGTGACCAATGTTCTCATGACAATCTCACGCTCACTATAAGAGTTGTAACGTGATGATTCCCATGAAGAATAAGTGGGTGTCTTGCATTGTAGTCGATATGTGCCTTGTCCAATCTTCCTCCGACTCTTAACATACCATCGTTGTCTACAACAGGATTTAACTTGTAGAGAGAATCAAGAGATCTTCTTAGAGTTTTTCGTTGAGGTTGTCTTGTGTTTTTGCCTTCAGATACTTCCAGAGATTTTTAAAAGGCTTCTTTGAAAGACTGCCTTTGCACATGTCTGATTACCTTTGTCGCAGCAAATTGAACTTCTGTGGAGGTTAAACTTCCTGTTTTTAAATCAGGGCATTCTATGTTCCCTTGACTCTTGAAAGTGACGTATCTTCGGAACCGAAGGATCCAAGCAATTGATTTCTTCAACTTATACCAGCAGGAATAGTAGTTGATGACTTTGTCCAGCCCATGATGTTCTTTGGGATTCAAAACAAGAAACGTCTGGTGCTCTTTCTTTGTTTCAAGCAGCTTTTCGTCAACAGGTTGAGGATGAGTCGGCGAGGGCCAGCTGTCCTTGCTTTCCCAGAGAAACTTGGGTCCCTGTAGCCACCTGTTTTCTTTATCGTGTAAGTCTGTTGTTGTAAGACCTCTGGTAACGCTGTCAGCTGGATTCAAATTTGACGGAACATATCTCTACTGAGTAGGTTGTGAACCATCATGAATGACTGCGAGACGGTTTGCTACAAACGTGTGAAAACGACTTGTAGTATTCATTATGTATCCAAGCACTGTAGTAGAATCCGTCCAGAATACCGACTCGTGGATGGGAATATCCAATTCATCTCTGAGAAATTTATCAAATTTAATGTTTAATTAATGTTTAATAACTCTTTGTCAACTATACAACCTGATATAACATAACATAAAATAAAGTAGATACAATAATACACAATGAACAAAGAACTAAAACTAACGATGTTGACGGGATGGTGGCAGGGGGAAACTAAATTCCCATTCAAAGGCTACCCTCCTAACATATAAGTAAGTAACGACAAAAACATCAACAGAGAAAAAACAATTTTAATTAATGTTTAATAACTCTTTGTCAACTATACAACCTGATATAACATAACATAAAATAAAGTAGATACAATAATACACAATGAACAAAGAACTAAAACTAACGATGTTGACGGGATGGTGGCAAGGGGAAACTAAATTCCCATTCAAAGGCTACCCTCCTAACATATATGTAAGTAACGACAAAAACATCAACAGAGAAAAAACAACAACAACAACAAAATGTAGATATAAAATGTATTAAATGTTAATATGCAAAAATAGAAGTGAAAACTAACGCAAATGCTTAATTAACGGTGCCTTAAAAGAGGAAATGCTGGGCGAATCTATAACTGTACTGGGTAAGGAGTTCCAGTCATTAATATAACGATGAAAAAACGAATATTTGAAATAATTAGTACGGGCCCCCATAGGTCTGATTTTATGATTATTGTGACTTCTAGTGCGTGTAACACCTAAAATATCAAAATATCTAGACCTATCAATAGCACAGAGTCCAAATATGATTTTATACATTTGAACTAGGCTTAGGTATTTACGCCTTAGCTTTGACTGATAGAAAGGCTGCAGACAGCTCCAGTCGGGGTATGCTGATTGTCTTGATTGGAGCAAGGCGGCACTTTCCCATTAGAAATGCACAATGGATTTTATCTTTAACGTTGACTATTCTGCTGTAAGTCACTGCTCCATAACCAGTCTCAGATGCATCGGCGAAGTGATGCAATTGAACCAGTTGTAAGTTACCAAAGTTTTCTGGAATAATGGATCTTTCAATAGTAACATCGGCAAGATTTGGGATGTCTTTCAACCAGCTTTCCCATTTGATGGAATCTTCTTCTTCAATATCTTCATCCCACCCAAGGCTTCTTCTTGTCAGATCTTGGAGTAATTTCTTAGCTGGTAATACTATTGGTGAAATGAAGCCAAGAGGGTCATATATTGAGCTTGTACTTGAAATAATTCCTCTTCTTGTTCTTGGCTTTTCCTTCAAGGCGATTTTGAATGTAAACTTATCCTTATTGACATCCCAGAGAACGCCAAGAGTTATTTCTGTAGGTAGCTTGTCTAGATCCAAATTCAAAGAAGAAACGGATTTAGCTCTTTCACTTGCTTGGATATCTTGCAGAACTTCTTTCTTGTTGCTTAGCCACTTCGTCAGACGGAAACCACCCTTAGCCATAAGGTTTGTCATGTCTCGAACCATATCTTTCGCTTCTTCTACGGTTTTCACAGATTTCAAGAAATCATCTACGTAAAAGTTCCTTAATGCAGAGTCAATAACAGTTTCGCTGAACTCATTTCTGTTGTCTTCTGCGGTCTTTCTTAAACCAAAGCTGGCGCAGCTTGGCGACGATGTGGCACCAAAGAGTGTACGCGCATACGAAACTGGACAGGTTCTTGCGACAAATCATCATTTGGCCACCAAAGGAACCTGAGTGCATCTTGATCCTTTGGATCCACTTGCACTTGATGGAACATGGCTTCGATATCGGCAACCACTGCTACGGGATCTTGGCGAAAACGAGTGAGAACTCCCAGTAAATTATTCGTCAGATCAGGGCCTTGATAGAGTTGATCATTTAAGGATGTACCGCAGTACTTTAAAGACTAAAGACTCCATGGTGAGGCAGGAACCAAACTGGTCGGTCTGTAACATTCAGATCTTCAACAGGTACTTTTACAGCCAATCCTTTGTCAAAATATTCGTTCATCGTTTTACAGTATTTCTTGGATATTTCTTCGTCCTTTAGAAGTTTTCTCTTTAACGGGTTCAGTCTATGCTCAGCGAGGACTCGGTTGTTTGGCATGCTCGGTGGTTGGTGTTTCCAAGGCAATGCGACTTGGTAATGGCCCTCTACTTTCTTAACTGACTTTTCCATAATGGCAAGAGCTTTTTGTAGCAAGACTTTGATCATCAAGAGAAATTTCGTCTTGAACGGAATCTTCATTTGTAGCAAAATAGACTTGAGAGGACGTTTGGTCTGATATCTTCTCCGATGGGCCAAACACAGTCCATCCAAGTGGAGTGCGCACACCATATGGCTCTCCTAGTTCTCCTCTTCTCTCTTCTAAAGCAAAGAAGACTTCAGGAACATTGCATCCAATTAATAACTTCACTTTACGATCACGAGGCATGATGCATGTCGATGTTTTGCAAATGTGGCCATCTTTCTATGTCTTTCTTCGTAGGGATACTGTTCTCTGATACGTTTAGAGGTTCTATCGCCCACACTCTGGGAATCGTGATTGCAGACTTACCATCCATGGCTTCTACGATGATAGAAGTTTCTCTTCCGACTCTAAAGCTGTTCTTCTTCTCTTGAGCTGTCATAACAAATCTTTTTTCTTTGCTATCCAGCTTTAAGTCAGTCAATAGTTGCTTGTCACACAAGGAAATATCTGTACCACTGTCAATCAGAGCATAAGTCTCTACGCACTCGCCATGCTGATTCTTGATCTTTACTGGAATTATTTTAAGAAAAACTTTACAGATAGAGGAAGATTCTTTATGATCTCCGGACCCGATGACGTTACACTGTGTACCATTCTGTTCTTTCTCTTTGTCATTAGCTGTAGGAGGAGTGATAAATCTATGCATGATGCTTTGATGCTTTGATCTACAGTTTTCCACTGTGCAAGCAGGAGGTTGGGCACATCCAACAGCATAATGTCCCTTTGTAAAGCAATTGAAGCAAATGTTATCACTTCTTAAGATCTTGACTCGTTCATCATTCGACATATCTTTAAACTTGTAACATCTCTGCAGGCTATGAAAACCTTCACACGCAGGACAATTACCCTTTTTCTTTGTTGGTAGTTGGTAGTAGTCAGGCTTTTCTCTTTGATCCTGTTGAGCTTGTGTTGTCATTGTTGTAGCACTGCGAAGAGTACCTTGTTGTGCAGCAGGTTTCTTTATCTGTATTTCTTTATTCCTTGCTCTAGGAACCATAATATCACCAAATACAGGGTCGTTAGCTCCTTCAGACTGTTCTTGAACAAACAGGGACAGGTGCTGTATTCTAGGCCTGGTGGATGCCAGTCGTAGGGATCGTGATCTTGACAGCCATTTTGACTTTAAGTTGAAAGGAAGCCTTTCTGCAATTCTTCTAAGATTATCTGAACTATTAACTTCATCGAGAAAACCGATTGCGGCAAGCGTGTTTTCACATGATTTCAATTGAAGTGCAAAGTCCATCAAACCAGCTCTGTCAAATGTTTTTATAGGAGAATCATTGGTTAGCTTGTTCACGTGAGCCACTGCGATGTGGTATGGGTCGCCAAAACATGTAGACAGGATTTTTCTAGCCTCTTGGTAACCATGTGATGGATCCAATGAAGCACAACTTTTTATAGCTTCTTTGGCTTTTCCTGAACAGTACTGTAGCAGGTAGGTTAATCTTTCAGCATCTGATAAAGTGTTCTGTACAATGTTGTTGTCAAAAAATCTAACAAAATGTCCAATAATCCAGAGGGTCGCCATTGAAGACCATTAATTCTGTTTTAGGTAGAGAAAATCCGTGTCTGATGGTTGTAGCAATACGTTCACTACTTTGGTCTTGCTGGTTGATCAGCTTCTTCTGACACTCCATCATCGATTCTTGAAGTTTGATAAATCGTTCAAATTCAGAATGTCTTTGGTATGGGTTGTCAGATTTGGCATTTGCAGCTTTGAAGACTTGTGGGGTTTCGTAGGCAGTTACGTGAGGAACACCAGTATATATAGATGGAGTCTCTTCTTTATTGAAGACAGGTTGTTCATCCAAAGGAGAATGAAAGGTTGGGAAATCAAACTTGGTGGTTCTATTGGCTTTGGAAGCTGGCACTTTGTCAGTTTTCGTTTTGGCTTGTCCTAGATCGTCTACCATAGAGAGACCATAGAAACTCGGAAATGGGTTGATGTCCTTAAAGAGGAAAGGCTGACTTTGACTTGGCGGATCTTCTTGTAGGACATCTTCGTAATCATCTTCGTCCTCCCAAGCCTTTCTTTCAACATCCGATTGTTCTATTTCGTGGTGCACTTCAAGAAACTGTTGTTGTATTTTAAATTCTTTCTTGTCCAATTCTTGCGAGACTTTAAGTTGATTTGCCTTTAACTGACGCTGTTGTTGTATTTTAAATTCTTTCTTGTCCAATTCTTGCGAGACTTTAAGTTGATTTGCGCTAAGCCACCTGACTAACTTGGCCACATTGCATTTAGCTCTTAATTCTTTAATCTTGTTGCTCTTATGTGTACTTGCATTTGAGCAACTCGAACGGCTAGATTTGATACTTCCTTTTGAGCTTGATTTACAACTTGCTTCTCGTTGATCACTTAGACGAGGTACTTGTTCTTCTTGTTGTTCCGTTCGATCGAGCCATGTCCGGAAATATTCGTCAAACTCTAACTTTCCTTGTGTTAGACTTTCGTAAGTCTGGATAGCATCTTTTGTCTCTGAATCTTCATCTAGATTTCCCAATAGATCTTTATTCGAATCTACGAAATGCTGATACTTTTTATCTAACTCTTCTTTTAAGAGTTTCGCGGCGTTTACGTTGTTGTAGTCTACCATGAGTTGTTCCATTTGGTTGTATAGAAATGTCATTCGTCCAAGATGTCCACCTCGAGATCTTTTAGCTGTATTAGCCTTTTCTCTTCGTATTCCATCCTGTTCTAAATTCGAGTTAGGAAGCTTTCTTCTAGCTCCACTAGCACTTTCTGCCATCTAGCTTACTCGTGTTTGAATGCTGTAGAAAAATAAACTCTAACGGTCGACATGCGTTTCATCTCTTTATTATAACGTAACGATTCAACTAAACATAACATAAATAGAAATTACTATTTACAAAATGACTGATAAACTAGAAAAGAAAGCAAAGAAGAGAAAAATACTTACACACGTTTAGCCTATAAAGACGAACTTGAACTAACTAATTATGCTCAAAACTGGAACTAAACTACTAGAACTTTGCATAATGACAAAAGGACGGAAAACAAAAGACGAATACTTCTACTAAGCATAAATCCCAAAGGAAAACACAAAACTGAACAATAATATAAATTGGCCGCAACATGTACGCCTGAGCTCTTGAAATACTAGCAAGTGGTGCAGCTGCATTTCAAGAGCTCAAAAGTGCATCATTTTTGTATAGAACATAGAAAGCCATCTTCTATTTATTTTATAATATATAAAGTCGAAAATTATGGAGTATTTCACTGGAAAAGACCAACATTCTGAAGTTTTTGTAAACGTTCGAGTTAATTTTAAATATTCAACATGAGTTTATGTAAATTAGATAATGACATTCCAGCGTGCAGCGCGCGCTTCAACTAAAATGTTATTCAAAAACGCACTTTCTTGCCATTTTCTTCATTGGTTTTTGTCCAATCAGGTCCGAGCACCAAAGTCCGCTGGGATTTCCTGTGGTGTAACGTCTACTTCCGTGGACAGCAAACGGGAACTTCGGATGAAAATGACTGTATGTTGTGGATTCATCGAAGGATTCGAGAATCAATTTGATGCCTTTTCTTGTCGTGACTCACTTTCGAGGAATCCATATTTATCATTCTTTCACCTGAAGTCGTTTGAATTGATGGGGAATACATTTTCAGGAGAGAAATCGAGGAGTATCGATCGTGACCTGTAGTGATTTGAGAGTCGATGTTTCCGTCCTTCTCATTATTTATGGAGGGGAGAGTTAGAGGAGCCAAAACACGTCAAAATCGTCCGAAACGAGGAAAAACGAAGACAAGACGGTATATACATGTGAAATACACTTTATTTAGAAGCTATCATTCATTTACTGCATTTTACTATAATTTACGTGCCGGCCACATACATTCTTACCAAATACCCAGCACAGATATATAGCCTGGGTTTCCTGTGGTATCACGGCAAATTTGTTTTTGAATTGGCCATTACAAAAAAGAGCAGGGGACTGGGACCAAGTCCGTAAAACTATTTCAATAAGAAACTAGCAAAAGTGGGCATCATTTTCTGAGAGAGCAGAGCAAACTTAGCTAATCTGGAAAGTTTGGTGAACTTTGGCTTAACATTGACGATGCTAGAGGGCATCAAAGATGTACATTTCCCCATACAAACTCTTAATTTTTTTACGTTGTCTACCCAAACCATACCGTTCACTGTAAAATTTCAAAATTTCAAAAGTTTATAATTCCGACAGAATTCACTCAAATCACATCAAACTTTGCACATATGATAATTTCAACATGTTGTTTCATGTGATAAACTTAATTTCGTAATTACATTAATTCTAATAAACTCGTTCCCAGTCCCCTGCTCTTTTTTGTAATGGCCAATAACCTTGTGAAAACTCTTCAAACGCCACAACGATAATTACAAGATACCACTAAAACCACATCCAAGAATAAATTGAAGACACTTTCTGACGAAATAGTTTGACGAAAAAGACGAAAATTCGTCTTTGAAAGTCTTCGGCTAAGCCGGCAGCTTTGCATCCACCGCTACAACAATCAACAGCCTTTTTGGAAAACCAGCAATTTTCACGACTTTATCCTTAGATTTTCCATCGGATTTAGTCTTTGATGCACTTTCAAATCGATTACATCTCAAGTATGTTAAGGCCTGGTTCATGAAGCCATCACTCAAAATCACGTTTATTTTTAGTATTCCCCACGATTCATTTCTATGGCATTGATATTTAGGCATAAGATTATATTCAAGATGTTTGATGATTTAGTCCTAAAAATACTGACGTCACGTTGTCACGTGACCTAGGCATGTGAAATTTCGTTTTTTAAATATGCGGACGCGAATTTAAGTTATGCTGAAATAGTTTTTGTATTAAAATATTAAGGACAACTAGTGAAAAAAGATAGCGTTTGGAAAACCTGTCCCTTAGTTTTAGTTATCGAGAAAATTGAGAAAACGTATTTTGGATAAATGGTCACGTGACCTATTTTCGTAAATATCTCTCTTAAAAGAAATCAGAGACAAGATATCCAAACGCAGTTGTGTAGAGCCCTAGCATTGACAACATATGCAATTGTTTGTTTTTACACTGTTCTTATAACCGCGACCGCATTTTAAAATACATTTAGTGAAATTAAGATATCCCAGACCCTATACTGGAAGACTCCCTCTCTGTCCCTCGTGGTCTCTTGGTGGAATAGATCTTCCACAATCTCTAGTTGAAAAGCGTATTACAATTGCCAGCAATAAGAAAAGCCTCAGTCCATTTTCTCTTGTGCCAGTCGCCTTCACTAGCCAGAATTTCTGAGTCTTCCCAGAGGATGTTGTGGTTGAGAGTGTTGGCATGCCCAGTCTTGTCTTTAGTTTCTTGTTCATCAGCAATTCACTTGGTGCCTTATGTACGAGTTGTGGCTTGAGGTGTTGTATGTGGAGCCAAAAGGAATCTACTTAGTTTGGTATCCATAGTATTCTTCAATCTTTTCCATCTTTTTCATCCCCTCTTTGAAACTACGGACGTACCTTTCAGTCAATCCATTGGAGGCTGAATGTCTAGGCGCTGAGGTAATATGCTGGATTCCGTTTTCAGACATGAACGTACAACGCAAACTCTTCACTTGTAAAGGCTGTCCCATTGTCTGAAACTATGACATCAGGCAATTATTGTCATGTAAAACATTCACGTAACTTTCGTATGGTGACAGCAGTGCTAGACGAATTACACTTGAAGACTTCAACCCCCACCAAAAACACATGACCAAGGAAAGGTCCTGCATGGTCGATATGTATGCGTGACCATGGCCTTGACGGCCACTCCCATGGGTAAAGGGGTGCAGCAGATGGGAGTGTGGCTTGTAATTGACACCCTTCACAGTTCCTTACTTTACTTTCAATATCAGAATCCAGGCCCGGCCACAAAAAATAACTACGGGCCAACAATTTCGTGCGTACCATACCAGATTTGCTTGTCCCTGTACAGGTATAATAACTCTAGACCTCCACAAGATACAACCACCTTGTGTGCTGAACTCTAACTTCCGAGCACAATAAGTAGGCAGTTCCTGATTTGGCCATGAATGAATGAATGAATAACCTTTATTTAAACAGGGGTTTCCTTTCAGTGTGTATAACATACTGTTATCAATAGGAGCCCTAATTAATAATTATACATAATACATAATATAACAATAGTATTAATATATATCGGCCTAGATGAAAATTACTTTGTAATTCTAGTTGTTACCAAATAAAGTGTTCTTTCTTTCTTTCTTTCTTTCTTTCTTTCTTTCTTTCTTTCTTTCTTTCTTTCTTTCTTTCTTTCTTTCTTTCTTTCTTTCTTTCTTTCTTTCTTTCTTTCTTTCTTTCTTTCTTTCTTTCTTTCTTTCTTTCTTTCTTTCTTTCTTTCTTTCTTTCTTTCTTTCTTTCTTTCTTTCTTTCTTTCTTTCTTTCTTTCTTTCTTTCTTTCTTTCTTTCTTTCTTTCTTTCTTTCTTTCTTTCTTTCTTTCTTTCTTTCTTTCTTTCTTTCTTTCTTTCTTTCTTTCTTTCAAATACGCTCCTTGTAACCAAAAGCGGATTAAAAACACAAAGTCACCATGGATGGCCTTGTTCTGTAAAACAGCTTTTAAATGAAAGAGACAAGTTGAAAAAAAAGGCTGTTGAAAAGAAAAATCCTGATGACTGGTGTACTTATAAAAAAGCACGCAACAAGACAAATAATGAAGGCTAAAACTTTGTTTTACCATAATCATATTAATGCCAACTCAACAAATTCAAAAGCAATTTGGAAAACTATAAATCAAATTATGTCCAGGAACATTCGATCTAACAATACCATCCGTGAAGTCTAATAACTATTTATATACTGATCCTTTGTTGTTCTCTATTAGTATCCTTACTGATACTTATCCTAAAGACATAGCTGAGATTTTCCACCACCATTTCACTGAGATAGGTCCTAAACTAGCCTCGAACATAGATAAGGCGTCAAAGCCATTAGTTTAAAGAATATCTTCCTCAGGTTTCTTCTACCCTTGAGCTAAAACCAATAGACATAAATGCTTTATCAAAATTACTGTTACACGACTATTCGTGTAGAGTGAACTCCTTTTTTCCTTTCCAGACTGTTAAAACACGCCATAACAATTACGATCACTTTAATTCATCAACTCAATGCCAAATCGTGGCTTCTGTGACGGCGGCGTCGGCGGCGGCGGTTTTCAAACTGTGTGGCTTAGGAGTACCTCTATACAATACAATTGCACAACCTAGTGCTGAACGATAACCTAACCGCTCCATAGCACACCTCGTGCTTCTCCTCACTTCTCGTCACCTGACTCACTTGCACGTGACTGATTATGCATAAAATGGTAGCCACAAATACTATCTACGTTGCCGACAAATAAAAGTACTAGGCTGGATAACATACCATGCAGACTGCTCAAGGAAGCTGCACCTTACATTACAACATCTTTGAAAGCAATCTTTGATAGATCTATAGAAACTGGTGTATCCCCTGACGACTTGAAAAAGGCCAAAGTTACTCACGGTGGGAAAAAAAAGACCCGAAATCGGCCAAACAAGTTTTCGACATACAATTTTAATCCAATCAAACTGAAACTTGGCAACATGATAGTACATGACATGATTGATGGTTCTATAGTTTTTGATTTTTTGATTTGCAGGATTTTGGCGGGAAAATAATGACGTCAAGAAAATGTCAACAAATTTTGAAATTCTGATATACACTAATTTGATCACTACATTCGAAAAAACATCTTAAATTAGAGATATGACTGAAACAATATCTCAGATATCGTTATTCAATCCAAAGATATGATTTTTTGAAATTTGAAATTACCGCCAGTTTTTTTGCTATTTTTAGTAACATAATGTTGGATTTTCAAATTTCAAAAAATCATATCTTTGGATTGAATAACGATATCTGAGATATTGTTTCAGTTATTTCTCTAATTTAAAATGTTTTTATGCAAATCAAAAAATCCAAAACCATAGAACCATCAATCATGTCATGTACTATCATGTTGCCAAGTTTCAGTTTGATTGGATTAAAACTGAATGTCGAAAAATTGTTTGGCCGATTTCGTTTTTTTTCCCCCACCGTGACTTAATTCATTACATAAGGCCAATGATAAAGAAAATCTAGACAATTATAGACCGATATCTGTAATTCCTGCGGTGGCAAAGGTCTTTGAACGTCTAGTATTTAACCAACTTTATCAATATTTTGACAACAACAAATTGCTCTCCAAATACCAATCAGGCTTTCGTCCGTTTCACTCTACACTATTTGCTCTTTTGGACGCTACTACTGAATGGTATTTAAATATGGACCAAGGAAAAGTGAACTCTGTTGTGTTTGTCGATCTATCGAAAGCATTCGATACAGTTGACCACGAAATTCTAATTAGTAAATTAAGTCATTACGGAATATGTGGTATAACTTTGAAATGGTTTAAATCCTGGCCTATCTCTGTAATAGAGAACAACAATGCTTTGTTAATGGCCAACTGTCAACTGCCATGAAAATCAGATGTGGCGTTCCTCAGGGCAGTATCCTAGGGCCACTCCTCTTTTTGATATATATCAATGATCTACCTGGTTCTCTAACCTTTTCAACCGCACGTATGTACGTAGATGATACTAACATATCCACAACTGCTGCAACGTTCAGGCATTTGATTCAATCTGTTAATATCGATCTTTCAAATTTAAAGGAATGGCTTCTAGCAAACAAATTAAGCCTTAACGTTACAAAAACAGAGCAAATGTTTACTGGATCTCATTTCAATTTAAGTAAAATAACGTCTAATCCTCTTATATATATTGACAATGTTCCAATCAAAAGAGCAAAAGAAGCTAAAACGTTGGGTATTAAAATTAATGACGAACGTTTATCATGGGCGGAACACATAGAATATATATCCAAAAAGATATCTTCAGCTATTGGGGGTTTAAGACAAGTAAGACCCTTTATTCCACAAACGGCCTTGACAATATACACCTCACTAATTCAACCTTTATTCGATTACTGTGATGTTGTTTGGGATAATTTATCATCAACTCTAGCTGAAAGGCTACAAAAACTCCAAAACCGTGCTGCTCGCAAATAAGATCACATGAAATACGCAGCAAATTAAATTGGTCTGCATTAAGTGAGAGACGAAAATATCACACTGCCATTGCTATGTACAATGTAATAAATGGGTTAGCCCCTTTATATTTAAGTGACTTATTCAAATGATACGCCATCAGTTCTACACCTACTACGGCTACTACACCTACTACGCCTACTACGCCAACTACACCGAATACGCCTACTACACCTACTACGTCAACTACGCCTACTACACCTATTACGCCTACTACGCCTACTACACCTACTACGCCTACTACACCTACTACGCCTACTACGCCTACTACACCTACTACTACACCGACTACGCCTACTACACCTACTACACCGAATACGCCTACTACACCTACTACGCCAACTACGCCTACTACACCTACTACGCCTACTACGCCTACTACGCCTACTACGCCTACTACGCCTACTACGCCTACTACACCTACTACGCCTACTACGCCTACTACACCTACTACGCTACAACTACGCCTACTACACCTACTACTACGCCAACTACTACTACGCCTACTACGCCTACTACGCCTACTACACCTACTACGCCTACTACACCTACTACACCAACTACAACTACTACGCCTACTACGCCTACTACGCCTACTACACCTACTACGCCTACTATACGCCAACTACGGCTACTACACCTACTACGACTACTACACCTACTACACCCTACTACACCTACTACGCCTACTACGCCTACTACGCCTACTACGCCTACTACGCCTACTACGCCTACTACGCCTACTACGCCTACTACGCCTACTACGCCTACTATACACCAACTACGGCTACACCTACTACGCCTACTACGCCTACTACACCTACTACGCCTACTACGCCTACTACGCCTACTACGCCTACTACACCTACTACGCCTACGCCTGCTACGCCTACTACGCCTACTACACCTACTACGCCTACTACACCTACTACGCCTACTACACCTACTACGCCTACTACACCTACTACGCCAACTACGCCTACTACACCTACTTCGCCTACTACACCTACTACGCCTACTACACCTACTACGCCACTACGCCTACTACACCTACTACGCCTACCTACTACACCTACTACGCCTACTACGCCTACTACACCAACTACGCCTACTACACCTACTACGCCTACTACACCTACTACGCCTACTACACCTACTTCGCCTACTACACCTACTACGCCTACTACACCTACTACGCCAACTACGCCTACTACACCTACTACGCCTACTACGCCTACTACACCAACTACGCCTACTACACCTACTACACCTACTACGTCTACTACGCCAACTACACCTACTACGCCTACTACGCCGACTACCCTATGCCATCTACAAACACCCAACGATTAGAGAGAGAATGAGACAGAATAAAGGTTTTTCATAAGCATCTTATTTCGTGAGTGTATATCAAGAAACACAACCGGTAATGAGCAAAATTGTGTTTTTAAGCGATTTACACATAAATCATCAGATAACTTTTAAACGAGTGCAACGTATCAAAAATCGGAGACACGGTTTTTCAGAACAAAGTATACTCATTACAATGGCACTTTCCGTTTAGAAATCGATTGAATTCCCGCGTGCACGCTACTCTTTGAGCAAGGCCGGTCGAATTTTCTAAAATGTTCAATAACAAAAAATATTTTCAAAATAGGAAATAATCTCAATGCAAGCACATTTAGAATCTGCATTTATTCAACTTTAAGAAAATGTATACTTTTATACATGTTGGACGAGTGGTTAGTGCGCTTCAGTGAACAGTGGTCACGAAGGTCCCCTGGTACCTTTAAAATGGTGCATTTATTGGGCATTTATTGGGTGGGACGTGGTGTAATGTATTTTAAAGGGGACTTCGTGTCCTATTGTACAACACCTGCCTTATGGGCGAATCATGAAAATAAAAAATAAAACATAAAATTTCGCGTATCAACCAAAATTGGAGTCGGTTCAGTGATATGAGGTGGTCTATGGTTTTAATGGGACATTTCACGTATGCTATCTATCTATCTATCTATCTATCTATCTATCTATCTATCTATCTATCTATCTATCTATCTATCTATCTATCTATCTATCTATCTATCTATCTATCTATCTATCTATCTATCTATCTATCTATCTATCTATCTATCTATCTATCTATGAGGTGGTCTATGGTTTTAATGGGTCATTTCGCGTACTAAACAAAAATGAGAGTTGGTTCAGTGATATGAGGTGGTCTATGATTTTAATGGGTCATTTCACGTTCCAAACGAAAAATAGAGTCCATCACAGAAACGATGTACACTCATTCAAAATGCATTTGTTTCAAATGAATTATCCCAAACATTCGCCATATTTTGTTGAAACTGACATTTTGATCCGGGGTGATCGGCAATATATTTGCATGTGTTTTAACGGTTTCCTTTGCTAGAGAGAATGGTGCGTTGGATTTCTCATGTAAACTATTGCAGCGTATTTCGCCTCATTTGAATACACAATGTTTTATTTTCTATTCTCAGCTGCAAAGTAGCAACCAGGACAAACCACCTGCTTTACGGTTCATCGACTGCTGTTCAACATAATAACGTATGAATTGGCAATGAGCACAGATCTCCTTCCAGGTGAAATACCGACCTCAGTAAAGTCTGATCGGAGATCTGTAAGTGTTGTGAGCTGCTTGAAGTATAAACCTTTTTCAAAAAGCTCTGAAAAAGGAATTTGCAATCGATTTTCAGATTTTGACAGATACAATATTCAATTATGTTAAGAGCTGCCGTACAATAAGCCTTGGGGAAAATGCGATGAACAGTGTGGCCTAAATACGCCCTTTACAGAAGTAAGTGACATATCATAGACTAAGAGGCTGTTTTTAATCTTTCTAAGCATTCTTATCATTTCGGAAATTGCCGAGGAGACTAAGTATGTTCCATTAAAGCGTTTAACTTGAATGGACGATAAACATTATCTCACGAATTGAATTCTGATAGGGTTCACACCAGATAGAAATGTCATAATTGCTTATTGAAGTCGCTGTAGATAAGAGCTCTCTTCGTAGATAAAATTCAAACAAGTCGATCTTGAGATTTTGAATTGTTTATAAAACGGTAATTCAAACACGATGTCTTGGCTGGTGCCTGGCCTTTGTTTGGAAACACACATTTTGCATTTTAATTTCGATTCACTCAGAAATCCGAACTAGTGTTTATTTTTTGCAATCTCCCCTTAAAAACCTCTAAGACTTTCTTTCCCCTTTGAGAACGGCAACAAACATGACAACGATATTCATCCAATCGTTCATCGTAGCAGGTAGTGTGACAACCAAGACGATGATAACAAATGAGTGACTTACTATTTTAGGTTTCAGAGGTACCAAGATGACTTGGACTGGAAGTCTAGTGTATTCTATATTTGCAGCCATCATCGTACAGAGTGTTGTAGGTAATTCTCTACTCGATATGTTGAACATTGCTCTGTGTTTTTGGTGTTGCAATTACCGCTTGCTTTTTTCAGATGCGAAATCTCTTGACAGGATTCGCAGAGAAGTAGAAACCCATCGATCGGCTGGTAAGGGTGACATGCATTGTTTGATCGTCACTCTGAATTTATCTAGTTTTGACTAAAACAGAATGTTGTTTATTGAAGGAAAGAAAAAACAAACATTTAATCAGTTCTAAACATGGCTGCCGATGTGCTGTGCTCTTGTACGTGCTCTTGTGAACAATTCAAATTTCCTAATAGCTTCAAAGGATCGGCACAATACAGATAAAACTAATACTAGGCACTTTGGCACCATTGTATATCATGACCGGTCGAATACTAATGACGTCCATACAGAGATTACGATATAAGTGTCGTGAATGCAGCTTGCTCAATCAAATACATCAAACATGTATATTTTTCCTATGGAAAAATGATGAGAATTGTGGTATAACAAGCGTTTATTTCTCTGGGAACCACACCTGAATTACTGTAAAAAGAACACTTCTCTTCTCTACTCGGTATGTTTGGTTCATGGAATGATCCAACATGTATCACTTTGAATGATTCGAGCCTTCATCTATTAGATAGTCTATTATTATACACATGTAATTATAACCTGTTACCGGGCTATCAATATTAGTAATACTACTCTCGCCAAACAGTAAAATACATCGTGTTAAAAGAAATATTAGAACGAGTGGTTTTTCTATAGAGTCTTGTCCAATTGATCGGTACCGATGTGATAGTGGAAGGAAATGTATTCCCATGAAATGGATTTGTGATGGTTACCATGACTGCGTGGACAAGCTTGACGAAAGAAATTGTATTCCAACCAATCAGAACGCTACTAAGTGTAAGTACCAACCAATCAGAACGCTACTAAGTGTAAGTATACCAACCAATCAGAACGCTACTAAGTGTAAGTACCAACTAATCAGAACGCTAATAAGTGTAAGTACCGAATAACTAAAATCATTCTGCTTCATTTCTATTTGGAAGTGTAAAATGAACTTAGTTGGGCATGAGATTAAGTACGTACACCAGGTGTTCACCTTTATTAGTTTTTAACCCGAGTCATTCATCTTTCTTTGCGTTTTCTTTATGTCATCTTACCACTGCTACTGAACTTTACTACTTAATAGAATATAGTCATACTCACTCGACCAATCAGCGCCCAGCATTTGTGCGCTCTATATCTCATAAAGTAACTAATAGGGCTTTAACAATGGACTCATTAGTATTCTCTATATAGAGAATACTAATAAAGCTCTTTGTTTTCTTTTGTTACAAAGCCTTATTAGTATTCTCTATATAGGGAATACTAATGACTAACTTAGAGAATACTAGAGTGCAAATATTATATCCATGAAATAGTTAACTAACTAGTAGAGGTAATCATACGGTTTCGAGTTCAATTTGGAAATAATTTGCACAAGTGTGTTTTTCAAAGAGTATCAAAATTGCACGAGCCCGTAGGGCGAGTGCAATTTGAGCTCTTTGAAAAACACACAAGTGCAAATTATTCCAAATTGACGAGAAATCGTATGATTACCAATTAATAATATTCATGAAAAAAAAAGTAATTTGCACTGCAGTGCATATTAAAGGTAATTTGCACTGCAGTGCAAATTACTTTTCAACTGCACTGCTCTAAGCCAATCAGAATCGAGGATTTTTTTCATGAATATTATTAAAAATAGTACTAATAAATAGCACCAAATGCTTTATCATTGTTGTCTACTCAGTAGTAAAACTAGTAAAATGTTAATTAGTACTAAATGTTAGCGCTTATTTCACGGATATAATATTTGCACTCTAATATATAACGTGTACTAAGAAAAACTATAAACAAAAAATATTATAATACAATCTTAGTTTAATCTTCAAATACTATTCAAATATTATAATCATAATCCAATAAATCGACAGTTATTTGGATTCGTTAAGCAGCTAGATCTGATACAGAAATACAGATCATAACTATACTAAACACTAAAGAAACGTAGCGAGTCACTTACTCTTCAAAATGAAATCACAAACGAGTTTCTCCATGTTCTGCAAGAAGTGTAGATGTAGTTCTCTGTATGATTATTGCGATATAGGTAGCCCAATCTTTCAATATATTAAATGTCCACATCGTGCTTGAGTTTTCTTTGGTGTGCATTATTTCTCTCGTTTTTCAATTTCGTCCGTTCTAACTGCTTTGAAGAAACTTTGAGATTTCTGTCTTCATTTCCACAACAAATATCGGCAATTTCTAGCTTTGCAAGCTTCGTCGATTTTTAAATACGAAAAAGCCTCGAGCTTCAGATATTCATCTTCACTCCACTGAAGTCACACGCAACTGAACAGCTTTGCATAAGCGTATGTGCATTTGAAATCAGTATTCCTTTGGGAAAGCAACAGAAATGCAGCCAAAGAATACTCTCGTGAGTATGACTATATTCTAAAACGGTTAGAGAATAAACACTTGTGCTTTATGGAATTTAGAGCGCCTCGCATTGATAGAAGGGCCTCTCGGCGCTACGCGCCTCGTGGCCTTCTATCTGCTGCTCGGAGCTCTAAATCCCATAAAGCACTCGTGTTATTCTCTAACCTTTACATAGAGGCTGGTTTAATTCCATACATTACTTGCCTTTTCTTGATACAATATGAAAAGACCGCATATGACAGAAAAACACGAAAACTAAGAAAAGCAATTGGCTTTCCTTTTCTTTGAGATATACAACTGACTCTATCTAAAAATTAACAGAAAAGATAATATATATAACAGAAAAGATAATATATACAACAGAAAAGATAATATATATAACAGAAAAGATAATATATATAACAGAAAAGATAATATATACAACAGAAAAGATAATATATATAACAGAAAAGATGATATATAGAACAGAAAAGATAATATATATAACAGAAAAGATAATATATATAACAGAAAAGATAATATATACAACAGAAAAGATAATATATATAACAGAAAAGATGATATATAGAACAGAAAAGATAATATATATATAACAGAAAAGATAATATATATAACAGAAAAGACAATATATATAACAGAAAAGATAATATATATAACAGAAAAAAGATAACATATATAACAGAAAAGATAATATATATAACAGAAAAGATAACATATATAACAGAAAAGATAATATATATAACAGAAAAGAAAATATATAATATATATATATACAGAAAAGATAATATATATAACAGAAAAGATAATATATATAACAGAAAAGATAATATATATAACAGAAAAGAAAATATATATAAGAAAAGATAATATATATAACAGAAAAGATAATATATATAACAGAAAAGACAATATATATAACAGAAAAGATAATATATATAACAGAAAAGATAACATATATAACAGAAAAGATAATATATATAACAGAAAAGATAATATATATAACAGAAAAGATAATATATATAACAGAAAAGATAATATATATAACAGAAAAGATAATATATATAACAGAAAAGATAATATATATAACAGAAAAGATAATATATATAACAGAAAAGACAATATATATAACAGAAAAGATAATATATATAACAGAAAAGATAACATATATAAACAGAAAAGATAATATATATAACAGAAAAGATAATATATATAACAGAAAAGATAATATATATATATAACAGAAAAGATAATATATATAACAGAAAAGATAACATATATAACAGAAAAGATAATATATATAACAGAAAAGATAATATATATAACAGAAAAGATAATATATATAACAGAAAAGATAATATATATAACAGAAAAGATAATATATATAACAGAAAAGATAATATATATAACAGAAAAGATAATATATATAACAGAAAAGATAATATATATAAACAGAAAAGATAATATATATAACAGAAAAGATAATATATATAACAGAAAAGATAATATATATAACAGAAAAGATAATATATATAAAAAGATAATAAAAGAGAAATATATATAACAGAAAAGATAATATATAAACAGAAAAGATAATATATATAACAGAAAGATAATATATATAAACAGAAAAGATAATATATATAACAGAAAAGATAATATATATAACAGAAAAGATAATATATATAACAGAAAAGATAATATATATAACAGAAAAGATAATATATATAACAGAAAAGATAATATATATAACAGAAAAGATAATATATATAACAGAAAAGATAATATATATAACAGAAAAGATAATATATATAACAGAAAAGATAATATATATAACAGAAAAGATAATATATATAACAGAAAAGATAATATATATAACAGAAAAGATAATATATATAACAGAAAAGATAATATATATAACAGAAAAGATAATATATATAACAGAAAAGATAATATATATAACAGAAAAGATAATATATATAACAGAAAAGATAATATATATAACAGAAAAGATAATATATATAACAGAAAAGATAATATATATAACAGAAAAGATAATATATATAACAGAAAAGATAATATATATAACAGAAAAGATAATATATATAACAGAAAAGATAATATATATAACAGAAAAGATAATATATATAAACAGAAAAAGATAATATATATAACAGAAAAGATAATATATATAACAGAAAAGATAATATATATAACAGAAAAGATAATATATATAACAGAAAAGATAATATATATAACAGAAAAGATAATATATATAACAGAAAAGATAATATATATAACAGAAAAGATAATATATATAACAGAAAAGATAATATATATAACAGAAAAGATAATATATATAACAGAAAAGATAATATATATAACAGAAAAGATAATATATATAACAGAAAAGATAATATATATAACAGAAAAGATAATATATATAACAGAAAAGATAATATATATAACAGAAAAGATAATATATATAACAGAAAAGATAATATATATAACAGAAAAGATAATATATATAACAGAAAAGATAACATATATAACAGAAAAGATAATATATATAACAGAAAAGATAATATATATAACAGAAAAGATAATATATATAACAGAAAAGATAATATATATAACAGAAAAGATTATATATATAACAGAAAAGGCAACAAGATCAGAAAAGTTACGAAAAGACAACTTTCGAAAAACGAGAATCCATTCTGATAAAAAAAGCAAAGACAAGCAAAGACGGGAAGCCGCCTTTACGTTACTATAAATCTGTAAGTCATTAGTTTCGTTCTTTGCTATGGGTAGATTATCTCACCTAATCCTTATAAACCAAATCCATATATATCATTATCGAATCATGAATAATTAATGAGGGAAATACAATAGAAATCATAAGCGTAGCAGACATCTGTAAATCGGAAAGAGATTCGTCCTCATTTGCATTCAACTTTAACTTGGATTTTCTTGGCCAAACTGTTTCCTATCATCAAAATTATAGTAAAACATCCACTTATACATCGTTGGATTCGATAAGTAATATACAATATTCGCGTCCGATCTGTATGGGATTTACAAACTCGAGCCGTAGGCGAGAGTTTGTAAATCCCATACAGATCGGACGCGAATATTGTATATAGTACTTATAAAAAGTTGGTTCTATATACACTTTCAAAAATGTCCTTTCTCTAAGTTCGTTCCACTCGTGTCCTCGGGGAATAAGAGTGATATTTCAACTTTGTTTTCAGTAACAGCACAGCAACTTAAGGAGTCTGGAAGGATTTTTGATGACAAGACAAGCAGCCCAGGTGAGACTAATATAAATACCGTACTCTGTACAAATGTATTCACGGTTTATTTGAATGGACGACGACGTCGTCAGAGAAACAATAGCGCTAATCAGTTACAAAATTCAATAACTTCTTGTTGGAATGTATGAAATGAGCTCGATTTGGTCTTAACTTCAGGCGTTCTGTGCCAATAAACCGTGAAATGCCTATGTTTGACGATGCAAATAGAATGAGCTCATTATTTGTGTAGATAGTTGTTTTTAGTCAACCGGACCACAAAAAGACGATGTAACTCATGAAAGCATAGTTAGTAGAGGGAATGGTTAGGAAGCCTTTTGTTATATTTCTTTGTATCTAGTCCTATAATGTCATTATGATGTTGAACTGGTCCTGACCGTGCACAATGTTTGTTCAAATTCATTAGAAAATGGCTAAAGAACTGAACCCAAATGTTCTCTATTGGATTACTTATTTAAATATTCTAATATATTTAATTTTGAATTGGAATATATCGAACAAGCAGCCAAAAGAAACGTTTGGGTTCAGTTGCTCAACCATAGCAAATTAAGGCAAAACAATGACAAAACAAAAGATTTGTGCACGGCCACGGTTGAAAAAACCCAACAAAATCATATAACAAAAGGTTTCCCAACCAGTCCCCTCTACTAACTATGATGAAAGTGAGCGCAGAATTAGTGAAAACACGGAAATGAAACAATTATGAAAACAATAGACAATAAAACACATTATTCGAACTTCGTCGTTCTTAGTCGACGTCCTGCTGCTTTTAAGGCCCGTGTTCTGATACCTTAGTCGACGTCCTGCTGCTTTTAAGATCCGTGTTCTGATACCTTAGTCGACGTCCTGCTGCTTTTAAGGTCCGTGTTCTGATACCTTAGTCGACGTCCTGTTGCTTTTAAGGTCCGTGTTCTGATACCTTAGTCGACGTCCTGCTGCTTTTAAGGTCCGTGTTCTGATACCTTAGTCGACGTCCTGTTGCTTTTAAGGTCCGTGTTCTGATACCTTAGTCGACGTCCTGCTGCTTTTAAGGTCCGTGTTCTGATACCTTAGTCGACGTCCTGCTGCTTTTAAGGTCCGTGTTCTGATACCTTAGTCGACGTCCTGTTGCTTTTAAGGTCCGTGTTCTGATACCTTAGTCGACGTCCTGTTGCTTTTAAGGTCCGTGTTCTGATACCTTAGTCGACGTCCTGCTGCTTTTAAGATCCGTGTTCTGATACCTTAGTCGACATCCTGTTGCTTTTAAGGTCCGTGTTCTGATACCTTAGTCGACGTCCTGCTGCTTTTAAGGTCCGTGTTCTGATACCTTAGTCGACGTCTTGCTGCTTCTAAGGTCCGTGTTCTGACACCTTAGTCGACGTCCTGTTGCTTTTAAGGTCCGTGTTCTGATACCTTAGTCGACGTCCTGCTGCTTTTAAGGTCCGTGTTCTGATACCTTAGTCGACGTCCTGCTGCTTTTAAGGTCCGTGTTCTGATACCTTAGTCGACGTCCTGCTGCTTTTA
Organism: Actinostola sp. cb2023; assembly: GCA_033675265.1. Classification (NCBI taxonomy): domain Eukaryota; kingdom Metazoa; phylum Cnidaria; class Anthozoa; order Actiniaria; family Actinostolidae; genus Actinostola; species Actinostola sp. cb2023. The sequence continues at coordinate 417,714 of JAUJYZ010001065.1, read as the reverse complement.
AGGTCCGTGTACTGATACCTTAGTCGACGTCCTGCTGCTTTTAAGGTCCGTGTTCTGACACCTTAGTCGACGTCCTGTTGCTTTTAAGGTCCGTGTTCTGATACCTTAGTCGACGTCCTGTTGCTTTTAAGGTCCGTGTTCTGATACCTTAGTCGACGTCCTGCTGCTTTTAAGGTCCGTGTTCTGATACCTTAGTCGACGTCTTGCTGCTTCTAAGGTCCGTGTTCTGACACCTTAGTCGACGTCCTGTTGCTTTTAAGGTCCGTGTTCTGATACCTTAGTCGACGTCCTGCTGCTTTTAAGGTCCGTGTTCTGATACCTTAGTCGACGTCTTGCTGCTTCTAAGGTCCGTGTTCTGACACCTTAGCCGACGTCCTGTTGCTTTTAAGGTCCGTGTTCTGATACCTTAGTCGACGTCCTGCTGCTTTTAAGGTCCGTGTTCACTGCATGAAAGAAGGGAAATGAAATGCTACAATATCCAACAAACTTTTGATTATTTATACTGAAAACACGATTTATTATTTCCAGGATGTTCTGATGCATTTTCTTGTGACCATGGCAACAAGTGCTTGAAGCTCAGCTCATTATGTGACACAATCAGTGACTGTAGTGATGGAACAGATGAAATGAATTGCCCTGCAAAACCACAACGTAAGCATCAGTATCGGTGGCAAACATACGGTCACGTAATACACCAAAGCAATTAACAAGCATCGAGCCAAGACCGAAGTGAATGCTGGTTTTGTGTTGGCAAATTATTTAAATCAGACCTATTTTCTATGGAACGAAGTGTGATATGCAAACAAGCACGTGAAAATGTTCACATTTTGTAAGTTGTTCTCATAGAAACAATTGTGATTTAAATAATTGTCAGCACATAACCAGCATTTACTTTGGTCTTGGCTTAGCGCTTGTTGCTTTCAACGCGACGTTCTTTTTTGAAATTGGTGTAAACTAGTTTCATCTTTGCTATAAAACAACAATTTGTGCAATGTATTGCTATTCCAAAATGATACCGATTATATCTGAATTTTTGCTATGTAGTTTGTGGAAGCAGAAAATTCGCTTGTGACGATGGAGCAAAGTGTTTACCGCTGACTTGGTTGTGTGACAGCATCTATGACTGTGTTGATCGAAGAGATGAACATAATTGTCCAATCAGAAAACAAGGTATCAGACAAATACAGCCTTCAGTGATACTTTAAGGCCGTGTTACACGTAACAATTTCTCATGCAACTAATTGCGTCCCGAAAAAAATGTTGCAGGTTGCAGGACACCATGTCACACGTACAATTACCGTTGCAACTTGTCTCGCGCAAAACAAATGTCAAGTTATTGTTAATGGCATCTTCAACCTTTCATAAATGTACAATTTATTACCAAGCTTTCGGGCTCAGCGCCCCTCATCAGGGTACAATGTTTGGAAACATTGTACCAAACATTGTACCAAACATTGTACCAAACATTGTACCAAACATTGTACCAAACATTGTACCAAACATTGTACCAAACATTGTACCAAACATTGTACCAAACATTGTACCAAACATTGTACCAAACATTGTACCAAACATTGTACCAAACATTGTACCAAACATTGTACCAAACATTGTACCAAACATTGTACCAAACATTGTACCAAACATTGTACCAAACATTGTACCAAACATTGTACCAAACATTGTACCAAACATTGTACCAAACATTGTACCAAACATTGTACCAAACATTGTACCAAACATTGTACCAAACATTGTACCCTGATGAGGGGCGCTGAGCCCGAAAGCTTGGTAATAAATTGTACATTTATGAAAGGTTGAAGATGCCATTTAACAATAATATGACACCAACCTACAAAGAAACACTAAATTTCAAGTTGTACGCGTAATCGTGAAACCGTCATTTCCACTCTTTTCTGGGAAAATATCGTAAACTTTCGTCCTCGTCTGCCATGTTTACCGAAAATAATTGTGTTTTGGTCTGTTTTTATTATGTTGAAGTTCTCGCTTTCTCAGTGATCGACTCGTTCGCTCTAGTTAATTGTGTAGCGAGACAAGTTGTTGCAGAAAGTAGAAGCCGGTTCTACTTTTCGTGCAGCAAAAAAAATATGAAAAATTGAAGTCGCGCGAGGGGTGTCGTACGTGAAAAAGGTTTGTGCAACCTGCAACAACTTTTTTCGCGACACAAATTGCACAAGAATTTGTTATGTGTTCACGGGCTTCAGAATCACAAGCATGAATGGATTGTGTGCAGTGACATAAACTAGTGCGACACTTAGACAGGTACGCAATAACAGCATGGATGGATTGTGTGCAGTGACATAAACTAGCGCGACACTTAGACAGGTACGCAATAACAGCATGGATGGATTGTGTGCAGTGACATAAACTAGCGCGACACTTAGATAGGTACGCAATAACAGCATGGATGGATTGTGTGCAGTGACATAAACTAGCGCGACACTTAGACAGGTACGCAATAACAGCATGGATGGATTGTGTGCAGTGACATAAACTAGCGCGACACTTAGACAGGTACGCAATAACAGCATGGATGGATTGTGTGCAGTGACATAAACTAGCGCGACACTTAGACAGGTACGCAATAACAGCATGGATGGATTGTGTGCAGTAACATAAACTAGCGCGACACTTAGACAGGTACGCAATAACAGCATGGATGGATTGTGTGCAGTGACATAAACTAGCGCGACACTTAAGACAGGTACGCAATAACAGCATGGATGGATTGTGTGCAGTAACATAAACTAGCGCGACACTTAGACAGGTACGCAATAACAGCATGGATGGATTGTGTGCAGTAACATAAACTAGCGCGACACTTAGACAGGTACGCAATAACAGCATGGATGGATTGTGTGCAGTAACATAAACTAGCGCGACACTTAGACAGGTACGCAATAACAGCATGGATGGATTGTGTGCAGTGACATAAACTAGCGCGACACTTAGACAGGTACGCAATAACAGCATGGATGGATTGTGTGCAGTAACATAAACTAGCGCGACACTTAGACAGGTACGCAATAACAGCATGGATGGATTGTGTGCAGTGACATAAACTAGCGCGACACTTAAGACAGGTACGCAATAACAGCATGGATGGATTGTGTGCAGTAACATAAACTAGCGCGACACTTAGACAGGTACGCAATAACAGCATGGATGGATTGTGTGCAGTAACATAAACTAGCGCGACACTTAGACAGGTACGCAATAACAGCATGGATGGATTGTGTGCAGTAACATAAACTAGCGCGACACTTAGACAGGTACGCAATAACATCAACGAGTGTGTGTGACAATACATATACGAAATGATGCAGCCATTCTTGGCCTTAATCCGTGTGTTAAGATCAGTCTAGGCCCTATTGCTATATGGAACACATGCATATTCATAAAATATGGCCGCAATGAAATTAATGTACGCTGCAACGAGTATTATACTAATACACTTAACCCACAATGCATTAATGATGACTTCATTTCATAGAAATATCTATCGCCCAAGCAGCTGAGGAAGCAGCTGTAACTGCTGCTCAGGAGGCTAAAAGAGCAGCAATTGCCGCCCAAGAACTAATGAAGAGCGCTAAAAAGGCCGCCAATAAGGCTAAAAAGGCTATGCAGATAGCTACAAACAACTCTTAGACAACACCTGTTACCCATGGACAGTAACGGGAGCTTGAAAAAAAACCCACAAGTTTTATGATTATTTCCCTCTAAATATTGTTGAAAAATATCTACACAAGGAATCAGTACAAAAAACTACTGTAAAGACATGGATAAATGAAGGAAGTGAATGATTGTTTGCCATATGAATCAATCAATCACCGTAAGGGAGCATCGATGTGCTCAACTTGGTTTGGAGTCGTATATGCTTACAACGTGAATGTTCTCAAACCGATGTCGATTATTTGTAAATAGATTTCATGTGTTGCGAACTATAACAACACCATGTCATTCGCGAAGAAAAACGCAGAAAAACGAAACAATAATATTTTAATTTCATTTTAAAAACAGCAGACGTCAAAACATTATAATGGTCGTCCTGGTGCTCCCTAGTGACGTTGTTAATTAGTCGCTGAGTGGATATCTATCAGGCCGATAATCCCACATCAACTAAAATACAACAATTAGTGCCGATTTAAGTATCGATTGAGAAAAAAAAAAAAACTTTTCAACTTTATATTATCTTGCAGGTGCCTAAAACACCGTCGGTATAGAATGAGCTTCTATTTGACACACTTATCATTTGTAACTTCGTTTTCATTAAAACAGAATGTGACGAACAAAAAATATTAAAAATCATTCTTTGGTATCTAATTGTTAAATAGTATAGCATGTAGATGATGACGTACGACTACTGATTATCAATATTTCAAAAGCATATCAGTCAGTGAAACCCACCTAATATAATATATATAATATATACGTGAATGAATGGATCGTTAATCCCAGACAAAGTGCTCAATACTGTATGCAGAGCGAATATATAGTGTAATAAAAAACGAATGAGGTACTCCCTCACTAAACAGTGCTGTAGGGTCCAGCAAAAGTAGACATGTTTTAATCATCCGTCCCCACATGTAATATACATATATATATAATATATTATTTTATTTATTTACAAAACTTCCACCATACAAAATAACAGGAGAAAAAAAGAAAACAATTATAATTGATATTATACATCAGAATGTATGCAGCACAATTAAATATCGATTACATCATAGAAAGTGCTTTGTACGGGTTTATATTCACTCGATGTTTGTGCGAGTGAGTGTTTTACACAAACAACGAGTGATTAAACAAAACTTTCTATGAAGTATTATAAGTGCTAATCTCTTTATTACATATATAACGAGAATTTTGAAAGTTGAATCGATCTGTTTCAATCAAAAAAAAATTAATTTGTTAAAACAACATCTCTTTTTACTGAACGTCCTCTACATGCAACCATTATTTCAATTCAGTCAAAGTACAAAACATAATTGCTGCATGTGATAAATTGTTCGTGTGTCAACTCCATTGTATTTTCTAACGGTTTGAATGCACATTAGCACGGTATGTTGTGTCAAGGCGTTGTCAGTGTCACGCTGCTATGATGTACCTTAGCTAGGGGATAAGGTGTATTTAATGAGTAGTTGAGCTAGTTGATCAGTGTCACACTGCTATGATGTACCTTAGGGGATAAGGTGTATTTAATGAGTAGTTGAGCTAGTTGATCAGTGTCACGCTGCTATGATGTACCTTAGGGGATAAGGTGTATTTAATGAGTAGTTGAGCTAGTTGATCAGTGTCACGCTGCTATGATGTACCTTAGGGGATAAGGTGTATTTAATGAGTAGTTGAGCTAGTTGATCAGTGTCAGGAGAGGGCTTGTTTTTCAAATTCCTCCCTTGCCTCTCCCCTTGGGCCTAACATTGATAGGACTCATCCAGTACTTAAGTACAAGCTACTACATGCTAGTCATGCTGTCTCCTTGTGTCAGAATCTGATCGACTGTACATCAGCAGGGCTAAAACACTCATAAAAGAACATTGTCTTCAGAGTCTACTCCTAGAAATGTCCCTAAATCGTTGGTGACCTTGATGAATGCTTCCCGCAACGAATAAAGTTGTGTTTGGCATATGATAAATTGTGAACATTTACCTGGTTATTTCGCTTCAATAAACATCGATCAAAACTGATAACCAAGTAAGCAACGAACGACGAAGAAGCAGGGAATGTCGCTGATCTTACGTACAGCATGTTCAGAAAATTATCGCCCGCCCCTTCCTCCGCAAGATCGAGAGATCGAGATTCGCAAGAGTATATTCATGTAAATTTATATAATCATAGTTTTATTGTAAGTTATTATATATTTTTTCTTTCTATCCTTAGTATTGTAAAGCGCTTCGAACAATTAGTGATGATAGCGCTATTTACATGTAAATAAATAAATTATTATCATTATTATATTATAATATATAGTGCCCGGGAAAACGCATCCGCACGTACACAGGGACTCCGTCAAGATTAGTGTCGCTGCTCGCTACAGTCGCAGCAAATAGTTTTATTTGGAAGGTTTATAATATAGCATTCTCGTTAATTCTAATAAATCAGAACATAGAACACAATTAACACTTCACTAACGTGATGAGAGTAGACATTCCTACAAGAATGCACATAATAATGTGTTTTACAACAAACTCTATTCCAATCTCATTCTTAATTGCCCTATACCACTATGACGTCACATCAAAACAATCTATTGTTTAAACGCTAAGGATCATGGTCGCTAGAGGGGGACAAAACAGCAACAACACAAAGGATTACCCAAATAAATGTATTTTACAGACGGTCTGAAAGCGATAAAAGTCACCAAACACAGTAAATATTGTGGGAAAAGTATCGATGAACATAATATCTGGAAACTAGCCAATTTGAAATCTAGCGAACCTCAGCAGAGCAGATTTAGTTCAAATTTCTATTGTTCTTCACGATTCTGTCCCCCTCATAAATAAGCCGTTACGTCATAATGGTATAGGGCAATTATCTCGTGAATGGGTGATAAATGGATGTTGTCATTACCCATGGCTGATGCTCAGTATTCAGAGAAACCGTGAAGCAAGCTAAGCTTAGTGATTCCAGTATATATCGAAGTCATCACTGTAGAAAACGTTACGTTATGTCGAAGGGCATGCCAATAGCAGAACAAACTGAATCGCACGACTGAAATTCAAAGAAGTCAGCGACAGTTTATTTTCAATCCTTCCCTATAAAAGATAAATATACGAATGTAAGGGAAATAAAGAGATATATAGATGATACCGCCAAATGGGGTTTTGTGACTCAGGCAGCGGAGTCTGTTGTTTGCATATGGATTTAAAAGCTTATCTCCTTTCTATTAGGAATAAAAGCTTAAGGATGTCCCAGATACATTAAAAACTCAAATCTGTTACTGCATTAGCCACGTTTAGAACGCCGACCATGCATTTAAACGTTTTCTGACACTTCGCTCAGAAACCCTCAGAGACTGACGATGAACTCTTCTCCTGCTTATTTCGACACTCGATCTTGCTTATCGTGCTGCATTTCTGAAATTTAAAGACGTTTTTATATCTGTATAAACAGCAATAGATGACAATGTTGCTTTAGGCTTGTTATCGCTGGATAAAGATCGCGACTTCTCTCTTTGTACTGCATTTCCTATTTATATGGTCTTTTGCATAACATAAGCAAACCAGCCTATGTGAAGGGCCAACATTAGCAAGAACATTGACACACTGCGAATAATCTCGAAAACGGCCAATACAATTTGCTCTGTACAAGACATTGAAATAACAATGTGCAGAAATATTATTTGTGTGATTCAGATGATGACAATGATAAATACTGTGTATACGTGTGTCTCCACACTCAACGTTGATAACAGCTACAAATACGAACAGCTTCTTTTCGATTTTCTGCCTTTCTTTAATATATAATAATACTATAATAATATATATACACTCAATTGCAGAAAGATTGTAGTATACATTTATACAAATATACAAATATCTAATGAGATGCAAAATGTTAAACATGCTAAAATACAACTTTTAAAAGCACAAAATAGTCCTGGAAATTATTGTTGTCCTTGTTGGATGCGATACTAATCTAAAATTGATGATTCTGATATATTAGAATAAAATAAGCGATGTTTCATACTTCGCATCTCATTAGATATATCGTATCTCATTAGATATTTATATAAATGTATACTACAACCTTTCTGCAAACAAGTGTATATATAATATATATAATAATACTATAATAATAATAATAATTTTTATTTTTAATAATAATATTGAGATTTAATGTTCGATGACTCCGATGACCTTATCAACCTCAACGCGTCAAGCCACAATGATGGTATTAAATAGCCAAACCAAACTTCAATTTACTATTTCAAAGTATTAGGCCTTTTTGACATTCATCTGTTACTAAAAAAAAATGTGAATTATTCCGTACGCGTGTTGGCACATCGAGTTTCTCTTGCTGACACTTCTTGCGTGTTTTCTGGTGTGTAGACAGTCATAATGAAAGACTAATTAAAGCAGCAAATGATCATATGCATAATTAGTGAAAAGGGTTACCAGATAACATGTTTTCACAAATAAAACAAGTTTCACCACCAAACAGGAGTAGAAGATAATAACAGGCTTTTCATAATGGAGAGCGTGTCAATTAGATGTTGCTACAGGGATTATCAAGCTTTCTAAAACCCTTTAATAATTGTTTTTACAGATTGAAGCTATGTTTCGCTTTAATAAATTTGATTTGTATCTTTGTGTGAGTCGTGGTTCTTGAGTTAGTGAAGGCCAGTTTTAGCAAATCAAATTTTCAACCAATGTTTATCAACCAATGATACAGAATCTGATGAATCCAGCTTGTTTGGAGGTCCCGGATCTTATCTTGTATTATATGTGTGTGATATTATACCACTACCGGAAGAAATGCTTCATAAAATTTTATTTTGGTGGATTTGACAGACACAGCTAGTGACCTTTTGAAATTTAAATTCGTAAACCATTTCACTAATTCAACGAGCAGGAGGTAGATGACGTCGGCGGTGAAAAGCGCAAAACAGATAGAAAATTCTTTATGTCAAGAGATAAATCGAGCGGCACGAAAGGACACAAGGGATTAATGTTTTAAGTAAAAGCAAATGTACAACCATACAGGCTTGTTTTCGGCTTAGACTGTTTACACGACAACCAAGCAAGAAGACGACCCTCCCATATAACAAGAGTGTGCCGAGTATTCTATCAACATCACAACAAGTAAGCATTAACATCGTTTTATGGTCAATTTCAAATGAAGCTAACCAATTCGAGTTTTTGCATATTTTCATATAATCCTTCTTGTTCCACTCAAGCAAATCTACAATGACGACTGGACTGAAGTACGAATACATTCCTTTGTTGGTGATCTCCATTTTTGCTGTCTTGGCGAATATATTAGTTTGTATTCTCGTTCTTCTTACTCGCCAACTGCGCACACATACCAACCGCTTTGTCGTCTCACTAGCCATCTCCGATATTCTTATAACCGGTATTTTGCTGCCATCTTTCCTTGCGCATGTGGATGGTACCGTGACCGACTACATTGGATCAATTACTCTCTTGGCTGGCGTCGCCAACATTAGTGCTGTTACGATTGATCGCTACATCGCAGTCTTCAGACCATTCAGATACAACGAGATAATGCGTGTTTGGTTTGCTAAGACCATAATTCTGATTTGGACACTAAGTATTGCTATCTCGCTTGTTCCGTTGATTTGGGGTACCAACCAGGAGTCTACACCACACCGCGTATACATATTCACAGTTCAAATCTGTTTTGTTATTCTGCCTTATGCTTTAATATTCATTGCGTATTTCAAAATCTTTCGCAAGGTGCGACAAACTGTCAGGAAGGAAAGAAACCTGATGATGTCACTGGCCATTTCGCAAGGACAGGTGGAGAAGAAGGTGTGTCCCAGCTCCTCTGAATCTAAAGTTACCCGGATATCAATCATCATTGCCATTAACTTTATGCTCACTTGGCTCCCAGTAGAGTACATGACTTTAGTGCATAATATGGGCAAGAGCGAGTTAATTCCTGCCCCACTCCCAAAACTTTCTCTCTACACAATTGCTTTGGGTGCACTGATCGATCCAGTGGTGTATTCCTATCTCAAGTCCGATTTCAGACAAGCTATAAAGCGCATGTGTAGAAAATATTCCCATGACAACGAAAGGAACATGCACAGCATCGTAGGATCAAACAAAACTAAAGAAAGCGCCGGTTACCAGTCTACTGAGCTTTAGATTAGTCTGGTCTACAACTCTCAAGCAGATCTATTTAACCAAATCAACAAACACACCACTGGCAACTAATCGAAGTTTATTGATGTCATATTAACTAAGATATCAGAGAAACTACACTATTCTATGAACACCACGAACACTACGAGACGGTTATATGCTACACGGTAAAGGAGTTTATTGATGTCATATTAACTAAGATACCAGAGAAACTACACTATTCTATGAACACCACGAACACTACGAGACGGTTATATACTACACGGTAAAGGAGTTTATTGATGTCATATTAACTAAGATACCAGAGAAACTACACTATTCTATGAACACCACGAACACTACGAGACGGTTATATTAACTAAGATACCAGAGAAACAACACTATTCTATGAACACCACGAACACCACGAGACGGTTATATACTACACGGTAAAGGAGTTTATTGATGTCATATTAACTAAGATACCAGAGCAACAACACTATTCTATGAACACCAACTTAATTAACTACTTAAGGGTGGACTAACATATTTATTTCGACCGTTGCTAATTAAATTTGAAACCTCAAAAAAATCGTAAGAGAAGGGACTTATAGGAAATGATTGTCAAGGGAGAAAGCTTTGTCATAGCATGACGTCACCAAATTACGTCACAATGACGTCATCAAAACAGAAAACGCTCTTTTTTTCCAAGGATTTATAAGATACTGTAAATCTATGATTATACACTTGTTCTACAACACAAGGAGCAGACAACTGAGCATGGATTTGGCATTTAAATGAAAAATGATTTTTTTTATGGACGTTTTTCGAGCTGTTTTTAAGGATTAAATTCCATAACTTGTCATATTGTCTTCAGTTTTTAAAAAGCATGCTCAGCAATGTTGACTAGGTCGTTGTTGATATTCTAGGTTAGAAAAAAATAACCCTCAGTGAACGTGCTCGAAAATTGTGAAGGTTTTTGAAAACGAGAATCTGTGCATGCGCAGTGAAGTCTTGTTAAATTTACCGTTCTTTTTCAGCATTGAATTGATGGATTTCGGAAAAGAATCCTACGAAAATGTTTAGACAGTTCTCTATTCTGTCATTTGGCATAAAAATTATTATGCAGCAAAGACGTTTTGATTTTCCTGTTGTACCCAAGCAGGAGATGCGCGAATTTTATGACTTTCAATCCATAAATTGTATGCTTGCTCATTTCTGTAAAACGAAATTTAAAACCCCTATAGAGAAGTAGGATGTTTAACAAGGCTATAAAATATCAAAATTTCAGAAAAAAATCCTCAACAAAGCTAAAGAATTGAAGACATGTTTTTACCCCATAGCAACGCGGTTGCATAGTAACGAAATGTTAGTCCACCCTTAATTCAGTTATAATTTATTTATTAGTAGAGCTTGTATATTCAAAAATGTTGACCCAAAAGACAAATGAAAAAAAAAAGGAAAATGGCATTTTAATTAACCTTATAGGCACACCAACGCAGATTGAGCGGCCTCAGTTGTGGTCCAGGTGCTCATTCCGAAAGGTTTATAGCTGAATCCGGTTGGCTTTATTTCTCTAACATGCTCTAACTGGTTAATTGTAATTCCTTATCCCTATTTTTCTTTCGTTTTGGATCAATGTTTTTGCAAACAGCTGTGAGAAACTCATTATAAATGTATCTTACTAACAAGCTTTTAAAGAATGTAAACGCATAGTAAAATACGCCATTGAGCTCTATGTATTTGGACGAGTCGATCTCAGACCGTAAAGAATGTTGGGAATCAGTAAAAATACATTATCGTGAGTTATAACTTGTCTAATTCTATTCTCAGTTCATATACAGTCAATGTCATTAAGGTTGTCCACCTCGGAAAAGCACATTTACACATTTGCACATTTGCAACATCACGTGTATATTCGTTTTGTGCACTTGGAACCCAGAGTCAATAGATTCAGCTAGTAGAAGTATACTGCCATAAGAATGCCGCGGCCTTATACAGAAGATTTCAGGTGGAGAGTTGTATTTCAGCGCTTGTAAAAGTGCAAATGTGTAAATGTGCTTTTCCGAGGTGGACAACCTTAATGACATTGACTGTATATCCCTATTCTTGGGGTGCAACCACGTGACCGAAAATCCCTTGAGAAATAAATAACAAAGATGCCGCCGCCATGTTGGATGAACCAACAAGAGAAGCTAATGAGGAATGCTTTGTGAATGTCATCCAACATGGCGGCTATGACGTAACGTGCACTCCAAGAATACGCTAGTGCTACACCAAAGTACATTATCGTGTTTTATAACTTGTCTAATTCTATTCTCAATTCATCTATATCTCTATGCATACGACGTTCTTCCTCTGGTTCCTGACACTGCTGTAGCCAGAAAGAGACTTGTTTTAAAATGGCTTCCTTTTGTAGCTTGAAATGAGCAAGTACAATGTCTTCCAGTCCTAAAAATTAGAGTGTTCATTTTATACCGAGTCTGTTGTGTGTTGAATTATTTGTCTGTCTTTCTGTCTGTCTATCCGTCCGTCTATTTGTTTGGCATTGATGATCGCTACACTTTTACTCTTTTCATCTTCGATGTATGTATGTATGTATGTATGTATGTATGTATGTAGGGTAAATGGCCCTGTCAGACACAAACCAGATGACCTAGATTCTATGCATCACCATTATGCACTTGACCTTTTAATCCAATCGAATTCGAGTTTGATATATGTCTGACCAGGACCTCTGACAACGAGGATGCGGTGACACAGGGTTTTGATCATCCCACTTCCGATATCCCTAGTGATATTGGCATTTCTAATCCAATATAAAACATGACTGACGTGTTTTAAATATCCCCCTCCCCTCTATCCCTAGTGATATGGGAACTCCCCATCAAACGAAACTGGGAATAAACGGTATAAACGAGAAACGAGAAACGAGAAAAGACGAAACGGCGAAACGAAGATATATATATAGAACATCTGCGTATGAAAAGTCAGACAGTCTACAGTCACCTCAAACATCACAATGTAGACCCCCAGAAGGGAGAAAACATCACATGGAACATACTTCACCCGAATATCCAAAGTTACACCGAAAGAAAGATCATCGAAGCACTAGAAATCAAAAAGGTTTCTACTAACATTATGAATGGCTGTGTTGGCAGAGTCCTTAGTGTCTAAGAACAATGAACATTGACAATTCATTACTACCTTTGTTACAATTGTACTAATTCCATTCACATTTGCATATTGTGTGTATATATACAATTTTAGAGAGAGAGTCACTTTGCATTGACAAAGCCTTCATCGGCGAAACGTCTGCCGGAAATAAACCACCACAATTTTGCCTGAAGAAGTCTTGAGTTCCTTCATTCACACACCAGGCATGGCCTCCAGTTCATTCTCTACTTCATGATATATATATATATATATATCATCATATACATATAGTAATGATTTGGATACGTTTACTCTTTGACCATGGTTTATTACATACAATACTGTTTCGTACAGGTCGCGGTGTTATTGCTAACCTGCACTCTTCAGTGTATAAACCGGAGTGATTTGGATAGAACATTTAAACAACAACATGTCTTTTCTAATGATCTTAAATTCCTCAAAAGGTATTTGTCCTTGTGTCTGCATTTGCTAACTAGTTCGTTCCGCTTGTTTAAGGACGCCGCCTTTGGGTTACTAATAATAAAGTACTTCTCGCAAATACAAAGGCCGCAACGTTTCGACGCGTTCGAGTATTGTGGAGCACGGCATAGAATTTTCCAACTAATGGCGTAATCAAGATTGTTCTCTTTCAAGAGCCAGATATGTTTACTAAGTTCTGTAGCGTTGCGCTTCGTGCTGTGCTTGAAAGAGGCCTTGTGGTTAGAATAACTCGCCTTGAAATCGGTCGCCGTTAACCCTACGTAGGACTCTACTTCATCCCCGCAGGTCACTGTGGCTTGGTATACAATGTTCTTAGCTAGGCATTCGCCTCCAAGCGGGCACACTGTGCTTTTGGGGCAGCTGCACATTTTCCCCGGGTCGGTGTTCCTGTCGTTTCCCAGCTTCCTTTTGTTGTCGCCGTCAATGATGCGCGCCACATTAGGCATGCAGCTATATGAGATCTTGACTGTATTTCTGCTAAAGATCTTATGTAGCTTATTGGATGGCGGGAAACGCTTGTCGACAAGTGGAATCCTTCTACTGGAAGCTCGTCGTTGGCCTACCTTATCCTATATTCAATTATTTATCTATTTATTTATATAGAGTCAATCCAAAAAGGAGGTTCTCTTATTAGTAATCAGCTTTTGGCTACATTATTCAGTATAAAATCAACACTTTAATGTGTATGCGGTCACGTGATAGTTATATGTGCATATATTCTGGACAACCTTTTTTGGATTGACTGTATCTCTTCATTTTATTTATATATATATATATATCTTCGTTTTGCCTTTTCTCGTTTCTCGTTTCGCCTTTTCTCGTTTCTCGTTTCGCCGTTTCTCGTTTCTCGTTCCGTCGTTTCGTGGTTTACAAACGTCCGGTATAGAGCATGCTTTAGAATTTTATGTTGAGTAATTTAACACTACTGTAATTATGTTTACATTTTGTCAGACACAAACCAGATTCTATGCATCATCATTAATGCACTTTCAAGTTAAAGGTTAAAACCTTTTAAGCCAATCTAATTCGAGTTTGATATATGTCTGACCAGGGCCTCTGAGAACGAGGATGCGGTGACAAATGGTTACGTAGATATTCGTTAACTGCTTTTCCTCAACGTAACTGAAGTAAAAAAAAAACACTACGGCGTCCTTTTTAGAATAATCTAAAATTCCATCATTAATTAATGGGCGAATGTAAAATATATGTCGGTGTGAATGTTTCCGTAAGTCTTCGAGTGGTCGGGACTTCTTCGTGAAGATGCTTCGGTTTAAAAAAAAAAACCGAATAAATTTCCGAATAAATTTAAATACATGATGGTCCATTCCAGCAGAAGCTGGTTTAATAGTCAGGTCTGTCAGCGAAAAGATCGTGAACTTTTGAGTACAAGCCCCAAACTTGGCACAGATGTTCCGGCGTTGGGGCATACTGAACAGATTAAGGGGTGGGTGCAAAAAAAATGACGTGGGGGGGGGGGGGGGGGGGGGGGGGGGGGGGGGGCCACACTCTGGTTGATTTGAGTGAAAATGAGTCAAAAATGCAATCATTTTCCTTTATATGATCTGCTTTGGCTCTTATTATCACGGCCTAATGATGATAAGAGACTGTCACATGATCAGAAACTCGGTCGGTATTGGACGGTGAGGGGGTAGGGGGTGGCTTGGGGGAGGGGAAGTGGGGTGGGGAGGGGGGTTTGGATGTTTGGTGGAGAGCGAGTGGTGGTTTCTGAACAAAAAAAAACTTATGGATGTTCCTTATCCAGATTCAACAATTGTAATGGAAATATTTTGTGTATACTTGCGAATGCCTCATCTAAGCATTGTCAGCATTGTATAGTACAAATTTGAAATTAGCGATTCTTCACATTTACGGAAAAATCGAATTTAAGGTATCAGGGGACCTTCGTGACCGCTCTTCAAAGAAACCTCAATAGTCGTTAATAAGTATTAAAAAGGATAGATTTTTAAAAAGCTGAATAAACATAGAATCCTGTTCAGTAAAAACCTTTTTAATTTCTTCAGCCGTTTTTTTATTATTGCGAGTTTTACGAAAATTGACTGTACCTCACCTCTGAAGTTCCAAGTCCCTCAGGATTAAACCATTCTTTAAACGGAAAGCAGCAGCTTCAAGACCACCTGTTGCTCTTCAAAACGGTGTCTCAGTTTTTTCCTGTTTCATTTACTTCGGAAAATATTTGACCTCGAAGTTGATACACTTGTTTTTTACTACAAACAACCAGAAACTAGGCTATATATCTCTTAAACTAGGAAACGAATCAAAAAACTGAGACACCATTTTGAAGAGCAACAAAGCTGCTGCTTTCCGTTTAAAGAATGGTGTAATCCTGAGGGACTTGGAACTTCAGACGTGAGGCACAGTCAATTTTTAAATTTTTCATAAACTCATAATTTGATAGAAAACTACAGAAATATGTATTTTCTGGACTTCTTATGTGAACTCTGTACACTTAAGAGTACCTGTCAGCAAAAATCAGACATATTCGGAAATATGTGGCACAAGTCAAAAAATCGATTTCTCTCATATTTTAGACTTTGGTAGGCCTTAATGTAAAACAAACCACTGTATAGTCTGTTTGGCGAAATATGGCTTTGTTTTCGAGAAAAATGACAAAAATAGTTTTCGCCTCAATTTGACCCTTTGCCGGCCGATAATTTATGTCAACTTTAAAAGCTTATCACGTCAAAACTATATAATCTAGCGAACTACTGGAACTAACAGTGACTGAGCGATGTCTTAAGTTTTACTTGGTGGAGTTTTGGCGGTTTTTATCGAAGGTTTCGAATTTTTCTAAATTTATTTCCGAAGCATATATTTTACTACAATAAAAGTAGGGTAAAAACAAAAAATATTTTTTTCATGTGCTACGCAAAATTATTGTCCCAAAACAAGGAATTGTAAAGTTGAAATGATGTACTGTTAGGATCCTTTAAAATTAGTTTGGGTAAATTCTTTTGCGTGATGTTTCAGAGCTTAAAAGTTTCGACAAATTCACCTAAATTACCCGTCGGCGAGATCAAGCGATTTGCATATTGTACACTTGATTTGCATACACGGTTTATTATTAACCTTTCAACAAGAAAATATGCTATCAAAACAATTGAAAAGTTCCAAGAAACCATATAGCAAAAAATATTAAGCATCTTTAATTGTAAAAGAACTGTCCTGAAGCTATCCGTTATCTTGCGATGCAACTTTATAGACCTTTATACGTTGGCTGCCAAGTTTCACATTTTAGAACGTGGTTAATAGGGTCTTAATATGAATTTGTACTGGCCAAAGATAGACTACGTTGGTATATAATTATTCTCTTCATTTTACGATCACCTAGTACTAATTAGAATCAATGGACAAAAGTTTTGCTCACTATGAAATCGACAATTGTTATGCACGTGCGAGCTTTCTTAAGACTGGACACAATAAAAGACCTTCAGATGTGCGTGTTCGGGACTCAGCAGTCATGTAATATATTCATAGAATATATTGTCATTCTATCTAATAATAATAATATAATAATAATAATAATGGTTTATTAACAGCATTTCTCTATTGAGTTTTATGGTGCTATTCATTATAAAAGTGAGCCGTAGAAATATTAGTTAAAAATATATGCCGCATTGTCCATTTTTTAGCAGTACATGCATGCATACTTTACTAAAAAGTACCCATTTCAAATGAATCTTATTTCCCATCCATTTCAAATGAATCTCATTTCCCATTTCAAATGAATCGCATTTCCCATCCATTTCAAATGAATTTCATTGCCCATTTTTTAGCAGTACATGCATGCATACTTTACTAAAAAGTACCTTACCATTTTAAATGAATCCCATTTCAAATGAATCTTATTTCCCATCCATTTCAAATGAATCTCATTTCCCATTTCAAATGAATCTTTTTTCCCATCCATTTCAAATGAATTTCATTTCCCATTTCAAATAAATCTCATTTCCCATCCATTTCAAATGAATCTCATTTTCCCATCCATATCAAAAACATTTCGTTTCCCATTTCAAATGAATCTCATTTCCCATTTCAAATGATTCTCATTTCCCCTTTCAAATGAATCTCATTTCCCATCCATTTCAAATGAATCTCATTTCCCATCCATTTCAAATGAATCTCATTTCCCATCCATTTCAAATGATTATCATTTCCTATTGCAAATTAGTCTCATTTCCCATTTCAAATGAATCTCGATTCCCATTTCAAATGAATCTCAGTTCCCTTTTCAAATGACTTTCACATCAACATTTCAAATGAATCTCATTTCCAATCCATTTCAAATGAGTATCATTTCCCATTTCAAATGAATCTCATTTCCCATTTCAAATAAATCTCATTTCAATTCATACAATTCATGTATGTTAGAATTAATTTATTAGCAAATTCAATAAATATTGTAAATTTAGAGTTATCCGACTTATTCAGAACAATATCGTATAACGTCCTGTAGATCAATACTGAACAATGCTGAAAGACGAAATAAATTTGGAACATTAGCTAGATCTATCTACCTCTCTTGGTTATACCAGCATTTTTGTAGCACTCGTTTAATTGGGTAATATAGGCGAAGTTTTGTTTGTCTGACTTTGTATCTTTCTCTAAAACTTTCATAGTTAGTTTTCATATTGATAAAGAAAATGAGTTCTTTATATTTTTCGAGGTCGGGAATCTAATACGAACGATCAGGTAGTGAATTTTAAAATAAAACGACCAATAAACAACCCGGCTCGCAGCCAAACCAGACAATGAAATTGACTAATTAGAAATATGTCTAGTTAGTTTAACTGCAAATATGGAAGATGTTTGCTGTTCGTTCACATCGTTGGTTCATTGGAGATAGCTGTGGGCATGATCGGAAAGACAGAAAAGACCGAAAAGACACTTATCGTGCAACAAGGAAATAGTAGCACACAAGTTGTTTACCTCTTCAGGTTCCGAAAATGAAGTCGAGTTCACTCTGTGTCGCGCTGGTATATTTTTATATCCTGCAAACATAGATACTTGGTCAATTTGTCCACACCATCGCTCAAAGCTATAGGAGCAGAGCAGAGGGTCAAATACAAGATGCAGGGTTCCCGTGTCGAACTCTGTACAATTATGCAAATCGCTTGATCTCGCCGACGGGTAATTTAGGTGAATTTGTCGAAACTTTTAAGCTCTGAAACATCACGCAAAAGAATTTACCCAAACTAATTGTAAAGGAACCTAACAGTACATCATTTCAACTTTACAATTCCTTGTTTTGGGACAATAATTTTGCGTAGCACATGAAAAAAATATTTTTTGTTTTTACCCTACTTTTATTGTAGTAAAATATATGCTTCGGAAATAAATTTAGAAAAATTCGAAACCTTCGATAAAAACCGCCAAAACTCCACCAAGTAAAACTTAAGACATCGCTCAGTCACTGTTAGTTCCAGTAGTTCGCTAGATTATATAGTTTTGACGTGATAAGCTTTTAAAGTTGACATAAATTATCGGCCGGCAAAGGGTCAAATTGAGGCGAAAACTATTTTTGTCATTTTTCTCGAAAACAAAGCCATATTTCGCCAAACAAACTATACAGTAGTTTGTCTTACATTAAGGCCTACCTATGTCTAAAATATGAGCGAAATCGATTTTTCGACTTGTGCCACCAGATGTCTGATTTTTGCTGACAGGTACTCTTAAAAAGGAAGCAAAGTGAGAAAAGCCGATTTACTGACAATGAATCGCCAAAACAATCTGAAATAGTTGTGAATTTGATGAATGGAGAATAGCCGAAATGCAGTTTTTGTCGTATTTTCTATGGTTTCCTCGCTTTGTTCGACTAGAATAAGTCAAAGATGGACTTTCCTGAGACACCAGAAGCTATTGTTTTCTCTTAAACATTTTTCTTGCTGGAGAAAGAGGTAAAACTTTGCTGTACAGTTGGACATTTTTTCACACACGGCTGTAAGGCCGTACTTATTGCAAGCTTAAATTTGTTGTTTGTAGCTACAAGAACCGCTTCGTTTAGTGTGGAAATGGTATCGTTTATTAGCTCTACATTTCAACAAACGACTGAGTGTGTGTTGGAGAATCCTGAGCAGTTAAGATATTTATTTTTTCTTCATTATTGTACACAAATTTCAACCATTTGTCGTTGCTTCTTGAAGCGTAAGCTTATTGAATTTTTTGTTAGTGACAAAATTTGAAGTTGGCTCAGTTTGAAAACAGCAAAAACATAACTGGACAACACTTAAGCTAGAGATAACAAGAAAGAAATATGATTCCATGGTCGTTGTTAAAAATGTATTTAGTAAATAAAATGATTTTTGACAACAAACAAATGTCGTTCAAATTCACTGAATCGTTCTTTGACATGTCTTGGCTGAAAACCGTGTTTGCATAGCCCCATGAAACACGGCTAATCAGCCAATCAGAGCGCGCGTTATATAAAAGTTATTTTATAAAACCAGCTAAACAATTGCAAAGTTCTGTACATGGCAGGTTGGCCTTATGGCGCCTGCAGCGGGAAGTGCTACAATCTTTCTTGCAACCACATTTCAGAAGTTCTGCACATGTCTAGGATGTTTCTGGGAGTTTGGTCCAGAGTGGTGTCCATTGTCCGTCTGCCACCCAAAATATTTGGGATCTGGTAAAACTTGCATTGGAGGAGCGCATCCTTAAAAAAAAAGAAAAAGAAAAAAAAAAGTTGCCCTTAGAACTACAATTTTCTTGTCCTCTGTATAAACATACTTGTGTTGGTGGGATATTCTCCAATTCCCGGGTTTTCTTAGTAAAAAGCTGCCTTCGTGCTGTGTTCACACTTGTAGCACTGCTGCTCAACAAACCTCTCGATCTTTTCAAATAAAGACGGTTGCAATGGAAGAAACTTGCTACTTGTCACATGGGTGAAGGTCTCTGTCACATCAGGGTAGACATCCCAACCATCCCACATACTTTTTTCTTTACGCGTCCATAAAAGGCCGAGGTCGTTTCACTGCCAGTAAAAGAGTGGAAGAAAGGCAGTGCTTTTCTCTCCCCCAGACGTTCGTGGATGTTGTTCACATGAAAGTACTGGAAGTGCTTGCCAAATGCAATCCAGATGTGCAAATCAGTCTGTATTACATGCAAGGTATTGAATTGAGAAATTGCGACAACGTCTGTATCTACAGTGCGGATCAGCACATTCTGTGCGCCTCTCTGTAATGCATCTTTCACACGAACAAAGATTCTGCTATCAGATTCTTCATGGTTGCAAGATTCCATTTGATGCTCTGGCTGATTTGTGACAACATGTTCACCTAAAAATACATGAAATTATTTTAAAATTGCACGTTTTACCTACAATCAATAAATTAAAAATATTAACGTACCTGAGGTGATAACTACAGTCTTGTCAACTGGAAATTGGTCTTACTGACTTGGGCTGTAAGAAAGGAGAATAGTTCCTTCTTGTTCCTCGCGTCTTCCAAGAAAGCTTGCCAGTTTCGCAGCATTTTCACATCTCCTGTAACTTTCCTCCTCACGCCCTTTCCTCTCTTTTCACGGGTGGCCTCCTTCAAGTTTTTGGTTCTGTAAACATCCCATACAATGTCTACACGTGACGAATTGCTTAGAGTATGGCTGACATGTGGCAAAAAGCAAGTGACTGCATACTCTTCTGGCATCGAGTGAACGATGACAGCGCCATCAAGTACTTCAGTGCCGTATTCTATCGGGATTGGCATCTGTGTTACACCTCTGGTGATGCATTTGAGCAAGTCAGACTTTGTTGTAAAGCGCAGATTTCCATATTCTGACAAAGATGGAGGATATGGTTGGTTTTCGTGAGCAAAAAAATCGTCAAGAACGCCATCACGCTGTGGACTTCCTATGTACAGGCTGCTAAACAAGTAACGCCGGGTCGCTTGATAGTGCAGACAATTTTAGAGATGATTTGTCTCTTGACACTTAAACAATGCCAGTGCATTTTTGGAGATGGTGTCAGAAATGGCAGCTGTCTTGTTCTTGATGACATTCTTGACGTACACGTCGTACTGAATACGACCTACTTCTTCGATGGTATTCACTGTAACCACCACTGACTCATGTGCGCAGTTGCGAGTGTCGAGGGCAATCAGCTCAGGGCAGTCGACCAGGAAAGGATTTCCCCACTCAGTCATTGCATCAACTAGATTCTTAACATTGGACTGAAAGTTCTTCTGGGTGGAGAGTCCTTGATCGTGATGCTGTGTCTTCGCTTGTCCTTTTTTTGGCAAGACTAAGATCTTCAAACTCTTCCATGCATTGTACAATCTCTGGTCCAGCTACGAGCGATCTTCTGAAGGAAAGTGGATTTTACGTTAACCCAATAATATCACCTGGACCTTTCACCTGGACGCATTCAGTGTTTTGTTCATGTGCTTGGTCGATACTTGAGAACTTATTTGCGGGTTTGCTTACTACCCAGTACTCCTGAAATTGCTGGTGTATTGATTCGATAAGGGATGTGAAAGGGAAGCCATCGTGCATAATTTGTGTGGTCAAGGGCGAAGAACCAAGGAGCAAGCCACTCTGGTGTGCAAGTGTAGTTCTGGTTCACCGTAGATGCGACTCTAGAAGGTTGCCGCACACAGACCACAAAGCAATCTCTATATGAAAGCCACCAAGCATTACAACATGTACGTTCTCCCATAGATGTCGGGCGACTGCCTCTGAATTGACTTTGCAATGGCAAACAGGGACTGGTCACACGTTGTTACAGGAGCTTGACCTGGATTAAGAAATTATGTAGCTTTTTTTGTACATCAAAACCATTTTTCATCATCGAAGCCGTGGCGGCCTTGTCCGGCGTCAAACAGTGGTAAGATTCCACTCAAGCACGGTAATTGGCTTACAGATTCTGATTTTGTTGTATGGTACCTAGCCCAGGACACACAAATACCGTTAGACAGTTATGTGTCAATAAGTTAACTACAGTGTTCAAGCCATTGTCGTTCTTCTAAAATAAGATCTTCAAATTGGTTCTTCCTGCTTGTCGTGGGAACACCTGAAGTCTTCAAAGCGATAGCTGAAACTATGCAATAGTCACTTGGTAGAGTAATATCTCTCCCAGAATCGTCTGTCGAGAATTCTATTGCTCGCTGGTGCTCTTGATGGCTAGAAGAATCCGTCTGAAATTGGAAAAGACTAATTCCTGTCCCATGGAATGATCTTTGCGCGGAAGTCGAGGAAGGGTTATGGTCAATATTGTCTATTACGCCAACTGTAAACAGCCCATGTTCCAATGAGGGTGGACAGACCACACCAGTAGATTTAAAATGGTTACAGACAGAGGTTGCAAGACTGTTAACTATTTGATCGACGCTACTATAATTGATGCTGAGTCCAAGATCGTTCATCAGGCTGATTAGTTTTTTGCTTCTTGTTTGGGCGTGGATATTCAAACCAAGGTAGACAGGTAAAGGTGGCTCTCTATCACGATTATGCCGTTTTGCCTTTTTTGGATTTGGCAGTTTCTTCTTCATGTTAAAAATGATCAACTGTGCGATACTTAGGCATGCTTGTGACTATTCGACTTCTTGATTATTGATACTAGGGCCATTAATCAACATTGATACGAAGCAAAGTACCTTATTCGTACTTAATTTCGCGAGGCTTTAAGTTCGCGATTTTAAACATATCAAACTTATGTTATACAAAAGGTCATTGTTTCACATATGCAGATGAGGCGAGTCTTGTTTAGGCGAAAAACAGCATGATTTTGAGACATTTTTGCTTTTTACTGCATTGTTAAAATACAAATCAAAAACCTACCAACGGAATATAAAAGACGAATATGTAAGGAATGAATAAGCTGGCAATTCAAGCACAAATAAAGAGGTTTGAAGGTGGCATTTTCCGTTTCTTCAAAATTGATCGAACTGAAATCTCTGAAGAGATATGGCAGAGCGTTAGATACGCTACACACAAAAACCCTTTGAATTCTTTGGGAATTGTGTCAATCAAAAACCTACCGCCAGATTCAAATGCTCTGTAATGATATGCGCGTTTTGATATAAAATACATGTATATTGGATATAATTAAGCGGTGGCAAAATGAAATCTAAAACTCTTTGTTTGGTAATCGTGAACATCATATTGGTGCTCTTTATATCCCGGTCTGGATGTAGAAGCTACATAGACAAATAAATTATGGATCGGAAAGGACGTTTTTGAAGGCAATTTCTAATATTTACACACAAGATCAATAGGTCTGAAGTTCGAATTTGTGATATATTTTCCCCTTTTGAGGAAACATATGCATCTTGCACAAGCGCATTCAAAAACGTTGTTCGCGTGATACTGTGTCCCAACAGGAGCAAATGTTCAATGATGCAGGGCATAAGTTTAATATGCAATCGCGAAATTAAAGCCTCGCGAAAAAAAAGGCTCGCGGACTTTAAACACGCGAAATATAATACCCAGAGAAAAAAATACATATCGAAACCATTTTTAATTGTTTACAATTTTTAAAATCAACATGAACAATATACGTTATTTAATACGAAATTGGTTTTTAAAACGACTTATTCAACAACATAATACTACCATTTGCAACTGAGCACTACCGCATGGCGTAAACTTTTTTTGTCTGTTTTAGCTACCAATTTATAACGTCTAGTTAGTCTAGTTGACTGTCATCTTGTTCCTGTTTGTATAAGTTTTTTTAATAGAAAAAAATTAATGTTGTTGACGCCGCTTTAGCGAAATTTAATGCTCTTTTTTCATTTTCTCTCATCGAAATCGCGAAAATAAAGCCTCGCGAAATGCCGTCTTAACAAAACCGCGAAATTAAGTAAGCGCGAAATTAAGTACGAATAAGGTAAGCTTGACGGTATTGACTGGGACTGGCACTGTGGCGCTTGAAACGAGCCATTAAACTCAAATATTGCCTTTTCAAATACTTCATTGAGAATAGCTTTCGAAGCCTTTGCCAATGCGATGGCTTCGGCCATGTAATTTCGGTTTGCCAAAGCATCTTTTAACAACCTCTTTTGATAGCCTCCTTGAACGCCAGGACCGTGTTTCTTCCATGTGTTTGTTCCCGAATATCTCCTTCATAGTATTCGGATAATTTGATTTTTCAATCTTATTTTATGTGCATTTATATTGACATGAAGTTCATCCAAATGTGCACAGTAGAGAGAATACAGATATGAATGCGTGAACAAGTAAGTGTCATTCTCTGCCATACTTTCCATATATGAGATCAGTTCTGCGAAAGCGCGTGCATTAGATGCTTTGGCGTCGTCTCTTGCTGTGTCGTTCTCGATTATTATTATTATTATCTACAATGTAATAATTTTTCTCCGGTAAGCAAGAATGCATTTTGTGTGATATTCGATCCCAGCGCTACCATATCTCCGGATGGAATTTTAGCTATTATCGCAGTATCTTCCATCTCAACAGCCATTTTCTAACGTCGTAATCAACTTCTAACGTCAAAACCTGACAGAGATCGCCACCTTACTCGTCACAGAATACACAGCTATCTATCTCTAACCTCTGCTCAGTTGAATGTCTTTTGGACTTTCTTACTTCTTGTAGAGCAGTGATACTCCTTCTCTTTGCGACCTTGTCCTGCACAACTTTGTGTTGGCAAACTTAAGATGACAAGCCAAACTGCGTTCTACTCGCCAAGCTCCTCCACAGTTATTCATGGTTCCACAACAACAATGGTGAAAAAACGTACGACCAATCAGCCCATTGCCAGTATTCCCAATGGAATAATTCAGGTCCCACAAACACGATTTTGAATTGTTGTTTACAGACAGGTTTTGAACATTTTACAAATTTAATTGTACTAGATGGTCAGAGTACCTAGCTAATAAAACCCCATATACAATATTCTTCAATCGCGCTTTTTCCGGTGCTGATTTTTGATAAAATGTGATGGCTTGTGGGACATAGCAACAGTAACTATGGAGTTTCGGAACCATGAATTTCCAATGGGATGGTAAGCTCTATTAGCATAGCATTTTAAAAGAAGTCTGAATTGTTGGGCGTTCTCAAGGACAGCTTCATAACTTTGTCTTCCAGCTCCATCTTGTGAACAATTAAAAAAACATTTATCGCTCTCAGCGGTCTCTTCTTGACAGATAATACACAACCCCCAGTTAAATGTTCAACATACAAATTAGAAAGCAATACTTACTACTAGTAATCACGTGGAGTGTAAACGAGAAATGCAAATTAATCAAGTGTCGTACGTTCTCATGGCGCGTGCAGTGAAATCTACGAGTACATTTCATATAATTAACTGTTTAATGTTTTCGTTTGCTCCATATTTTTATTCTTGGGATTAATAAATGTATTTTATTCCAAAGATACATCAAATGACAGAAAGAAAGAAAAAACACCGAAAGCAAACAAAAAGAAAAAGAAAAAAAGAAGAAAAACATATAAGGGGATTTCCTGGAATGTATTGATTATTCTATCTACACATAGTCGCTCTAATTCACAAAAAGCACTAAGTAAGCACTCTTTAATTTATTATTTTGCTGTAAAGCAAAAAGAGTTAACCTAACCGTGTATCAACGTAGCTTGATGGCGTACTAGATGCATTTACCTAAATGACGTGTCGTGCTCCCGGACCGTCCGTTTTTTGGCACCTACCCCGAAATCTATTTAGTATGCCCCAACGAACATCTGTGCGAAGTTTGGTGCTTGTACTCAAAAGTGCATGATCTTCGCTATTTTGTCGCTAACAGACCTGACTATAAATGGAGTCCTGTTCCAGGTCGAATTAGAATTAATGGTTTGTTTTTGTTTTTGTATATCTTCAGGTTGTCGGATATTCTTCGTACATGAAAGTGCATGTGACATCCATCCATGTGACTGAATTTATTTATCTGTCGTATCATTGACCTCCCAGTTCCTGTATGAGACGACATAAATGTTCGCCTCGTGGTTTTAAACCCGATAAAACACTCCTGCTCGTTTATTAAACAGTACTCCAGTCCAGCGTTGTAGACCTCTTAGCTTTTAGTGTGTTTAATTAAGAATGTTATTATTATTATTTCCACGAACCCCCAAACTCCAATCCCTTGCAAAATGCTCGACACCCCCTACACAAAATAGCATGGAATACTACAAATATAGGTTTTACGATCTGATTAATATTGTTTTGAATGAAATATCCCCCTCCACCGATACAATGTTGTAGAGAAATGCGCATAGTTGTATTTAGCAACCACCAAACAACATTGTATATAGGGGGAGGGGAGAGGGTAGGACGAGAGAGGGGTGGTCATATTATCCGGCGGTCAAAATCGGGCCCATGCGTGTCAAGCATTTTTGCAAGGGATTGTCGGTCCGTTACAATATAAATGTTTGGTTTTAGGTATTTCTTTTTACGAACTAACTGTATAAACGTTTTTGAAAGATTTGTAATTTCACACGATCTTATCGATTGTTGTAATATTTAAATACAGTAACACTCGATGAAAGATACTGCGTCGGTGTATATAGATACTGCGACGGTGTATATAGATAATGCGTCGGTGTGTATAGATACTGCGTCGGTGTATATAGATACTGCGTCGGTGTATATAGATACTGCGTCGGTGTATATAGATACTGCGTCGGTGTATATAGATACTGCGACGGTGTATATAGATAATGCGTCGGTGTGTATAGATAATGCGTCGGTGTATATAGATACTGCGTCGGTGTATATAGATACTGCGTCGGTCGGTGTATATAGATACTGCGTCGGTGTATATAGATAATGCGTCTGTGTATATAGATACTGCGACGGTGTATATAGATAATGCGTCGGTGTGTATAGATAATGCGTCGGTGTATATAGATACTGCGTCGGTGTATATAGATACTGCGTCGGTGTATATAGATACTGCGTCGGTGTATATAGATAATGCGTCTGTGTATATAGATACTGCGACGGTGTATATAGATAATGCGTCGGTGTGTATAGATAATGCGTCGGTGTATATAGATACTGCGTCGGTGTATATAGATACTGCGTCGGTGTATATAGATACTGCGTCGGTGTATATAGATAATGCGTCTGTGTATATAGATACTGCGTCGGTGTATATAGATACTGCGTCGGTGTATATAGATACTGCGTCGGTGTATATAGATACTGCGTCTGTGTATATAGATACTGCGTCGGTGTATATAGATACTGCGTCGGTGTATATAGATAATGCGTCGGTGTTTATAGATACTGCGTCGGTGTATATAGATACTGCGTCGGTGTATATAGATAATGCGTCTGTGTATATAGATACTGCGTCAGTGTATATAGATACTGCGTCGGTGTATATAGATACTGCGTCGGTGTATATATATACTGCGTCGGTGTATATAGATACTGCGCCTGTGTATATAGATACTGCGTCGGTGTATATAGAAACTGCGTCGGTGTATATAGATACTGCGTCGGTGTATAGCTAATTGCATAATCGTTGTCGGGTTGAAAATCATGAAACCTATGACCAAAAGGAATTCTTTCTATACATATATCATAGTTCTTATCAGTAAAATAAAAAACTCTCAAATAACACCGTCAAATCATCGACCTTTTTATCCAGACTTGTAGGATCTTAGTTAAATTTGTGCCTTGGTGGTACTCGAACCGACGCAGTTTATATCTTTCATATTTTATACATATTCGTTACTGCGATTATTTACGGTGTTCAACTTTCCCTGAAAGAGAAATAGCGTGGGACCCTACGGTTAGTTATCACATATACTTCATTATGGCTGCGTTTCCAGCGTAGTTGTACCTTGTGGTGTAGTGGTAACACATCAGACTAGCATCCTGAAGCACACATTTTTTCTCTTTCATACTATTTTCCATGACCTTATTTATGTCCCACAACCCGTGGGCTAGAGATATGGGAACGCGGCTGCTCAAAACACGGGGATGCCCAAATCTCTAATGAGCAATGTCAGGAAGCAAAAATCCAAGCCCCTGTTCTCTATATCCCACTTTGATCTAACCTGAAGGAGGATGGCGAATCTGTGCAACCATTGCATGTCGTATTGTAGCAAGGCGAATTGTAGCGTTGTATTTGTGAGACAAAGCCTGTAAACAACAGCCGAAAATCACTCAACGAGTCAAACAATAACAAAGATGATATTTTGTACTTACATCTCCTTCATCTGTGTCTCTGATACCTTCGTAACCAGGCTCATTAAAACATGGGTCAGGGATTAATATCATACCTTGGATAGACAGCAATACCTACAAACAGAGACTCTCAAATAGACCCTTATCAAACTATGTTTAGCAATCAGGTGTATCAGGATGGACGTAACCTGATATAGGTGGATATCTAGTAATATTTACTCGAACAATCATCACCCAGCAATTTTTCACTCTATAGTCCTGCCATAAAGTAACTCGTTACCGAGGTGTGTAAGGGTTAGAGACTGATATGAGTGTTTTATCGATAAATACACGCACGCGCTGAAGTCTGTACGATGAACGAGAAATGTTAAACACGATCCATTATGCGCGCGAGTGCAATATGAAGAGTTCATTCAGTAGTCAGCAAGTACGTGTATTTTATACTCACATCAGTCTCTAACTGGTCTCATTTATTATTCTGATGTGGCTAATAATCCAATTCAATTCAATTCAATGTTTAAATTTGTCCGGCGAATTCAACTGAATGTAAATAAAGCAAAAATATCATTCGTCATTTTAAAACTCTGAGCTGCTCAGCTCAACGACAAAGCCACAACACAGAAATAGCAAAAAGTGCCTGTTTTGAGTGATAATTTCCGCCGGTGTTTCATCACTGAAATTCAATAATAATGTAAAGGACACTACGCCTATTTCCCCTAGAACTGATTAGATAGTTGTTTTAGTTAGTTTAATTTAGTTGTGGTTCCACACCGCCATTTTCCGTTAACATCCTTGATGATCTAATGTGTGGTACTCACGTCCCCAAACTCGGATATTGGGAAGCAAATACCACTCCTAGTTTAGTAGTACTTCGAGATTCATTGGGAACGGTTGTGTAAAGTTTTGGTCATCGTTTGTGTGCAACTGTTATACTTTGGTAACTTTTGGCAGTATTGTGGGACCGATATGTGAGTATAGTTTTCTCTATTAGTAGTTGTATGGTTTTAGTAATACACAAGACTCAAAGACCGCGATTTAATAGTTGTAGTTTTGCGCCTCGTGGCTTTAGTTTGTTTCAGCAAAGTCTTTATAGAATAGGCTAGAATCGCCATCATTGATTGTTGTATTAGTATTCAGCTTGATATGTATAATTGTTTATAATCGCATTTAGCTATTTTAGAACATTATTCTATGGCTACTTTACGAATTGTACTTGATTCATTTGAATGGAATGATTGGAATGTCAAATATTGTAGTTAACTTTAGCTTAGTTCTTGTTATACTATTACTATTTCAGTTTACGATTGAATGCTATCCTGATTGATTGATATCCAGATTGATTGATATCCAGATTGATTGATATCCAGATTGATTGATATCCAGATTGATTGATATCCAGATTGATTGATATCCAGATTGATTGATATCCAGATTGATTGATATCCAGATTGATAAAGGATTAAAATAAGCTTGATACGCTACTCAAGACTCACGAATCACATCTTCGCTTCGCCTCGGTCATTTGTGAGAATTGTCTGGCCCCTATCAACTTGTCGTCGCTCCTCAATCCGTAAAATAGCCCCTAATTGAACACTCAACTGCCTGCTACGATCTACCTCGCCTTTCGAGTATCGCTGCAGTCAACTACAAATAATAATAATAATAATAATTTTAATAATAATAATAATAATAATTTGTATCTATTATTTGTATCTATAATTTGTATCTATTATTCGGTTAAAATCAGCGTCTTTGAGCTAATTTGAACTCCACGCCACTGTAGTTGCCTCGGTAGCTCAGTGGGTAGATCAGAGTACCTGTCATGAAATCGGGGTGTCGTGGGTTCGAATCCCGCTCGAGGCGTCTGATTTTTTCCGAACATTTGTTCTGTATATTATCCATTAGTTTCCATTTCTATACATATATCATAGTTCTTATCAGTAATATCTATTATTTGTAATTTGTTTCGAGAAATAAAGTTATCATAATAATAATAATAATAATAATAATAAAAATAAAATAATGATAACTTATACAGGCAATTGCAGAAACGTTGTAGTTTTGAAATATATACATATACACATACCTAATGAGATGCAAAGGTATAATTTCTTCGTCAGATTTGTTATAAAACAGTTTGTTGACCTCTGTTGGAGGTTGGAGACCGCAACCCAACGAATATCTTCAGAATGAGCCTTTTGGCATCTCAAGATAGTAAAATTAAGTTCCTAATTAAATGTTACTGAGAGAAAAATCCTTTTTATTTAGTATTTAATTTGGGTTATTTAGTACAAATTCCTCAGTGTTGTGTTATACTTTGAAGTGTAAACAACAACCTGTCAGTTTTACGTCAGGAATGCCATTTAAAAGTAGCTTTGTATCTCATTAGATATTTATGCATCTCATTAGGTATGTGTATATGTATATATTTCAAAACTACAACGTTTCTGCAATTGGCTGTATATAAAAATAAAATAATAACAACAACAACAACAACAATAATAATAATAATAATAATAATAATAATAATAAATCTTATATATAAAAATACACACAATAAGAAAAATGGTAATGAAAGGAGCATATAATAGTAACTAATAATACGAAATATAGAAATATAGAAAAAACACATTATTCGGAAAATATTTTGTAAAAATATATAAATTATTCAACTATAAAGTGATCAATGCTTTCAGTTCATAGTGTACAATGAGAGTTCTTAAGGTATCAGGGTACCCCAAACGACCATCATGCACGCAACACGCTATAGCGCGTACTCGTTACGTTAAAACCTCTATAAAGTATACATTTTCTGAAAGCTGAATAAATGCAGAATTCAATAAAACAATTAGTTTTTAGAACAAAAACAGTATATTTGAAATAGGTAAAAAAGTTCAGATTTTCACATCACGATCATCGCCGAGGTCCCATACAGCCGCAATTTATCGGAAATCCTCGACTAATACCTTTATAAGCTCATGAGATATAGCTTACAAAAAAGGTGTCTCCGTTTATCGATAAATTAACCTGTTGCATTTTTATACGGTCCTAAACTTCGAGCTCTGCAAAAACTGGAAAACGCTTTACAAAACAAGTTATAACTTTCGAAGGAAATTGAATATTAAAATTCAGAGACACATTTTTGAAGAATATTTATCTGACAAAGTGTCCACCAAATTTCAGCTAAATCGGATAAAATCCCTTTGACCCGGAACTCAAAATGTGCGCTGATTCATGGCTATTTTGTTTCCGAAATAAAAGGCAAAAGAGTTTTCAAGTCAAGTGGCGCCTTTGTTTACACAAGCGTGGATAATCCACCACAAATATGTGATCCAATACCTGATGACATATGAATGGCATTCATAAGTAGATCGCCTTACAGTACGTAGCGTTCGTAACACAACGAGGCAGGAAAACAAAGTTATTATTGGCGGAAAATACGAACACTTTGACCGTGTGTGGTTTAGCATCGTTATTCAAGGATGTTTTGAGTGAGCAGTTACGATTTTTGGATACTTTCTTCGCATCTGAATCTTTGTGGAAAGTCTGTTGCGTGAGTGCTGTTGACAGCTTGCTTGTCAACATCTTTTTGCATCAAATGAAATCCAAAGTTCGTTTTTTGATTCTAACTTTTTAGGAAAAAAAATTTTAGATTGTTTTTTTTTGGGGAGATGATAGATAATATTCAATTTGATTTGATTGTCAAAAAAAATCAAAACCGGTGGTTTGAAAGGTTTTTTGGGGTACCCTGATACCTTAAATGAACGAATGCATATATTAGCACAGGTAGCCCAAGCTGTGTATCAGTACATTATTATAAGAGAATGTATGTGGATAATGTCAATAAAATCAATAAAATAATAAAATGAAAATAGCTATAAAATCCTCTGTATCTTCTTCAATTATTCCTTTATTGCCTGTGAAGATTTGAAGCGATTTGGACGAGAATTGAGAGAGTTATTTTAAAATGGCTATAAATCGCTTCAAATCTTCACAGGCAATAAAGGAATAATTGAAGAAGATACAGAGGACTTTATAGAAGATTTCATTTTCATTTTATTATTTAATTGATTTTATTGACATTATCCACATACATTCTCTTATAATAATGTACTGATACACAGCTTGGGCTACCTGTGATATTAGAAGATTGTTTCAAAGAAGCTGGCAATGAGTTCCAAAGTTTTGTAGATTTAAAAAAATATATATTTATTACAAAAATGTTATTCAATTACAAATATGCTACTCAATTACATAGTTTACAAATTTACATAATATTCTTATTTTCTACAATTTGCCTTTTACAAATATAGTTCTATTTAATTCATTTTAGTTCATTGTATATAATTTTTTATGTCATTTTACATTTTTCATTATAATTCATTATATATAAGCTAAGTTCCTTTGTTCCTTTTCATTTGACATCTACATATATAAATCACAATATACATTACATACAACAACAACAAAAACAGAATATAGCTTGCCAATTCTGAAATTAGTAATTCTTCATTCTACATAGTTTCCATAGGTTGGAGGGGTAAAATAACAAAACATTGGAGTTAGGTGTTTTGGATTAGTTTTTTTTGAAAAGGTGTGAAGGTTGCTACAAAGATTCGAAACCCTTCTATTTTTGGGGGAGTTGCCCGTATTCTACAAATCCATATGAAGTATCTGGCTACAAGAAAATAAAAGTATTGTTGTGTGTGTGAAAAAGCTTCCGGTCTCAAACTCAAACCAGGAATAACGTCAACGGAAAGAGTGTTCATGTTTAAAATAATTTGGTTTTCTTTCAACCATTCTCTAAGGTCTTGCCAAAAAGATATTGATTCATTGCATGACCAGAAGACAAGAGTTAGAGTTTCTTTTTCACTTTTACAAAATGTGCATGAATCGTTTTCTCTAAAACCTATATCTTGTTTTGCAAATCGTTTGCAAATCGTTTGTTTCAAATTGAAATTGAAAAATAATCTGTTTAGAGACTTTAGTGCAACAAAACGGTAGTTTGTAGATAATTTTCCAGTTGATGTTTTCGGGGGCGGTTCCGTTTGGTGTTGACTAGTTTTTATAGCTATTCCATTTTTTTTTGGCTTTTAAAAAATTGTCGAAAAAATTGTCCTGATCTTCAGTTTTGGGAATTTCGTCTTTTTCAAATTTCTTAGTGCTTTTATTGATGAGATGAGACCATAAAAGGTAGAAAATTTGTATTAATATCAAAGGTTTCTTTAAACTCTGAAAAGGACAGAAAATTATTCGACGAATCTTTCATCTCATAATTTTATTAGCTCAGACTTAAAATTCATTAGAAATTGGGTTAAAATGGTGGGTTGTCTTATAGTTCATATTTTATAGATTCTTATTAGGATATATTTTAATTACGACCAGTACAATTTTACGATGTATATAAACTGGTGTGGGTATATAATTATGGGGTTTAAGTATACAAGGGTGTTGGGTTATATGGGATCTGGAGTGGTGGGAATGGATACAAATATTTGAGATTAAGGGTATTGTAACTTGGGCCTAAATTTTAGTGAAGTGGGATTGGGTATTTATAGTAGTATTATACAAAGTATATAGTTTTTTATAGTATGTAATATTTTATTTATTTTAAATTATTATTTGAGGGCCATGAGTTCATCAGTGAAAACTGTTAATGTACCTTCGTGAAATAAAGTGTATTATTATTATTATTATTAAATGTCCAACTTTTTGGATTCCTCTTGAAGACCATGATCTATAATATATTGGTTTGTTTGCCACTCTTATCAGAGAGTTATTCCAGAGGTTTGAGGAGAGAAGGTGATCAGTAGATCTTACTGCACTGTCATCATTGTGAACTACTGTCCATATCTTATGTATTTCATTAATAAATGTATCCGCTACATAAAAATCCTTTTTGTTAAGGTTCCCGCTGAACACCTCAATCCCGCCATAGTTTTGCAGTTCATGGTCAAAAAAAAGTTTCCATTTTCCCTGATTTCCTTTATCTTGATATTTTTAAACTCAAGTTTATTTTAAGTGCTTTGTTAAAAGATTCTACATCAATCATCTTTAATCCTCCATTTTCGTAATCATTATTCATAACTTTTCGCTTAATTTTATCTCCCTTACCACTCCAAAATATTGATAAAACATATTGTTAATCTCTTCTATGGCACGATAGAGTGTTGGCAAAGGGGAAAGTATGCAGACAAGTTGAGATGCAATCAGACTTTAAGCGGCGCAATTCCCAGCAGTTTAAAGAATTTCGATTTTTTGTTATTTTTTCACTATAATTTATATTCAGTGCTGCTTCAGGGTCTTGAAAGGTTGAGGGTTTTGTAGATTTTACTATGAAGGTTCTACGTCCTTCAGTCTCTCTTATGTAGCGAGGGCAACAGATATTTAACTTAGAATAACTTTGGAACCCTATTTTGCTTACTTGTAGTCTTATTTTATAAGGCAGGATTGAGAATAACATTTGTTGCCCTTTCCACAAGATTTCAGTGAGGGATTTTGTTTTGATTTAAGCACTTTTTTCTCCTTCTTCGTCCCTGCGAACTCTACTGACTTCATGATCGAGAAGCATAGTTAATATTCTTTAAATGTCATTCAATGCTAGAGATAAATATATCGAATAGTCGCTCTTGTCTTGTTTTCGCAAGCCGAGTACAAACTGTTTTAGGAGAGTGTTCGAAGTTTCGGGTGGAACTTCTTCTGGTTCTAAACCGTTTTAGTTAACACTGCCTTCACTGATAGCTCTACATTTTGCATGTCATGCTTTGTTTTTCTTGCTGTGATTTTATTCTCATTTTCTGCCAGAAAATAAGAAATGTCTTCCTCTGAGAAGCTTACAAATCTCGCCATTGATTTTTTTTCTCGCGTTGCAAAAAGAAAGCCAGTTGAATGTTGGCGGCTCGTCAAATTCAAGGAAGATGATTGGCTAAGATAATAAAAACAACGAATCTGATTTATTTCAAAGCAGTGCGACAATTGCCTCCTCCGTAACTATTCCAAGCACCGTATACCTGCGGAACAACCTTCCGATCCATTTCTAATCTTTCTTGATAAAGACTCCGCGAGGGAGCGAAAAGCTCGAACTCTGCTTCAATTCTGCTTCAATTCTGCTTCAATTCTTATTGGAATGGATTATTTTCTATCGTTTGCTTGAAGAGAACACTTAAAACGGGGGGGAGCAGGGCATTTCAGACTCCCCCCTTGGCCCCCTTTTTGGGGGCCGGGGGGAGGGGGTCCCAGCCCCTAGGGGGTTCTCCCGATCAGGGCATTTCAGACTCCCCCCTGTCCCCCCTTTTTGGGACCGTGGAAGGTCCCAGGGGGTTCTCCCCGATCAGGGCATTTCAGACTCGCCCCCTGGGCCCCCTTTTTGGGACCGTGGAGGGTCCCATGGGGATCTCCCCGATTAAGGCATTTCAGACTCCCCCTGGCCCCCCTTTCTGGGACCGTGGAGGGCCCCAGTGGGTTCTCCCCGGTCAGGGCATTTCAGACTCGCCCCTGGTCCCCCTTTTTGGGATCGGGGAGGGCCCCAGTGGGTTCTCCACGGTCAGGGCATTTCAGACGCCCCCTAGCCCCCTCCTCGGGGTCGGGATGCCCCCACAGCGGTTTTTCCACCGCATCAAAAGGTGGTCCCTGCGCGGCAAACACCAGTTTGCTTACAACGGACCCCGTCTGGTCCCTGGAGGTCTACAAAATTGGGCGCACGAGGACGAAGGCTGATGAGCCCGTCCTCTATTATCTGGACACCCCCAAGGTTCTGCATGGGTTCGTTCGCGAAGAACTGCAAGTAGTGCCTCCCCACACCCAACTATTCTGGCATCCGTCGTCGGGCGAGTCTAGGACATCGTCGAAGGGGTCGACGGTCTTGTGTCGACGATTACAGGAAAGACAAGAAATCCGGACGTTCCCCCGGGAGTGGCCGAGTCGGTCGTCCAACCGGTCGATACTGTACGTCTGCCCGTGGCATTTCGTATAGACCTGTAGCAACAACGGCACTTCACAGATCTTGCATTTTCCGTCGGCCTCTTCGAACATCCAGACAACTCGGGAGACGGATAGTTTGTCCGTGTACTGGGGTCGGCCTTTCTGTCGGTCTTCCACGGCGTATCTTGCCAAGCGAGCTTCTATATTTTTGCGGTCTGGAGTGGCTAGGAGTTTGGTTGGGACTATAGGACCTTGGACGTCCTCTGGCGGGGCGACCCGTACGATTTGTTCCATTTTCCGCACTCGTGACACAGCCGTGTAAACGGCATTGGAGATCCAGCCGGACAAGCCGTGGTCGACTATATACAGCCAACTTGGTGGTTCGATTGTCGACCTTTGGACACGATGGACCGTCGACCACCCAGCATACCTCCACTCGAGGGGCAACCCCGGAGTGCATATCCAGCCTTCATTCTCTCGCAGATGCTCCCCGACGCGACCCACGGTGTATGGGTGCATATGAGAAGCAAAACGCCAATTGGACTATCCCGGTGAAGGTGAGGATGTCGCATACTGGCACGCCCTCAGCATTCGCTCGACGGAAGGCACTCGTCGGGAACCCATACTCGCGGATTAGTCCTATTGCGTCTCCAACGTCGCCCATACTCGAGACTTCGCAGGACAGATACGCAGCCCGCATGTCCAAGTGGTGATGATCGCTTTTGCCAGCCGCCGGGTCCGAACTATTCCAAACCCTAGCCTCCATCTGACTCGCTTTCCACGATGGCCGAAATTCCTCAGGGGTTGGTTTAATCCACTCTCGCTCGGTCCATTTTCGAAACCGACAGGTGAGAGCACCACCCATGGAGTGCGTCGCTTTGTGATACTTCCCCTCGAGCGTCTCGGGGAGGTCGTTGTCGGGGATGTAACCAGTCTCCAGCTTGAAGGCGTTATCGATCGCTAAGGATGCAGCCTTTGTTCTCCAAAGGGATCCATCACTGCCCATTAGCGAATCGCCACACAGCCAAACCTGGATGGATGACGGGATGGCCCGAGCTGCGAATGTGATCAAAACCTCTCTGGTCTTCTGGGCTAGGGTCTTCCAGGCCGCAGGCGTCCTTTTGTCTCTCATTGATCTGGATATGAGAGACAATGCCCTTTCAGACTCCAGATCAAGACCGTGGACCCCTTGGACCTTGGAGGGGTCGGCTGGGATACATACCCAAGCATGACCGTTGTGACATGGCACCCGAATGTGGGCCCGGCTTTTGTACTTACCACTATCCCATAGGGTGTTTCCCAATGCGTCGGTGGCGATGAGCTTTATTTTGAGTACTGCTTCCAGAGCGAACATGTCGTCGCGCGTACAGCCCGTTTCTGCGAGCTTTCAATCAAAATGCTTGAGAGTCAGTTGGCGTGCTGGTGTCAACCCATTACCGACCTTTGTCATCCTATTTCGAAAGTGGTCAACCACACAGCGAACGAAGCAGTTAACAAATTGTCCATACTCCGGAGTCCGCATCGGACCCGGATCGTCTCGTTCCTCTGGAAGTGGACGGAGTTCGTACCGGATAAATACGAGATATTCGCGGCCAACCTCCCACATCTGCATATCGATACCATTGAGGGCGCCGAGGCTGACCTTGGCTCCGTGAACGATCAATTTCCCAGTGACTTTTTGGGTTGAAATGGCGGCCTCCTCGAAGATCGGGTCTAGAGGCTCCTTGGTCGACTTTCCAACCACAGTGAACAGCTGATAGCTATTATCAGGTGCGAGAAGTGAGACCACCGCTCCAGCCGATACGAGGGAAACCCGAAGATCCTCGTTCTCACAGGAAACCCAATAGATCGAGCCCTCGTCTGTGACGTCTGGTCCTAACTCCAGCGGTCGGAGGGAGAAGGGTCCATCAATGACCTCGCGGAAGATATCGGCGCCTTTGCGGGTGTATGCCCAATCCGGAAACATGAAGAGGATGTAGTCCGTATGCGGGCGAAGATGGTCCAGAATATCAGGCCCCTCTCGAGCAATTGCTCGGGCTAGAGTCTCTTTCAGAGACCGTACCAGGCCGTGGGAATGGGGCTTGCGGAATCGATGTCCGATATTACGAAGTCCCCTCTGTCGACGCCACAGCTTCCTCTCCACAACAGCCGGATATTTGTTACCTCGGAACGAGGCGGTGACCTCCTCATGAAGTTGTTGGAGCTTACGAGCGCGCTGCGCTTTTCTGTGAGGGTTTTCGACATCACCTCGGAGAGACCGGATGCGATTCGTTTTTGCAGCACGCAAGACGCGTGAACTCCACTCGGTGGCACGAGCATTGGCTATCGCCAACTGGAGACCCCATTTATTTTCCCTAGACAAACCAAGGAGGCCGAACTGTTTTGCCTGCTCACGTAACTCTTTGACTGTATGCATGATCCTATGACCTATACAATGCCTTTCTCTGATAGGAAAATTCTACTCGACTGAAGCTCGACCAATACCTTGCTGAAGGCTCATTGAGCCCGGTGCTAATTGTTGATAAGTTCCTGAGCAGCACGATGGCCGCCGCACTTCTTGCACCTAGCTATCACCGACTGTGTTCCGACACCACAGCCCCGACACGGTCGAGGGAGGATCTTCCCAAGGCGCAATCGATATCGATGCTCTTTGCTCAGTGGAACTAATCTTCAACCAAGGACATGAGTTTGTTCCGACCATTTTTCGTCATATGACAGTAAAGGCACCCTTCTCTAGATGAAAAATTAATTCAGGGGATGCCCTGACTGGGGAAAACCCACTGGGGCCCTCCACGGTCCCAAAAAGGGGGGCCAGGGGGAGTCTGAAATGCCCTAATCGGGGAGAACCCCCTGGGACCCTCCACGGTCCCAAAAAGGGGGGCCAGGGGGCGAGTCTGAAATGCCCTGATCGGGGAGAACCCCCTGGGACCCTTATATAAGCAATAAACATTATTATTATTTTATTATTTTCATATCTACCTTTAATCGAGTTATCGATTTGTGATATAATTCATTAATGTTATGTTTTGTACATATTATAATTGCAATACGCATATGTACATATGCACATGGAATATGCGCAATAGAAGTGTAATTATTATTATTATTATTATTAAACCCAAAATGTAAGTTTTAAAGTGCAACTTCAGTTCTGTCACTCACACACCTCGATGTATAAGCGATAACCGAATTACCTGGTACAATGAAGACGTTTTCGGATTCCATTTTTCACTTGCATCTCCACCATGCCATGTGCCAAGCAAACTAAGACAAACCTAAAAAAACATTTTTACTATTAATAATTCGATATGTACATGTATCAGAAGTAGTTTGTCTGTCTGGGCCGGCTAACAGCTGAGCTTGTTTAATAACTGATAGTTTGAGTTATTTTGACGTCGGTATTGTAGTAAAATCAGCTCTATCTGTCTACAGTGACACCCTGGGGAACAACTTCTTCTGTCCAGTTTAGAAGGGTGTCCGACAGAGTTGACTGCACCGATTGCATGTCGTCATGGAAAACTAAACTGCGTTCTAATGGCACCATAAACTCTTTGAGAGTTTTGTTTTAGTCAGCGGACATTACATGCTATATGACCTATTGCATCAGATTAATGTTTGCATTACAAAGTGACGCGGGTCCACTATGTAGATATTAAAGATGCTTGAAATGTTTTTATAACTGATAACTGAGTGGTCGCGTAGTAATTGAACTTATTTAATATTAATGTTACCTTTCCATCAGCATACAAGTTAGGATTAAACCTGACAAGAATAAATCATGAATCAATCAATCAATCAATCTTAAGAAGGTGATAACAGCAGAGCTGAAAACCCGGTGTTGGTGTATTGACCACATTTGTTCCACGTGACCCTCATAACCTTAACTAATGCTATTCTAAAAATACAACAAATGCAGGGTGGTGTCCCAAACGTTCGTGCCCCTACTTTAAATCGGGAAAAATCTATTTTTAAAACGGTTTTAGTCGTCGCTGCATAACTGAAACGGGATAGCTCCTGCAGCGTTACCAAAGGAACTTTTCTCCAGGCGTGGCGGTGTCGCTAATCCGATCCCTAAAACAATGGGAGAAGCAAGTTCGATTCGGTTGAATTCTGTAGTTGGAAAAAGTACTATGAGCATTCGTCTGAAAATAAAATCAAAGGTTCAGGAAACTTTTCCAACTCGTGGATTGATTGAAACAGATTTACTAGAAATCGTGCACTGGATAATCATGTAACAAAGGACAATAAATTATCCGCTAGCAGGGGAAAAACTGCTACGGAGGAAACCTGTGACCTTGTTCAGACTTGTCAAAGGACATTGTATGCTAACTGGTAGCTTAGTTCTATTTATACTCCAATGTATGCCCGCTTCCCCACACCCTTGTAAAAAAAAAAATAACACAAAAAAACACAAGTTTACTGACTCCCTCCAGAGAAATGATCCGTAGTGAAGGTATATACATCTACATCTATCATCTACTGAAGGTATCTCTATCATCTACATCTATTAAGTCGGTAAAAATTGTAAATATCACACCAACTTCAATATAAAAATATAACAAAATAATTATAATGAAAAGAAGTAAATTATAAAAATATAATCCGATTGTACCATTGCCTGTGGTGATCGGTACTGATGATATGCCGCACGATATGGCGCAATGATTGCTTACCTGACTGTACCATTGCCTGTGGTGATCAGCACTGAAGGTATGCCGCACGATATGCCGCAATGATTGCTTACCTGACTGTACCCATTGCCTGTGGTGATCAGTACTGAAGGTATGCCGCACGATATGGCGCAATGATTGCTTACCTGACTGTACCATTGCCTGTGGTGATCAGTACTAAAGGTATGCCGCACGATATGGCGCAATGATTGCCATTACCTGACTGTACCGCACGATATTGCCTGTGGCCTGTAGTGATCAGTACTAAAGGTATGCCGCACGATATGGCGCAATGATTGCTTACCTGACTGTACCATTGCCTGTGGTGATCAGTACTGAAGGTATGCCGCACGATATGGCGCAATGATTGCTTACCTGACTGTACCATTGCCTGTGGTGATCAGTACTGAAGGTATGCCGCACGATATGGCGCAATGATTGCTTACCTGACTGTAACCATTGCCTGTGGTGATCAGTACTGAAGGTAGTGATAATGATTGCTTGATCAATGGAGGTACATTGGGGTATGCCGCAATATGCCGCATGATTGCGACTGTACCATGGGTGGTGATATACATCAAAAACAAAGCAACCACGGCTGTATGGGGTATCAACAGGACCAGTGATCAAGGCACGAATAAAGTCCATCCTGGTTTCATCCTTGTTTCCAAAAAGACAAAAACAAAATGATGGTGATGCCAGTAAAGAAAACTATAAGTACGCTAAACAACAGAAGAATGTCAAGGCAAAAGTGCAACCGACCTAACCGAAGTGAGAACGTCCTCTTGAATTACCTGTCGTACAAATATCGATGAGTTTGAATGGATGGGTAGTGTGTCT
The DNA here is from genome assembly GCA_033675265.1 of Actinostola sp. cb2023. Lineage (NCBI taxonomy): Eukaryota > Metazoa > Cnidaria > Anthozoa > Actiniaria > Actinostolidae > Actinostola > Actinostola sp. cb2023. The sequence continues at coordinate 375,682 of JAUJYZ010001065.1, read as the reverse complement.
TTAAGCTGTGTTATTTCACGCATCAGGGTGCGAATCTTTGAAGACCTTGGAATTACAAAACATTAGAAATTAGTTCAATTGTCATTGAAAGTTTACAAGTCCATGAAACATTCTGCTTCTGGTTCTGAGTAGATAACGCGATTGCAACAACCAAGGCCCTATATTGTTTGAAATGAATTGTGTTTGAAGGTCTTTGCACATAATAAATATTAAAGAGTAATCCTACTTTGTATAACTGACGAGGGCCGTTAGCGAGAAAGGCCTCTAATTAAAAGACTATACGCACCCATAGGGCCGTTCTTTATTGTCTTACTATATGTGACAAGTATCGTCGAAATAACTAAACAGCAATCTGTCAAATAGCGTTCTTATGTTGGGTTTATCACCATTTACAAGTCAAAACTGTTTGTTCCCAAATTCGTCAATTTCTAATGATGTGTTCACAGTGTTTCGCTTGGTCGTTGTTTGATTTGAAATCAATCTCGTATCCGGCGCTACGTTCCTCCTGGTCAACACCGAGCAACAAGAGGCTCTGATCATAACAGGTTATTTGCATTGAAGTTTTATTTATTTCCTGTATATCCAGTTGGAAATATACCGTTATTAATAATACGTCCCAGTATATCCAGTTGGAAATACCGTTATTAATAATACGTCCCTGTATATCCAGTTGGAAATACCGTTATTAATAATACGTCCCTGTATATCCAGTTGGAAATACCGTTATTAATAATACGTCCCTGTATATCCAGTTGGAAATACCGTTATTAATAATACGTCCCTGTATATCCAGTTGGAAATACCGTTAATAATAATACGTCCCTGTATATCCAGTTGGAAATACCGTTAATAATAATACGTCCCTGTATATCCAGTTGGAAATACCGTTAATATATACGCAGTGGGAGACCGCCGACGTCTGCACGGCATGGTTGGTTAGCCCTTATACACGCAGTGGGAGACCGCCGACGTCTGCACGGCATGGTTGGTTAGCCCTTATATACGCAGAGGGAGACGTCAATAGTGGGCTGAAAAACTGTGCTGACGAGGAGGAACGTGGGCTCTGGATGCGAGATTGATTTGAAATGATTTAAATCAAGTTTGTTTGTATTCCCTCCATTTTCTTCGGAATGCTGGGAATGGTATTTTAATTGCGTTAAGTGTATAATGTCATTGTGTACCAAGACTTACCTTTGAGTTATTGGCTGTGAACGAAAACACTGAAACGCTGTTACCTCCTACAATAGCAGAACATTCAATTACAACTGTTGCCATATATATTTATATATATAATCAGAAATATAACAGGAATACAAACTAAAGTGCTTGTTTCATATAGTAGTAATAATGCTATCATATTTTTTTCTGAAGACATGCGTGAGATTTTGACTTTTAGAGATATGTTGCACAGTGTGAGGTATACAAGATTCGGGGCGACTTGAAGCCCGTTTTCCCCCGGTTAATGGAAAGTGCTTGCAAAAGGCTAGCAAGTGAGTTTTGTGATACTTGTCAACTCTTGCATAAAAATCGTACCGGTTAATGTTTTTATTTCATGCTTAATGTGATTATAAAGCAATGCCTCGACATTGCCGTCAAACGTTCGCGAAAATTTGGAAACCATTAAAGAGCTGAAGACTCAAGAAAATGTTATTTGAATAAATTATTTAGCCTTTTTAAGCCTGGTCCTCACTAGAAGCACAAGCATAAACATAAGCACAATTTGTCTCTGACTTCTGTTTTTTTTTCTATAGACGTTTCGGCCATTAATCAATGGCCTTCATCAGTATTAATCGGAAACGTTGCGATCTTTATCAAGATCTTTATCAAGATTGTGAAGTTACAGTCAGGTAACATAATAATAAGAACATAGGTGTTGTCTCTGACTTTATATTGAAAAGTTATTTTTCAAACAGACGTTTCGGTCTCTGACCAGAGACCTTCTTCAATGTGATGGAAAACGTTAAAATACGAGCGCACACAATTCAAAACTAACAGCGCGCGCTCGTGCTAGAGCGAGCGAAAAGTGTGTTATAAATGTCTGGTATTCTATAACAAGAGAAAATGAGGTAAGAGAAGGAATCTCCCGTATTGGGCTCTTGACCCATCATGTGCCCCGTTAATTCTATTTTTAGAATGCTCAATCTATTTTGGGAACGGAACGTGATTGGTCAGATCATATAAGGCGAGGTTGCGGAGGCCGTTACGCACGGTGGAGGCTAAATAGGATACCTCAAAAGGACCTCATTAATATAAAACAATAGAACGATGCAGTAACACAATAGATTCGTTCTATTGTTTGATCGGCCAAGGGCGGTTTGGGTTATGGAAACAAGCCTTTACCTAGTTACGCACGGCTTTGATATGAAAAGTCAAAATTGAGCGAAGAAAATCTTCTCAACTTTCTCGAACATTTTACAAATTTTTACTTCGAAAATTCAATAAAGTATTTTACCAAATTATCCTTTTTGGATTTGACTGAAATTATTGTGAATTTGGGACACTTTAGACGATTCTAAATAGAGGAAAATGTGCTTCGACAGCGAAAACCGATAAGTGCGCAAGGAATCGTTTTGTTGTAGCCGTCTTGTAGGACTGCAGATGGAGATGCTTGTTCTTGAATTAAATTTTCATGACCACAATATGGCTGGTGCTTCAAGGTTTTGGTGATGTTGGCTTTTGTAAAGTTTCTTTCGTGTTTTCCAACCTGAGAATAACGCTTGGACTTCGTAATTGTTGAATACAAGTGCCGGTAAGACCACATTAACAATATAGTTTGTTTTCGTGATTGCTTTGACTTTGACCGTTGTGCAGTTTATATTTGTAGCACCTTAATTTTGCTCAATTCGCCTGAGTATTCGTAAAATCCTTCAATGAGTCTTAGAGAATTAAATTGTGGCATTTTTCAGCCGAGAGTTGACGATGTTTGTTTCGCTCAGTTTTGTATTTTTATTCAGGTCGTTTGCAGACTTTGCACGTATTAAAACATCGTAGAAATCGTACGACCACTGCTTTGTTATCTTGGAGCAGAAGCTGTGTAGTCTTTCGCTTTTCTTTTTAATGACAAAAAAAATAAAACGTTTTTGAAAGGGAAAACCAAGGTAAGGTTGAGTATTTTGGTTGCACGGGCATGGTAACTAAAGCTAAAAATAGACCGAGTTCTAAAAATAGAATTAACGGAGCACATGATGGGGTACCAGGGATTCCTTCACTTACCTCATTTTCTCTTGTCTATAATCATTCCCTGAATTAGAATATTGAGAGGAGTGCCAGGCCTCCAGGAAAATTCTTTGATGGCCGTTCTTTTCAGTGTCCACCACCTCCATGCTGTCAGAATCGAAATCATGGCCAGTGTTGTTGGCGTGTTGAGCAACTTTAGAGGCAGGAAGGTTGTTGCATATGGCTCTCCTGTGTTCGGCTTTTCTGGTTCTCACAGACCTTTCGGTTTGACGGTAGTATACAAAATTACAATGCGAACATTTGATCTTGTATACTACTCCTGTTTTGTAACTCAGGTCTTTGACATCCTTTGGCCGTGGGAACAGATCACCCATTTTTGATATGGGGCGATGTGCAACCTGCAGGTTGTTTGATCGTAAAACCCTGCTGATGTTCTCTGAGATGCCTCTGACGTAAGGAAGGACGATTGTTCCTCTACTCACTTCATCTGCGCTGTTTTTACTCTTAGAGCTGTTCACCGGCGCAACATCTTTCTTGCTGGATAAGATGGAATTCTCACAGCTCTTGATGAAGGTCACAGAAAAGTTGTTATCTTTGAGGACGCTTCTAATGTGATCTAATTCGTTTTTCTTGGCTTCGTCATTGGATGGTACATTAACAGCGCGATGGAAAAATGTCGTAGCAACTGATCTTTTGTGTCCTGCTGGATGGTATGAGTGATAATCCAGGTACCTATCTGTATGGGTTGGTTTGCGATATATATCGACGGTTATTTTGCCTTCTACGGTGCGTCTGGTGTTGGTGTCAAGAACGCCAGTCCACTTCCTGTTTCAACTTCAAATGTAAATTGAATGTGTGTGTTGATAGAATTCAAATGTCGGTGGAATGCTTGGATATAGTTCTTTTTGAGGCAGCAGTGACTGTCATCCACATATCGAAACCACCATTTCGGCGGATTGGTACCGAAACGTCTGTTTGAAAAATATTTTTTTCAATATAAACTCAAGTCAGAGACAACACCTATATCCTTATTAATATCAAGATGTTCCATTCTTCTTATGCTTATGCTTGTGTCATTGTCTCATTTGCATAATACTCTATCGGCGAGCAAATTATTTTGTGAATCTTTAGTTTAGAAGAGAAAAACATGACCTGCAAAGTAAATATTGGATCACAAATTGATAATAGACAACAACATTCAAATAAAATGAAGTTAATAATGTTATGTTCTGCTTTTATTAGTATATTTTTGTCGGCTTTACAGAAATAAATAAATATGAGTTTCAATGGATCGGAGACAAACCTTTCTCTCAATTGTATTTTTAGCGAGGTACTTGGCATGAAGTTTTGACGCTGCAATGTTTGTCTATGCTTGCAATTAAACTTCTGAAACTACTGGTTCGTATTCTTGCCCATATTTTCTTCTTTGTATAGATTCAATAAACTCATCGATAAACTCGTTAACGGAGCCGTCCAAAAGATCAAACCTTGGCAAATCTGCCTTCTTGTTGACAGTTCTAAAAGTCTGCGCAGTTCGATGGGACGTATTTCTCCATACGGTGTTTTTTTCACTAGTGAGTTTTCATCGTTCGCTTTTCTGATTGGCTGTTGAAATTTCGGTATCATTTCTATGTGTGCGGTTTTTGAGTAAACTGGCTCAGTAAGTTTGAAATAAAACTTGTTTTTGTACGCATGGCTGAATTAATGAATGAAGCTCATCACCAAATTCGAGCCCACTGTATCAACAAAGATGAGGGAAAGGGTGAAACAACGAGTTGTGAACGATTATTTCCTGCTCATGTGTTAATACCAGTTTTCACGTCAGTGTTAACTGATACATCCAGCAGTATAAATAAATATATTATTATTATTATTATTATTATTATTATTATTATTATTATTATTATTATTATTATTATTATTATTATTATTATTATTATTATTATTATTATTATTATTATTATTATTATTATAGTTTACTTCGAGTTTTAGAAAACCGTTTTATTTCATCATTGCTGTGTTTATCAAAGCAACATCAACAAAGCATCAGATTGCTGGTTTGCAATACACGTCCCGGCGGCCATCTTGGTTGAACTTCAACAAAAGATTGCTCATTAGTGTCTATTGTTTGTTCAACCAACATGGCCGCTGTGTCTTTATCTCTTGATTCTCAAGGGATTGATTGAAAATCAAGAATAAGAGGAATTTATGTAGTAACATTTTAGCTTTATTCCACACAAATTTGACTATGGTTTTCTTGATACTACTAAGTTGAGGTCAATAATGTCTTTTTTGTCAGCACTTGACGTAGATTATATCCCGTAGATTATAAGCTCTGATAACAATAGAGTGACGAATAGAGTGTTTCTTCCACGTTTTATTACTCGGGCTACCTGTGGTAGGCCGAGTCTAAATCTGCAGTTCGTGTCGTCTGTCTAATTTTGCGTCGAGGATTGACAGGAATGTCTGTTTCAGGCATTTCGATTTGCTCAAAAGTCGAAACCATGGCAACTTATCACATGCTGATCATACCACGAGGTTGATCTTTGCTAATACTGTTTTCTTTCATTTCAAGCCCTTTACGTTCGCCGTTCGTCAAATAAATACACTGTGAGATGAAAGATCACAAAGTACTACCTAGCAGCTTAGTTGCAGAATAATGTGAGCTAAAACTGAAAGAGAAAATCCACCTCAAACAACTTGTGAATCGGCATGTACTCGAGACCCGAGTCGAGTAGAAATGAATCACATCATTCCAAATTACTGTTATAAATTCTTGAATTCGATAGTTCTTTTTGATGTTTTGATAATAATTTACTAATTTAGCACAATTTGAGCTTGATTTGTGTCCAACAGCATATTGATTTTATAAAACTTGAGCATAGAACTCTCTTTGGCCCGTCTCTTTAATTAGTACGAATTAAGAGAGACTTCTTAAGGGTGGACTAACATATTTATTTGGCACGTTGCTAGGGAAACTTTGAAGGGTCATAAAATTCCTGAAATCAGTACACAAGGCGTGAAACTTTTGGAATGTGTTAGTTGAGGGTAGAAGTTCGACATGCGATGACGTCATCACGTACGTCCTTATGACGTCATCACATCGTAAAAACCCGCCGTTTTTCATAGGGTTTTAATAATTGATGAAATAAAAATATTTTGGTATAATCTGAAAACTTATATCAAGGTGCATGCAGAAGACTGAGCATGCATTTTGCGTTTCAATGAAATTTTTTATGGCAGTTTCTTTGCATGTTTAACGACATTTTTGTCCATAACTTTTCCATTTAAAAAAAAATCCATGCTCCAGTTCAATCATTGAGAGGTTGTGGCAATTCTATTTTTTTGAAAAAATTACAATTCAGAACGCTCAGTTTCTCTAAAATTCAGGATTTAGGCTATCCAAGTGGGTCCACCATCTAAATTTTCCCTTACTTTTAGTTGTTGTTCATGATTCACTAGCATAGGTAAAAAAAGTTAAGTTTATTTTGGATAAATTGGCATGGATATTTCAGTCAGTTTCCTTTGACACATTTCCTAAATCTTCTTAACTGTTTTCAGTCTTTCTACTTTTCTAATAAGAGCAGAAAGCTGAAAAATGTGTATCTTTTTTTAGAAATTCCAAGAAAAGCAGAAAGCTGAAAAAAGTATACCTTTTTTCAGAAATTCCAACAAAAGTAATAGGCTGGAAAAAAAGTGGTCCTTTTTCAGACAGTGTGTTTATTCTACAGACAGTCTAATCAGTACAATTTCAGTCAGTTTCCTTTGACACATTTCCTAAATCTTCTTAACTGTTTTCAGTCTTTCTACTTTTCTAATAAGAGCAGAAAGCTGAAAATTGTGTATCTATCGTACATGGCTCTATAACCATAATTGTGATTTACGATGCTAATTTTAGATTCATGTCGATTTTTAGCTCGCGTCATGGTTGGTCAGTTACCGTCACGTGATATAGATATCAAAGGAGAAGGGAATAGACCAAATCGGCTAACACAATGTTGTACCCAATTCAGATCTTTTGGGAATGCGGTTCTTTGTCTGTTGTATTTCGATTCCAATAGAGCATTGACATGGAGGTGTTTGGAAAGCCGCTTTACTAAATGAAGAAATTGACGAAGAGTTTCAGTACAAACGTTATACAATTAACGAGAGCAGTATTATGTTCTATGTGATCAACAAGGACAGCCGGCTGAGGTCGAGGCGATTCTTTCAACTGAACCTCATTCACAGGCTAAAATTTCATTTCAGAATCATTGAGGAACGAAAGCTACGACACAAAAGAACTCAAGTTTCTTGATAAAACTTTGAAGTACTTGATGCTGTGAATTACAATCAGACAAATGATGAAAACCTTAACTTCAGTTTAAGAAAATAAAACAGTTTTTATAATTATTTGGTGGTTTGTTTATTGCAGTTACATTGAATGAAGTTGAATGAATTCACTGTAAAAGTTGTTCTTTGCCGTGCAATTAGCTAATCTTGTAGAATCGTGTGCTTTTTGCCGTCTTTTGAGCTATTTTCCGCCCTTCACTGGACTTGACTTCGACTGACATATTGCAGTAACATTTTCCCTTGTATATGCAGAAGAACGAGGGTTTAAAACATCGTTGGATTTTCACGAAATTATATAGAACATTAATCTAAAAATAGCATCGTAAATCATGATGATGGGTACGGGGTATCCTTCTCTTACCTAATATTCTCTTGGTGTCTAGTGAGAAATCAGGCCGAGTAGGTTCTTAACAGGTTCTTATTTACAGGGCAAAAACAATTGTTCCTGATATGGTGTATTTCCTTACAATTTGTTTTACTGAATTAATAGTGAACTATTGACCTTGAAAGCGGGCCTGAAAGGTCTAATATTCACACTAAACATTAAACATAACCCAACTGTATATATGTTGTAAGTCTGTCTTTTATTTATACTCTGTAAACCTAACGTACAATGCCGGTACTAAGAGTAAAAACCATGTAGTTTCTAGCTAACGAAAACAAGATCGCGGCCTCCCGTGAGGGGTGGCCCAGTACATAATGAAGGAGGCACAGGGATCCCAATCAAAAAAATGAACATTATAACACCCCCCATCCTTTAATGTAGTTCAATGAATCTTTGAGGCTTCTTAACTACATGCCCTGATCGTGTTGTTGCGGGTGAATGATTTCAGTGCAGACTCAGATACCTCCAACGGCATTGATGCTGATGTCTCTGGTCGGTTGAACGTCTCTCTATGAAGTTCCTGAGGACTCATAAGTGTTTCACGCAGCTGTGGAGTCATGTGTTGGTCAATTGAAACTGAAATTATTTGTCTCGATCCTATTTCTTCTAAAGGCATGCCCTCGTTTATCTTCTAGAAGGTAGGATCTTGGAAGCACTTCAGATTACTCCATTCCTTTGCTCTATTTGGACGAATCCGTACTTTGTCTCCAAAGTCCAGAGGAGGAAGATCCCGACTGTGTTTATCATACGAGTTCTTCTTTGAAACATCCATTGGCATATCTCCTTTCGCAGGAAGATAGCGTCTTTGAACTGAATGCAACTGGTTTTACATCCTGGATGATCACAGCACCAAGTCCAATGCCACTTGCATCTACGTTTAGCACCGTCTCTTTTTGATTATCGAAGTACGCTACTACTGGTGCACTAGTGATGACATACTTCAATTTATCAAAAGCCTCTTGCTGTGGTGGGTCCCACACAAACACTGTATCTTTTTGGGTTAGTTGGGAGATGGGTCCTTGTAGCTCAGCTTTGTGCTCAATGAACTTGTCTAAGTAATTGGTCGTTCCTAAGAATGGCAGAATACCTTCTTTGTTTGTTGGGGTTGGCATCTCGTCAATGGCTCTAATCTTCTCTGGATCTGGTTTCAACCCTTCAGATGAAAATACATGTCGAACATAACTGACTTCTGGAACTCGAAGTTTAACTTTCTTGGGGTTGAATATCTATCCTACCACTCGGCTCTTTTCAAGTACTGCTGTCAACTTCTAATCTATCTCTTTTTGATCTTCGCCATGAATCATGAAGTCATCTACTATTATTTCTACTTGGACTCCTGCAAATAGCCTCTCCATCTCCCTTTGGTAGATTTCTGGAGCAGAACATATAACAAAGGGTAGTCTCGTAAATCTAAATCGTCCCAATGGAGTGTTGAATGTTAGGAGTTTTGAGCTCTCTTCGTCAACTTGTAGTTGCCAGTATCCCCTACACGCGTCCAGGGTTGTGAAACTCTTTGCTCCTGACAATCGATTTGCTACCTATTCTACAGTAACCATAGGATAGTGAGGCTTATTTAGATCTCTTGGGTCAATGCAAATTCTTACATTGTTTTTCGATGGTGGAGTCTTCTTGTCTTTCCCTTTTCGTTTGTCGATCACCAGCATTGATGACACCCAGGGTTTGTGTTCTTCCTCTTTCACAATAATCCCATCCTCTTTCATTTCTTTAAGCTTTTCACGTGCTGGTTCCAGGAGCGCAACTGGGATTTTTCTTGGAGGATGTATTACTGGAGGCACTGCGTTGTCAATCTCTAGGTGTACTTTAGTAGGAAGTGTGCCAGGTTTGTCACTGAAACAATCTTGAAACTTTCGCAGCACTAAACAGTCTGGGCTCGGTATTTTTTCCGAGTCTTTATACGCTTGACGAAACCTTCCGAACTACAGTACTAATACTAAACCTGTTTCCCGCCATTTTAATTATTCTGATCGCAACATTTCGAATATGAATGTTTTTGGCTTGTGTCGGCCAAACTAAAGGCATGCATGGGACTGATTCATTCTTTAGGCACTCAGTATCCCTTTGGGATGAACGATTGAACATATAAGTTAGCGATGGAGCAATAATATCGGCCGCTGCTTTCAGAAGGCGAGGATGGATATTGTCCAGCCCTGCTCCTTTGTTAACTCTTAAAGACTTCAGCTCTTTAAGGACTGATGGAATTTGTATAGGCTGAAATTAATGAACGCTTCGCATGTAATTTTCACAAGTTGTTTTGTCTTCCATTCCCTCATCTCCTTTTGTCACTTTCTTATTGGTTAATTATTACCACCTACAAAAACCCTTAAGATGAAGTAAGGAGGAGGAGGAGGAGGAGGAGGAGGAGGAGGAGGAGGAGGAGGAGGAGGAGGAGGAGGAGGAGGAGGAGGAGGAGGAGGAGGAGGAGGAGGAGGAGGAGGAGGAGGAGGTGGAGGAGCGTATTTATCCTATAAGCCCAAATGCGCTTTATAATGAAACAAAATATACAAAATACAACTTATCTATCGATGACTTATCCATCTATGTGACATTCTTATTTCATGCTACTATGATATTCTTACCAACAACTCGCATGTTGCGTGGCGTGCATCTTTCAATCTTTCAAAATACATCTGTTCTAGGGCTTCACTGTCTTGCCGACTCTCGGCCCCAGTGTTTTCTTCAGCTGGTTGCGCCTCATCAGGTGTTGTACAAACACCAGACGCCTCGCCAACCACTTGTTTTCTATGTTCTTCACACTGGTAAATCACAAGTGTATATTTATTCCTTCAGTAGTTGAAGCACGGGCGCCATAGTCCTCATAGTGTTTGAAACTTTTCAATCCTCTTTCCCCCTCTTGAATCTAAACAAGCATATGTATGTTTTCCCGAACGACACACAACTGTATCCGATTACTCAGTGTGCGGTTAAACCTATTTAATATTATGGGCGCTCGTATATCTGAAGTGAGTAATCCCGAACTAGCATCGACACGTTTGATGGGATATAATATATATACTGGTATGGATTCAAGAGGGGAAAACAAAGCGTAAGGATCGATCGTACGTTTATTGAATGGGTTGCATTCCACGTTGTAATTCGCTTATTGCTGGTTTGCACGTGACGTCATTATAAACGGCGGCCATGTTGGTGCCCGATAACAAAACATTCCTCATTAGCTTCTCTTGTTTGTACCACCAACATTGTCGCTGCGTCTTTGTACTTAAATATCCAGGGATTGAGTGCAAACCAGTAATAGATATGTGACCTTACATAAGGTAAATCTATATTTGGTTATATTTCAATGCAAAGATCGTCATATAAACGTTTCAAACACTATGAGGAATCTGGCGCCCTGGCTAAAGGGCATCTAATTGGTTATCACTATATGTTTGCACTATCCTCTAAGTACATTCGGTTTTATTTCATATAAAGAACGAAGAAAATCGATGAATAAAAAAGAGTAGATAACGTTTGCAATTCCAAAATAATTTCCTTGTTATCACGGGATCATTTTAATTAAAATTAAAAAAATCTAATTGCCCCCACTGGTTGACTTTCCTCAAAGGGTTGTTTTAAGATTGATAAGGGATCTAGCTATGTGTCGTGTTAGTTTTAAAGTATTTCACTGAAAGAATGTAGAATTACCAGCCTCCCCCCTTAGTTTTGCTTTATCTTTCCTTTTCTTCTCATTTTTCCCTTATTGTGATATGTTTCTATTGCTATTGTATACAGCCCTTTGCAAATATTCTGGCACTCAAGTATATCAATATATCAATATATCGGGTGCATTATGGGTAATGCTATTTTAGAGTTTTCCTACAAAATATGCATCAGATACTTACAAACAACAAACTTAAGACTAAAACGAACATTATGCTAAATATAACCACCAACTTTGCTGGTGTCAAACCACTTTAAGAGGAATTGTTGATTATTTAATTACCCATAATGCACTTGATATATTGATATACTGATACAATGTATAATGTATCGCGACAGAATTTTTGCAAAAGGCTGTAGTCCTTTGTATATTGTCTATGTATAGTTATATTTACTCTACTTATATTCTACTTATTGTGATATGTTTCTATTGCTATTGTATAGTCCTATGTATATTGTCTATGTATAGTTATATTTACTCTACTTATATTCTACTTATTGTGATATGTTTACAGTATATTGCTATTGCATAGTCCTATGTATATTGTCTAATATGTATAGTTATATTTACTCTACTTATATTCTACTTACATCCAATTTTTCTATAAATATTTATAAATATGTAATTACTATTGACCCAACTTTGATTCAGTTTTAATATAACTCTCTGTGAACTAGGGCACCTGACTCTGATTAGTTTTCCCAACTATTTCAGTCACTCTAGCACCAATTAATTTTTAAGTATCAAACCTGTAAATATATTTGTTGTACAAATCATGGTGTAAATAAACAATTGATTGATTGATTGATTGAGATGATGAATGTATTTATCAAATGTGCTAAAAATGTAAACCAGTTCAGTTGATATGATGGATATCATTCAAACTATGCAATTACCTGGCCGACAAAAGTTTCAAGTTCTGCTATGCTGTCAGCTGACATAAGATCATGTTGTCGGAGAGTCCTAATAGCTTGTTCCAAAACAGGCTTGCTGTAGTCAGGATCGTTCGACATATCCCTAACAAAATCCATATTCCTTTCCTTTTGACCACAATTTGCAATGCGGAGAAGGACTGAGACGAGTTTGACCAAAAGGTCACGTGGGTTGAAAGAATATCTAGATAGAATACAAGAGAAAGTAATAATGGTGAGATCCTGAGGAATTCTGGGAAATTAGAAAACTGAAAATGAGAACAAGATGATGAACTGATGAAAAACTTTGTTTAACGATTACAGTTACAAAGCACTGATAAAGTCAATGTTTTGTAGTGACCATCACAAATATAAGAACCTAAATAAATATATGATTATGATGAAAAATTGATACGCTGTTTCACTTGTGTTGGTGTCGTCATCCTGAATTATTTTTATATTAACAAATTTGCATGTTATATATTTATATCCACTTACACACACGAATAACCCCCCTCCCCCGCACATAATATTCCCTTTTAATGTAAATAATAAAGCTATAATTGATCACAACTTTGCATCATTTCCTTGTACATTGTGTTCATTGTATGTTTTGTAGCAGTGCTATGCAGTTTTTAGCAGTTTTAAGCGATTTGTATGAACGTTTTCTGTCAGCTTGTTTTCTTTTTCTACTAGTGGATATATATGCGTAGACAAGGGTGCACACAAACATTTGAGAGAGATTACAAAATAGCCAAATATATATATATCATATATACAGCCAATTGCAAAAATTATGTAAATCAAGTACATCCATACAAGGGTGCACACAAGGGTGCACACAAACATTTGAGAGAGATTACAAAATAGCCAAATATATATATATATATATAATTCAGGTGAAGTTCACCGGTGAAACCAAGATAGTGCTCTACAATGAAGGAGCGAATTTAACCAATGTGTATACTACTCAGTTTTTGAGTACATAGAGTACGACGTGAAGTCAGTCCACTCTTCAGTTAATCTCTACACACTGAAGCAATTGGTAAGAACTACAACAACAATATGATCGCGTCAGTATCGTAAACCGTTGAATAGTTGCGCGCGCTAAATAGTTGCACGCGCTAATGTGATTGCATGTTACATTCTACAAACCGAAGCATGTAACAAATAAATAAATAAATACATAGATAATAAATAAATTGATTGATTGATTGACAATAATATGATCAGGTTGGCAAACCTTTGGAATATGCCGTTAAGATAAAGTGATTTCATGATGTCTAATTATACTTGAGAATGTACTTTCGTTGATATCTGCATGTTGATACAAGTTCGTTGAGTTTATTTAAGGTTGCTTTATGTGGCTCGGTTATTATTAAGTGTTTTTCTGTGTTACATAAATTACATCGCTTCGTTAGGTTTGTATAGGCCTTTGCCTTGGCGAGGATTCTCCACTTGATTGTGTATTCTTCTTGTTTTCCCTTTAGTTTCCACAGATATTAATTTACTCAGTTCAGTATCATTTTTCCTTTTCTTTTTGAACGACATCTGGTGGTTTCTCCATCTGGTCTTAAACCCGGTCGCTGTCAGTCCTACGTATGTCTCTGTCGTGTCTTTGGTTTTGATCGTGGCTTGGTAAATGATTTCTTTCGTCAAACATTCTCCTTCTAATGGGCACTCGTCTTTCTTTCTGCAGTTGCACGTGTTTGTAGTTTCGTCGTGTTGAGGCTGTGCGTCTTTCTTCAGGGTGGCTTTGTTATGTCCGTCTATTATCTGTTTTACGCTAGGCATACAACTGTAACTTATTTTTAGTGTGTTTCGATTAAATATCTTCTTTAATTTGTGACCAGCCGGGAAACATCTGTCGATCAAGTTGATGAATTCTTTGCTGATGTTACTTTTAACATTCTTGCTAAATGGCGGGTTGAACCAAATTACATTTCTGTGACGATTACGTTTCGGTGTTGGAGTTTTAGGCTTGTACTCTAGTTTATATGTGTAACCGCTTTTGCGTAACGCTTCTTGGTACACGGGTGCCGCTTCGTTGAAGACATCTTCATCCGATGAAATGTCTGAGAGTCTTCTGTTAATAGATTCGGGAATGTTCTTGATTATGTTAGGTGGGTGGTTTGATTTGCTGTGCACGTAGAGGGGGGTATTCGTTGGCTTGGCGTATCCCTTACCAAAATTTGATATACAAAATGTATACATTTTAGGCCAAAAAGTATACAACAGATATACAATCACTGCTGTTTGTATATTTGATGTATACATCTAATATACAATCAGCGAAATGAGAGAATGTGAAGAGATGCTGATGTATACTTTATGTATACAGAAGAAATAGAGAAACAATACATCAACTATACATCATATACAATAGATATACAACGAGGTTGTTTGTATATTTGATGTATACATCTAATATACAATTAGCGAAATGAGAGAATGTGAAGAGATGCTGATGTATACTTTATGTATACAGAAGAAATAGAGAAACAATACATCAACTATACATCATATACAATAGATATACAACGAGGTTGTTTGTATATTTGATGTATACATCTAATATACAATCAGCGAAATGAGAGAATGTGAAGAGATTCTGATGTATACTTTATGTATACAGAAGAAATAGAGAAACAATACATCAACTATACATCATATCAAGAGACCATAAGGGACAGAGAGGGAGTCTCGCGCTATTCTTGGGATATCTTAATTTCAAAAAATCTATTTTTAGAATGCGGACGTCTGAGGAAATTAACTTCCGGTTCAAAGTAGATGGCGGCTAAGATCTATCTTACTCTATCCCGGCGAAATAAAACCATGTTTTTGTTTTGTTTTTTGAATTTGATTACTTTTTATAAATGGCTCGGATAATTTATAGATTATTAGACTTTTGAGACGGCAGTAATGAGTCAGATGATAACAAAGAAAATGCGGTAAATGTCCCGCGGAAAGAAACTACTTAACTAGTGAATGCTTTTTGTCAACAACTCCTTCTTTCATCTCCACCAAAATGTCTAATTCTTCTTCCATTTGAGACCTGCTTTCTGATTAGTGTTATTTTTCGTTTCACTTTCTTTGCTGAGAGAGTGTCTTTCCCTAGTTTAATTTGGCAAAGTTCTGCAGCAGGCAGAAATTCGGTATCAACTGATTTGAGAACTGGTAATATTACTTGATTCTGACTGAGCAAAGTCATAAACAAGGGAATACAATATACCGGTGATGCGGCCTCTATTTTTTTTCGATGGATAACAAAGTAATTTTTAGCGGTTTTGCGCTCAACCTTTTATTTTCACTGAAGCGGCCATAAAAGCCAACTTGTGGACTCAGTGAATCCAGTAAACGTTGAATCAAAACTTGAATGAATCGAAGTAAACCGTAGTTTTTGCAGAGATTTCAAGTCATTCAGATGCCGTTATACACACAAAAAATATTCACAATCCATTTTTAAGTCATTTTAGGCAAAGAAAATACACAAGCACACAACAAACACGCTTACTTTCACTGCTTGTTTGATTCACTCGTGACTCGTCTTGTCGCTCGTCATCATGTTTCACGGCATTTGTTTTTGAATAGCAGCCTTGTGAAAACTCTTCAAACGCCACAACGATAATTACAAGATACCACTAAACCACATCCAAGAATAAATTGAAGTCACTTTCTGACGAAATAGTTTGACGAAAGAGACGAAAATTCGTCTTTGAAAGTCTTCGGCGAAGCCGGCACCTTTGCATCCACACGCTACAACAATCAACAGCCTTTTTGGAAAACCAGCAATTTTCACGACTTTATCCTTAGATTTTCCATCGGATTTAGTCTTTAATGCACTTTCAAATCGATTACATCTATTCTTGGGAATGTTTTTCTTAATTGTTCAAGGCAGAACACCAAGAAGAAAGTACAAACAGCGACCTTCTTCATGCAGCGACCTTCTTGTTGAGTTGGCAGTAGTTTTCGGCGTTTAGTTTTTGTTGTTCATTCAATCCTACAGACCACAACACAAGGCGACTGTTGGACTCTGTTCGAACTTAAACAACTCCTTTCCATATAAAATAAATTATTGCGATGCTTTTCTGATGATTTCAGTCAAAATCAGAGTCAAAATACTCGGCCTAAAAAAATATTTTTACATCTGCATGAACCGGATGTTAATTTCCTCAGACGTCCGCATTCTAAAAATAGATTTTTTGAAATTAAGATATCCCAGACCCTATACTGGAAGACTCCCTCTCTGTCCCTCATGGTCTCTTGATCATATACAATAGATATACAACGAGGTTATTTGTATATTTGATGTATACATCTATTATGCAATCATAGAAATTAAAGATTGTGAAGAGATTCACTAGATTCTGATCTACACTTTATGTACACAGAAGAAAATGGGAAACTATACAACTATACATCATGTACATCACAAACAATTCCAGTGTATATTTATTATTATTGGAATACACAATAATTCAAAGACTGAAAAGAAAACTTTTGAGAACTGATTGGTTTAACTACAAATGAGTAGATGTCTACAAGCCCGGTAACAAGTCTTCAAAATACCGTATAAAATGGCCGACAGTCAAAAAATACTTCAGATTTTCAAGGAATCATCTTAGCTGATTGAATTGAAATCTTCCTTTAAAGTTTGTTATTTTTCAATTTGAAAAGTTTGCCTTCATTGCTGCTACGAAATACTCCTGACGAGACACTTTCACAGCAACTAACTTTGTATGGCCAAGGGAGTCTAGTACCTAGCTCCATATTTGGAACATATCCCCTGCAGAGCTTCACTCTGATTGGCAACTGACACAGTTTTGAATCTTGTGACCCGCCATTTTGTGATTCTTCGCTTGGGTAACGTAACAAGACGTGCAGTGGAAACTATTAGTCGATTAATTACTCTTTTCTTCAACTAAATCCCTGGAGAACGACATGGAACAATTGACATGTGTTGCAGAGTGTTATTTCTTCACAAACATGCGGTGAAATACAAGAAATTGTGCTAAATTCACAAGGTAAGATTCGATATCATGAAACCATTCAAATGTAAAGCCAAACGGCCTGATGTACAGTAGTTCAGATCAAAATATTCTTAGATAATGTTATGAACAATACTTTGTTGAAATACTTTGCTTAAAACAGAACATTTTAAGACTGTTTCTCTCGGCTGATTATCAATGCCGATTAGTATAGTATTTCGCAAATGAACCAGAACTTAAATGACTCGATAGATCGAGGTTCAATAGCAATGTTTTTTAGCTTTATAAATACTCACTGAAAGAGATTTGAGCAGTCAGGTTTACCTGAATCTACATTATATATAGCTTAATACACAGCTCAAGAAACTACGTACGTTGTATAGAAGTATTCTTACATTGTATTTCAGTTCTCTGCTTTCAGTTATTACTGAATGTACTGTATGCACTGAACGTTATTAAACTTTCCTGTTATTTCCTTTCATACTAACAATATTCTCTGGTAGATTATGATGATATGCTTTAATACTTTTATGTTTTTCTTCAATAGAATGAAGCATATTCAATAGAACGACTGCTCTGATTGACCTGATTTATGACATATTTCGAACGAGCAACAACCCTCCGAACTTCAACAGCCATTTCAAAGAAGCTCAGGCGGCAAACAGCGGAGGGCGAACATCAAAAATAAACTGTATTTCAGTTTCGAAAACGATGGGAATTTCTTCAAAACTCTGCAATTTATAGTCCTTTACGAACGTCTGTTGTGTACTACGAGAGATTACATAAATAATTACATAATTTTTTTTTTTTAATGTTTATTGATTTTTCCAACAATATTCATATATACACAAAACATACACTACAAAACACAACAGAAGGGGGGGGGGGGGGGGGGGGGGAAACATTAATTACACATCATTATTATAAGATAAAGAAAAAGATAATTTACAATTAATTTACAATTTAGGTCTCAAAAGGAAATATTTTTTGTTTTGTTTGTTTTTTGTTTGTTCTTTTCCTTTTAATTAGTTAAGTAATTAATTGTGTAATTTTATTAAATTTTATTAAAGTTTGTTTATGTCCGTGCACCAAGAAAATGTCTGATTTTTTCATACTGTATTCTATCTTTTCATATTGCTTTAGAGCTAACTGAAAATCACTAAGTAAAGGGATCTTGCCCCTATTTCTTGTAGTATAAAGAATTATCTTAAAGACCAAAAAGAGGAAATTTTGGAAAATATCTCCGTCAAAACCTAACATCACGTTTTTCAGACTTAGATCTGGTAAGTTTAATTGTATCGATTTTAACCAGTCTCTACAGTTAATATAAAAATTCATAGTTCACATTCTGAAAAGAAATGTTCAATGGTTTCTTCTTGCTCATAACAGAAACTACAATTTGGAGATTCTACTAGTTTGAACATAAAAAGTTTTTGGTTCAAATAGAGACAATTGTTTAATAACTTAAACTGAAACGCTCTTAGTTTTACATCAATTGTGGTTTTGTAAATTCTTGAATAAACTGCTGACCACTCAATGTCCGGCGCATTAAGTTTCTGGGAGATATGATTTTGAGCGGTAGGTTTTTTGAATTTTCTTTTAATAAAACTCCAATAAATTATTTTGGCTGATACCTTACTAATAGGCACATGTTTGTCAGATATTTCAATGTGTCTAACCTTCGTTTCTACACTAATCTTTTTTGGCTCTTCTCGAAGTGTATTTTTCCATTTAATTGGAATAGCGTCAATAATTCCTCTCCATGTTAAGTAATCCTTATCATTCCACCCATTCTCCCTCATTCTTGTCCACATTGAACCATCTCCACTTTCCCACACGTGGTGAATAAACCTAATGCCCTGATTATATAAATTTTTGATTCTGCCAACTTCAATATGAAGATTAATAAACTTGTTAAACCATATTGGTTGCCTTAAAATGTCTTCTGCCTTTAATACTTTGCTACTAATACTTTGCTACTATCCCATAGCGTTCTCTTTGTTTTAGAAAAATATAGTTTTTAGACAATTTTGAGTCGCTATTTATCGCGCGTCGCAAAGAAAGCCAATGCAGTGTTCAGTCTTTCGCTATACGCTAGCCAATAGGAATCAAGCAAAATTGAATACTAAAATCAGTTTATTTGAAGGACAAAAGTTGTTTTCTTCAGTCGTTTTAACGTCTACATTTACGGAGAATCTACAGCAGTAACACAGCCATATATCTAGATATGGATAACCAGTTCATAGTTAACGAAAACTTACAACCAGAAACTTAAGACTAACAGCGATGACAAGATGACTACACGGGAGAGAAGTTCTCAACTGAGTTTTCACAATCACTGAATCTTGACAAACTTGTAAGTAAGCTTATACTTTTCTGGTCATTTTCTGTTTAACAAAGAAGTTAATCGGAAAGATATAAAACTACGGACTTATTCTATCCTCATAAAACTTTAATAAATCGTTCAAATTTTCTCAACTGACGTTCAGTTCTTGTTGTCTTTCAATCCGATCAGAGAGCTGCCGCTTGCATGAGAAGCTGAACTTCAACTTTTCACAGGACGTCGACATTGATGGATTTGACTACGTTCCTTGAATGCCAATGATTCTCAGGCAAAAGATTTCAGACAAAGGCATATTTATCGATAAACAGAGCCAGAGGCGATTACTCTGCTTCAGTAATTGTGAAGCTAGTACATGTACAACTACAAAAACTGAACAAGTCAAAGCCGTCAGCCGAGCGACAAGCAAAGCCAACTGGATAATTTGCAGTTTTGTATGATTTTGGCCATATTACAGGTACAGATTTTGCTAGGTGTAAATTCTGTATTAAATTGGACTATTGTTGTTGTTTATCGATCTTGGCTTCTATTAGATTGTAGTTGTTGCTGGAGCCGGTTTGATTTACTTCGGCAGTGACTGCCATTACGACTTGTACTTCGTGGTCTCTTTCTCAAACTTAGGTGAAAGTTTTGTAAATAAATAAATTCTTATCTCGCTGAGAAATTTCAATAATTATCAGTGCATCGATCTGGAGTATCATTCATTCAGAAGAGTATTGATTTAAGCTTGCAAGGTATACGTTTTACGATTGTTTTGTTTTCAATGTTGTTGTTTTTGGGTTTTTTAAATTTTTTTATTAGTACTATCATAACAATTATACAATTACACAAAAATTATATATAATTATTTTACAAGAATATATGTTCATATAGATAGTTTTAACTTGAAAGCAATTAAACACACACATAGAACTTGGCGCAATAGTTTAGGGATTCGTGTGTAGCTTCCAATGTCCAAGTGCTTATTTTAATTTGATCATTTAGCTTAAAGGACCCTTTAACATTCCCCATTTCATTAAATGTACATTCAGTTTGTTGTTCTTGAAGGCAATTTTGTATTCAATGTCCTCATATTCTTTGAGCCGTACGATAAAATGGGTAAGGTTAGGTGGGGCGCCCTGCGGTCTGGCTTGATATAGCGTAAGCTTATATATTAGGAGTATAAAGTTAACTAGCTTTGGCGCTCCATCCACCCCTAATACTATATTTACGTAGCTTAATGCAGGGAGAAAAATCCCCCACTGGGACAGCCACTCCCTTATTATAAAATAATAATTTTTAGAACTCGAGCATTCCACAAAAAGATGCTGTACCGTTTCCTGTTGTTTTGCGAAAAGCCAACAACATCAAAAGTGCGGGCTTCCTGTTTTTTCATTGAATTCAGCTTTTCAAATGTCTTGATTTTAATCTCATTTGCAAAACAAATTCATTATTTCTGTCTGTAAATGTTTTTGTTTATTCCTTTTGTAAGCAATCTCAATGTTTATTTGTTCTCTTGGTGAGAAACAAAGACGAAAATCGAACTTGAATACAAAATTCAGCGCGGGATCCCTATATATCGTTGAATTCAGCTTTTCAAAGTGTTGAATTCCACGCTGAATTCCCTCTCATCCGGTTTGCTTCTCATCCAATCAGCGCGCGAGTTTCATATGAGCTATGGGATTCCATGTGAAATTTATCGCTCGTGATGTTTTTGTTGAATTTTTTCCTTGGAGACCAAATACACAACTAACAAAAACAGACAAAGGAATGCACTCTACAAACTGAAACAAAAAACGATTGCGGCACTCTGTAAAAGACTCTATTAGTAATGGAAATTAGGTACAGAAGTTCCACGGTTGACCCCACATGATTATATAACTAATGAACTAAATTTAGGAGATACATAAATAAATATACTTTTATATTACGTTCTAAGCCAAGAACATATCTATGTAAAGAAAAAAAATAAGGCTCAAGGATAGCGTCTGATAATAATAATAAGATCAAAAATAATTAAGTAATTTTAATAATGCGTGTTTAGATTCTTATCTGAAATCTCTGTGTCTTCAATATAAGTCTTCCAGATCCACTTGCTTGGTGACTTTTTGGATTTGGCCATCTTTATCCTTCTTAACAAAGATTTTTCCATCCAAGGTCCATGTCGAGTGCCATTTATTCTGTTTGACTCTTTTCCTGACTTCAGCAAAAAGAGTTTTTCTTGGAGCCGTTAGATTTTCGTTAATGTAAATCTTGGTTGCTCCGTTCAGATTGACTGTATCCAATTCAAGCGATCTTAGCTTTCGTCGTGCTCTATACATCTCCTTTTTGTCCGAATACGAAGTAAATTTTACAATTATAGGTCGTATTTTCTGTTTAGAGGGGATCCTCTGGACAATGTCAATATCTCTATATTGAATTTCGACATTCAATGCTTCGCCTAGCTCTTTGACGATTTCCTCTCAGTCTTCTCCCTTTCGTTCTGGTATACCATGTATTTCTACGTTGTGTTTTCTTTGATATTGATGCATGTTATCTTGAAGGTCTTCTAGTTCCTCTGCTTTGACTTTCATCTCCTTCACTGCCTCATTTAGCATGTTTATTTGATCATCTTGCTGTTTCAAGGATTTTTTCAATTTGAAGTTTTCCTTTGTTAAATTGTCAACAGTTGTCGTTTGGTATTCTAGGGCTTTTTTTAGTTCTTCGAATTCTATTTTCGTCTTCTTGTTATCCTCCATCAAGATATTTGTATTATCTTGGACTTTCATAAGTATATTAAAGATCATGTCGAGAGTTGGAGCTTTATTTTTGGCCACAGATTCCTCGATCTCACCTTCGTTCCCTTCTTCGGCCATCTTGAGATGCTTGGCAATGAGTGAAGATTCTTGGCTCGAACTCGATGAAAGTGCCCCCCTGCCTCTCCTACTCATTTAAAGATTTCTTATAAAGTTCAGCAATGTAAATAACATAATCTGAGGAGTTTTGCCATCGTATTAGAGGGGTAAAACTAACCGTGGAAGTGGACAACCGCTACTCTACGTCCGCCATGCTCGACGGCCGGCACAGGACTCAACTGAGGATATCTGTCAAATAAATTGTCCCAGTGAAAACATACCTACTGAATTAAATTACAACCGTCGTCTTTCAATTCGAATTTTCTCCCAGCGAGTCACTTTAATCTGAGTATATCTCTTTCCTTTTCGAAGTATCTGCTTAATAAAAACCATTTTCCTTCATTTTTGAATTGGTTTCATCGACAAAACAGTCAAAACATATGACCACGTTGACACTCAAACCGAAACGGAAATAAGTTTTCTTTTACGTCCGCATGCTAAAAATAGCCCAACTACGATTCACATATCCCAGCTTGACCCCCAAGATGCACTCTCTGTCCCTCATTTTCTCTTGATTTCACCGCATGTTTGTGAAGAAATAACACTCTGCAACACATGTCAATTGTTCCATGTCGTTCTCCAGGGATTTAGTTGAAGAAAAGAGTAATTATTCGACTAATAGTTTCCACTACACGTCTTGTTGCGTTACCCAAGCGAAGAATCACAAAATGGCTGGTCACAAGCACAAGATTCAAAATTGTCAGTAGCCAATCAGAGTGAAGCTCTGCAGGGGATATGTTCCAAATATGGAGCTAGGTACTAGACTCCCTTGGCCATACAAAGTTAGTTGCTGTGAAAGTGTGATGTATTGTTTCTCTATTTATCAGAATCTCTTCACATTCTCTCATTTTTAGGTTTTAATTAGCATCTAAGCGCTCTGATCATTGTTATGGATAGTGGCGCTATATAAAATGTATTATTATTATTATTATTATTATTATTATTATTATTATTTCACTGATTGTATATTAGATGTATACATCAAATATACAAACAACCTCGTTGTATATCTATTGTACATGATGTATAGTTGATGTATGTTTCTCTATTTCTTCTGTATACATAAAGTATACATCAGAATCTCTTCACATTCTCTCATTTCGCTGATTGTATATTAGATGTATACATCAAATATACAAACAACCTGATTGTATATCTATTGTATATGATGTATAGTTGATGTATGTTTCTCTATTTCTTCTGTATACATAAAGTATACATCAGAATCTCTTCACGTTCTCTCATTTCGCTGATTGTATATTAGATGTATACATCAAAAATATACAAACAACCTGATTGTATATCTATTGTATATGATGTATAGTTGATGTATGTTTCTCTATTTCTTCTGTATACATAAAGTATACATCAGCATCTCTTCACATTCTCTCATTTCGCTGATTGTATATTAGATGTATACATCAAATATACAAACAGCAGTGATTGTATATCTGTTGTATACTTTTTGGCCTAAAATGTATACATTTTGTATATCAAATTTTGGTAAGGGTAGTATTCCTTTGTAGTATACAAAATGTATACACATGAGTCCCAACTTGTGCATACTAAAAGTATACATTTCAATATATCTATTGTATACAAAATGTATACAAATGTACACACTGTGTTGTATACAAAATGTACACACATGAATCCCAAATTGTGCATACCAAAAGTATACATTTCAATAATCTTTTGTATACAAAATGTATACACCATTGTAGGGGAAAATGATACATTTTGTATATCAAATTTTGGTAAGGGTGACTTGTATTCTTCAGTGTTCAAGTCAAGCGTCACATCGAGGAAGTTAACAACTTTCTTGTTCACTTCCATAGTAACTCTCAGTCCATTATCGGCGAAGACTTTACAAATGTCTTTCTTATATATCTTTCTTATACAGTCATTTGCAAAAATTCTGACCGCCACGATATATCAATATATCAATATATCGGGTGCATTATGGGTAATTAAATAATACTATTTCGAGTTTCTAACTTATTAAATGAAGCAAAATTTACAAACAACAAACGTATGACTAAAACAAACATTATACTAAATATTTCTACCAAGTTTACTGGCGTTAACCCGCTTTAAGGGGAATTTTAGATTATTTAATTACCCCGTAATTCACCCGATATATTGATATATTGATATTTCGTAGCGGCCAGAATTTTTGCAAATAATGACTGTACTTATACATATATATAAGTAGAATAATAGTGGAGATCCAAGACAATCAACTTGTAACTTTTAAACTGTTAATTTGTTTATTTTATATATTATCTCTCAAAACCAAAGTATGCGCATGTTGTAAAAAGCACAACTATACGTACATCTCCTGGAGATGAGTAGTATAATGTGCATGAAATTAGCCGGGCTTTTTTTGGTGAAATCGGTGGAATTCGGGGGGTGTTGGTGGAGGGTGACGTCATATTCGGTGGACCCATACTACTAAAATGTTTATTTATATACCTTCAAAAGCGGGGGACATTTCAGCACTTTGTCGCTACATTAATTAGATTAACGTTGTTGGATACAGCAGGTTGACTGATTTATGCTAAATATATACATTAATTTCACGGCAAAAGCCTGGGAAAGAGAACCAAATTAACTCACAAGGAGAACGGACAAGCAAATGTTGATCATAGGTTCAAAGAAATGTTGTCTGTCTCATCTCCCACTGAGTTAATTTCTAATGCAGCATTAGCAAATGTTTAAGTTTTTTATTTGTTCTGAGCTCCCTGTGGAAATTATTAGTTGCAGAACAACAACATTGGCTACTTACTTCTCCATGTTTTTCACTTTTAGATCAAATCGTCTTGGTCCGCATAGGGAGTCAAGAAATCCAATAATCTACGAGCAGTAAACAAGTTATATAATAAATATTTCGCTTGAACACAGTCACACTGCAATCCTTTTATTTGTAATCGCCATTTACTCAAATAATAGCCGGTGCGATCATTTTATCTAGTCTTGCGATTTCCTTATTATAGTCAGGTCTGTTAGCGACAAAAATAGCGGAGATCGTGCACTTTATAATAATAAAGTACAAGTACAAGTACCAAACTTCGGACAGATGTTTGTGGGGGCATGCTGAAATGATTTAGGGGTGGGTGCCAAAAAAAAGGACGGTCAGGGGGAGCACGACACGTCATTTAAAGTGCATATGAAACGGAAAAATGTCCTTCAAGATTTAAAGCTAATACTATTACTATTATTATGATGAAAGTGCTGTTTAAAAAAGTCAGAATGGCGTTTACAGTTTGTTGATATCTCTTTTTGTTGCAGAGATATCAAAGGTTTTCCAAATATGCAAATTGCAACTGATGACGTCATATATCATAAAATGAAGAATATCTCTGTACAAATCAGACTAAAATGGCCCAAATGTCATACAACTACAATACCAGGCCTAAACATCATTTGTGTGCTTTGTTGTTACCATAGAAACACTCTTGGTTCCAGGCCTCTCTCAAGAAATAACATTTGTTTTTTCTTTCGAAAACCCCAGCTTTTCAAGTTTTCATCACAATATTACATTGACTCACTATATGACCATAGAGGATCATTCTTACAGCCATGTATTCAACAGTGCTAATGAAATAGATGTAACTATTTTTTAATTTTATTTGAAAGAGGCTGGGTACAATTTTGTTTCAATGGCAACTACTAAAAACTTTGCTCATGTGTCTGTTTTAACCAGTACATTAATCATGAGAAGTTTTAGTCCTTTTAGTCTTATTTTTACAGAGACTGCCTCTGTCCAACCAATGACGTCATCAGTTGCTAATTTGCATATTTGGAAAACCTTTGATATATCTGCAACAAAAAGAGATATCAACAAACTGTAAACGCCATTCTGACTTTTTTAAACAGACTTCCATGTTAGCTTGAAAACTCGGACATTTTTTTCGTTTCATGTATACTTTGATAAAGCTGGTCCATCCAGTAGAGAGTGTGGCAGTGCCTCCCCCGACCGTCATTCAGTTTTTGGCACCCACCCCTAAATCTGTTTAGTATGCTCCAATGAACATCTGTGCCAAGCTAGTTCGGTGCTTGTACTCAAAAGTGCACGATCTTTTCGCTAATACACCTATTACATGAACATTTTAAACGCGACACCATTCTCGTACCCAGAGCTCCTCGGTCGGTCGTTCCTTCTCCCGTCGGAGGCTCTGGTAACAGCCATTTCTAGGCCGATGCTGATTGGTCCAAATGTCCGCGCATGCGCGACTTTCATTTGAAAATGCTCAATCGTGATTTGTCAATCTATAACGATGCTCGGAGCTTTTTAGAAGAGAATCCTCTGCGCATAAGGTATAACACACAAAGCTGACTCTTTTTCTAACGGGCTCAGATGGATTTTCAAAATGGCGGACGGTCTGAATGGTGGTCATTGCTACTAATTTCTGCTAAGAAACTGCAATGATTTTACTGGTCACAAAGAAAAACACGCAAGTTTGGTTCTGTACTTGTTTTCGCTTCTCTTCTGTCGAGGCAAGTGATTAATTTACGCTATAAATTACCTCATTCAACAACGGACTACGATGTCGTTGAGACAGAACAAAATCAGTTGGCTTCGTTTCCTTTGCAAAAAAATAAGGATCCATATAAAATGTCGTGTTTTTGTGAATGTTAAAAGAGTACAGAACAAGATTGGTGGGGTGTATTTTCTTCCCTTCTCGGTAAATGTGCAGATAAAAGTACAATCTTGTAAAGACTAATAAATTATTTGCCATATCTGATGTTGTTGTATTTGAGTTATACCCTGTGTATCATTTGCCCTATTTTTTCCCCAAGGCAGACTCAGTGAAGTCTATTGATGAGAAATATTTCAGCATATTTCGTGTATCAGTAGTATTGTACATATATAATACATATATTTTAATATTTTTTAGCTTTTGAAAGATGTAGAAATGCTTCATTAAACCGTTATTATTATTAATTTTATTATTAATTATTATTAAAAGGCTGTATGCATTCTTATTTTTGAGAGGGGAAGTACGCTATGCTGCTGTTATCCCCTTGATTATATTTTATAAATAGAGGTTATTAGTCGGCTAAGCATCGAATACGACTGTGTATTTTTACTAGTCATTTGGTATTTTATATATATATATATATAATAAATTGTTTATTATCTATGTTGTCAAAGAAACTAGCTATTCTGGTGAAAGAAAAACAACAACTTACAGTGAAAACTTGGAAATCTCTGTACGAGTGCGTGCTACACGCTGATTGGTTAATTTTCATCACACGATTCTGTATGATTGATTGGAAAGCCAGTTTGAAGTAACTACCCAAAATATGGTCCCATATTTCGCGTGTTCTTGTGCATATTTCGTGCATTCTTTGACAAAAAATATAATAAGTAAATAAGTAAAATATTTAACTTCACCTAGTGGGTACTGATCAGCAATACATGCTTTATTGTGTTTTGGAGGCTTTCAAAATGTTTTAAAATTTGCCATCCATATGAATTTTGTACCATGTGACCATTTATTGCAAACATATAAAAGGACCTGTGAAGCACATTTTGGTCAAGGCCAGCCTGTGTTCTCTAAGGTACAAATAAGAACTCAACCTGGCCTCGGGACAATTCAATGAAACTTTTGCAACTGTAATTTACAAGTGTAGCTATTGTTCTTGTAAAAGTTTTATTGAAAAGTGTCTGTTTGGGAGGGTGAGGTAAATTTCAGCCTGCAGATTCTAAATAATACTTGCTTTTGCATAGCACGCTCAATTCTGGGTGCCCTCTTGTTTTATTCAAGAGTGTCATAAACATCTACATGTAATAAAAATAAATACTTCAATTTCCTTAATTTGCATACTCTTTCTGCAATCTAGCACCTTTGTGCCACTGTCTACCCTACTACATGTAGCAGAGTTTTTTCTACTCACCAGGAAAGAGGTGCAGGGTAGCAACTGTCATGCACATTATTGAAAAATCTCCAAATAAGTCTTAAGCATAATGACCCTCTCTTTCCCTCTTTCCTTTCCCTCTGATTAAAGTGAAATACAAATGTTTATCTTGGCTACAATATCTAACCATGCAACTAGGAAAGGCTTTCTCAGTGAAATTTCTTTGAAAATATGGGCTCTGGTTGCATGGTTTTAAAATAATAGTAATACATTGTCAAAATGGATTTCTTGCAATTTGAAACTACAACAATAATATTATTGTATGGTAATTTGTCGCTTGGTAATTGTTAGTAATGTAGTTCGTAAGGTTTCTTCAAGCGTAAAAAGACTCAGAAAAAATACTGAGCCCAGACGGGATTTGAACCCGTGACCTCCTGGATACTAGTCAGGCGCTCTAACCACTGAGCCACTGGGAACTCATGTGATTAAGCAGGTCTTGGTTCGTATTAATACCCAGGTCACTTAGGACGTACACTGTACGATCAGCTAAGCGGAAGGAATCTTGTCAGATCTAAGTTGTTTGTAAGTGATAAGGTAATTTGTCGCTTGGTAATAAATATTATCATTGTTGATCAGCTTAGTTCACAAAGGATTGTTTCCTACACTTTGGTATTCTTTTAGCTTTTGTAATTAAAGTTTTTCATTATTTTCTTTATTCACACTATTTTGTTGCAATACTAAGCATATCTTCACAAGTTGTATATTATCAGTAAGAATGCCCTAACGTTTTTCTCCACTACTATGGGATAGGTAAAATAGTACCCTCTACAATCACATTTAGTTAAAACATTACGCCATAATAAAGATTAAAATGGCTCTATCCACAATGCACCACTTCACGGTTCTGTTGAGTACCAATGAACAATACTCATGTGATTAAGCAGGTCTTGGTTCGTATTAATACCCAGGTCACTTAGGACGTACACTGTACGATCAGCTAAGCGGAAGGAATCTTGTCAGATCTAAGTTGTTTGTAATTTGTACGAACCAAGACCTGCTTAATCACATGAGTTCCCAGTGGCTCAGTGGTTAGAGCGCCTGACTAGTATCCAGGAGGTCACGGGTTCAAATCCCGTCTGGGCTCAGTATTTTTTCCGAGTCTTTTTACGCTTGAAGAAACCTTACGAACTACATTACTAATAATATTATTATTGTCAAAAGTTGGAATCTACAATGTAGAATAAATCTGAATAAATTATGAAATCTACAACAGTCTATTTGTAGATTTCATAATTTATACATATTTATTATTTATTATTTTTACTGCACTTGCAGTCACATAATGGATGGTGAAATATTTTGAGACAATTATCACATCCATCATTCCCTAATCTGCCAAAGAGCATGTTAGACACACTAAACATTGACATGTGAGAATGGAACAGTGGATGAAAAGATGCAAAACAAACTGGCAAATAACCTAATGTTCTTTGGGATGCTACCTCTGATGATCAATTTAAGCCTGGGTGATTATACATGTAGTTGGTCTTCTCTGAGGATAGTTATGATAATTAAAAAGTTGATAAAAAATAACAGAAAACAATGTCAATTATTACACATCTTCTCTGATAGAGTCTATGTGTACCGGAAGTATGTTTCCATTGGCATCCACCACTTCTGGTGTTTCTAAAAATAGATTTAGTGGTTGTTCGAAAGCAGGTTAATGCTAACCCAGGGTTAAAATAGCTAAACTAGGGTAAAATCTTAAGAATTAACACTAGGTTAGCGAATTTATCCCCGGGTTAGCGTTAACCCGCTTTCGAACAACCGGGCCCAGATGTCAAGCTACAGGATATGAATAATTATATAAGTATATATAATGTACAAGAAATACTATTTAAAAATAGTATTGCATACATGTACATTTTATGTACTTATTATAGTAGCTGAGTTTAATTATTGAAATCTGTATGATTTTTTCTGTAAATGGCTGCAAGAAAAGCAAGATCAGAGTGTTACAAGAAATCCAGTGATTATTACTCAACATTCAACAGAATCCTGAGCCATTTCATAAATTAATGAAAGTATTACCTTACAAGTACATTGTAAGTTTTGGCATTAAAAAAATATAAAAATCATATCTTTTAGAGTTTTTACTTGGTTCTGCACACGTATTACAGGAAATGAAAACAAACTAAGCTAAATGAATGTCACTGTTTACTATATTAGCAAATATTAAAAGAAAGTGCATAAATTCTATACTGTATGTAATTAACTGTAGGGTGTGTACCAGTGGTGGTTAAAGTAGTAACAACATTTACAACTGTAAAAGTATCTATTTACAACCTCCCAGATCTGTGAAGCATGGCTGCATGGTGCAAAAAATAGGAATTTATGTTTCGATCAACATCTGTCAGAGAGTTCAGAACATCAAATCTCCACTCAGTACTGGGTCAATTAAGACTGAAGCCTGTTGTTAAAGAAATGCCCAATGATGTTACACTAGGGGTACATCCTTAGATATAGCCTGCGCAGTCAGGCTCTAGGAAAAAGGGTGGCTCAATTAAGCTACCTTAGTTCCAAAAGGTCAGATCTTATTTGTTCCCAAGGTAAGCAACCATTATCTCTTTCTGAGGTTGAGCATGCAGACCGAGTGTCTTGAGTCAGAATTATCATCTGATATTATGATGCAAAAATTATCACATGAGCAACACATAGCACAATTATCACAGCATTGATGTGGTGGTGGCAGCACGTAATTTTTACCCCTAAAAGGTACCAACTCTAAAGTGACAAAAGCTACAACTGTCATTCCGGCTGTCATTATCTTATCTCGGGTCATTGATCTTGGGTATCTTATTTACTGACAAAAACCCTAAATGGTACCGGCTTAGTCTCTTGTGGTCCTCTTAGATTTGTGACACCCTAAGAGGTACCAAATCGCGAATCTGGACCCCTAAAAGGTACGACGAGCATCCCAACCACTTTATATATGGGATTCCTCCCCCCCCCCCCCCCCCCCCCCCCCCCCTCCCCCAGGTGGTTCACCTTTTATATGGATCCTTTTGTTCCACACGACCCCACAAGCTTTAGCTTTAAGTAATATCGTGTTTAAATAAATTGTATTGTACTTTCTGAAGACAAAGGGTCTGCTGAAAATGCTTTAAAATAACTACTCTTCTATCTCATGTAGCTACATGAGATAACTGTACTAGCTTCCCTCTCAAAAATAACAATGTAAACAGCCTATTAATATTTCTCATCAATAGACTTCACTGAGTCTGGCTTGGGGAAAAAATAGGGCAAATGATACACAGGGTATATAAACTCAAATACAACAACATGATATGGCAAATAATTTATTAGTCTTTACAAGATTGTACTTTTATCTGCACATTTACCGAGAAGGGAAGAAAATACACCCCACCAATCTTGTTCTGTACTTCTGTCTGTACTCTTTTAACATTCACAAAAACACGACATTTTATATGGATCCTTATTTTTTTGCAAAGGAAACGGCATCGTAGTCCGTTGTTGAATGAGGTAATTTATAGCGTAAATTAATCACTTGCCTCGTCAGAAGAGAAGCGAAAACAAGTACAGAACCAAACTTACGTGTTTTTCTTTGTGACCAGTAAAATCATTGCAGTTTCTTAGCAGAAATTAGTAGCAATGACCACCATTCAGACCGTCCGCCATTTTGAAAATCCATCTGAGCCCGTTAGAAAAAGAGTCAGCTTTGTGTGTTATACCTTATGCGCAGAGGATTCTCTTCTAAAAAGCTCCGAGCATCGTTATAGATTGACCAATCACGATTGAGCATTTTCAAATGAAAGTCGCGCATGCTCGGACATTTGGACCAATCAGCATCGGCCTAGAAATGGCTGCGATTTCAAACAAATCGTGAACATTTGATGACCTGAAGCGACAACTTATACAAAAATCGAAACACTTGCCTTTTTTTAGATACCAGGACATTTCTCTTACCTTAGAGTGATTTTCATAAACCCGTGAAACAAAAGTTAAAGTAAATCACAAATTTGTAGGTAAGATAATTATGTCTGTGACATTGCGATCATGCGCACTGAACACCACAGCTCGTACCACATTGGAAATATATCTTGTGACTAGGATGCCCGATCTCGTCCCCAGATCCCTCTTGGTCAGCACCGAGAAACGAGAGGCTCTGGCTGCAACCGATTTTAGTCTGAAAATCTCGCCCCGGAAGTTTAAACTGCGCATGTTCTAACAAAATGGCGGGTATACACCCTATGCAATACTCGATTTCTGTACTTTGCATAAATTTGCAAAAACTGAAAGAATAACGAGTTAAGTAAAGGTAAAATAATAGATTGAAAGATCATCCACAGTTTAGTAATTACCCCAAAAGTGCATTAATAAAAATGAAATCATCATAAAGTAATAAGCGTTTGAAAGGTGCAAAATACATGGAAACGAGGCATTTAGGGCCAAAGTCCGGTTTCTGGTACAAATCTTTGTAATTTCAAATCACTATAACTTTTCAAGATTAAATTTGGTATGTTCATTATTGAAAACCCTCTCTTCAAAGAGATGGCCAGATATTGCTGTAATATATATTCCCAATAACAAAGGAAATCAGATTTTACGATTCTACCATTTATGCATAAGGTCTATAGAGTACCGAAATGTGACGTCACGAAAACAATAATTTTCGCTTTATCAACTTTCGATCCCCGATTTCGAAAGAACATCCATAAAGAAGCTTACATGCCAAATTTGAGAGCAATCGGTTAAATAGCTGCTGATATATGCCCATTTGAATATATAATTTCCCCACACAAATCACTGTAATTTTGGCCTGGATCATAAAGATCATAAAGTTGATAAAGCGAAAATTTTATTTTTATGACGTCATCACTTCGGTACTCTATTAGCTGATGACTTTCACGATGCGTTGGATTACGGTTTGAAAATGATTGAAAAAGCTGACATCAGTTTAATATTAAAACAGTACGAAGTACTGAAAGCCGTTGCTCTATCTAAGAGATGGTAATTTGGCAATACTTCCGATTGGATACGGGAAACTGATCGCTGACTGATTTACCAAGCCTTTGGCTCAAGTGTTTGACTTCTGCCATCCGAGATCAAATATCAAAACTTAGAGAATCTGGACTAAACGTTTGTGTTTGCCCTCTGTTTTTGTATTGGGCTTCCTGTGTCTTATTTGATCGGCCGTTGGTAAACAGAGCCGTTATATGGCCGTGAATTCACTTCTAGAATCCTCTCCTTTTGATATTTTGAATTTCTAAAACTGCTTTCACAATAAAGATTAATATCTACTTGAGTCCTGTATGCCATTTGTTTAGCATTTAGAACGGTTTTAAGCGAGTTTCGGGACAGAGTGCATAGCTCTCCGGCTCGGGAGCTCCATAAACTCCGGCATTTTCTAACTAATCAGTTTACTTCCGGTCCTTCTATTGTTTTGCCAAACCAATCAGAATGCTATAAAAGTCGGTTGCAGCCAGAGCCTTTCGTTTCTCGGTGCTGACCAAGAGGAACGTGGGCTCTGGGGACGAGATTGTAGGATGCCATGAGGGGTTTATGTCGGTACTGCGCAAAGTCAATGATCCGCTGCGCGTCGTGGTTTTACATTCCATAAAATTCTCCTGCTCGTTTATTAAACATTACATAAAGAACTTGACAAAGGGCAACAAATCAGATCAGACTTTATAATAACGTTTCATACCGCTGATGATGCTCTGTGTGATAATGGTTGAAGCGAGAAGCACCGCGCTACTTCAGATTCTTCTGTTATCATTGCCAAAAAGGTGAGTGTTGTGCTTGCCTGTCAAGTAACAATGTGCAATTCAACTATTGCATGTGCACTAAAAGGTGTGGAAAAGCGGTCAACAGTCATTATTTGTCCTTTTCAACAACTCTGCATTGTTGTTACTAATTTATTTGACTTTACGAACGAGTTTTACAAACACATAAGAATGATTAATAATAATAATAATAATAATAATAATAATAATAATAATAATAATAATAATAATAATAATAATAATAATAATAATAATAATAATAATAATAATAATAATAATGGAAACTTTATTTCATATATTTTTTACACAAACAATTGCAAATCTCACTACATGTAGGTAATTTACTTAATAATAATAATTTAATAATTTAAATTAATAATTTAATAATAATAATAATAATAATAATATAATATCTACATAGCGTAAATTTACGCAAAATATCATTCAGGTCTAGGAATTGTTCTCTTTTCAGACTGTTATTACTGAGTTCAAAAACTTGCGACATTATTTGTCCTTTTCAACAACTCTGCATTGTTGTTACTAATTTATTTGACTTTACGAACGAGTTTTACAAACACATAAGAATGATTAATAATAATAATAATAATAATAATAATACTAATAATAATAATAATAATAATAATAATAATAATAATAATAATAATAATAATAATAATAATAATAATAATAATAATAATAATAATAATATATTATCTACATAGCGTAAATTTACGCAAAATATCATTCAGGTCTAGGAATTGTTCTCTTTTCAGACTGTTATTACTGAGTTCAAAAACTTGCGACTGAGGTCGTATTTTTCGTATTTGATATATCCTTTTCATCGCCGGGGCGTTCCACTGAAATTCTTTTAATCACTGCTGACTGTAAAGTTTGTCCAGAATTAGCCTCCTCTGCAGTCTACCCCAGTAGAGCAGGATTGGATTCTATTGAATGGGTATCCTGAAGGGAAGGGAAGAGGAAGGTCTTGGGATGAGATAACGAGAGAGGAGAGAAGGCGGGATTAGCCTGCCAAAAAAACTAATGGTGTGGACAAGTGAATACACCGCCAATGGACATCTGAATAGGCCTTATGCACGCGTCCTGATTTTCGAGATCAGAATACTCATCTGAAAAAGCAATTATTCATCAATATTTTTGGAAAAGTTCAAAAGTATTGGATACGATCCCGCGAAGATATCGTAAATTACATTTATAGAGTTTAGTATGGGATTTTGCCGTCATGCGTACACAGCCTCGTTCTGGTGTATTTTCAGAATTAAAAACGTTCATAACTCCGCAAGGACATGTCATTTCGCCCTAAAACTTTTACACTTATCTTATATAAATATCTTCTTTTAGTGGAACGTGTTTGTCAAGTATGGGTCCCACTGGGCCCATTAGTAATTAATAACGGTATAAATTAAGCGAGTTCAAGACAGTGAGGGGGGCGAAATAGATGTAAAGTAATAACGTTGCGAGTGATCAGAAAAGTACAGACAGAAGAAGAAGACGAGACAAGAACAGCAAAGGCAAAGGACAGCAAAGGCAAAAGGACAGCAAAGGCAAGGGACAGCAAAGGCAAAGGACAGCAAAGACAAAGGACAGAAAAGGCAAAGGACAGAAAAGGCAAAGGACAGAAGAAGAAGACGAAGGATTGTTGTAACGTATAAACGCTAGACTAGAACTGAGCAATTAAGGATATTAAATGTTTCGCCCCCAACTGTTTTGTGTGTTTTCCTCAACGAACTCGACACTCAACAAGCCAAGCAATGCCACCGCTTGACAAATGGGGGCCTGACCGGGAAAGTAAATGTTGAAGTTGTCCGAGATATTGACAGAATACACAAAACGGTTGAAATTCAAGTCGAAGGAAATTATTCATTTTTGAGCAAGAGTCATTTACTGCGAGTTTCAAGTCCTATTCAAGTAATTCAATAAGGGTTCAAAAATAGGCAGGCATTAACCAATTGTTCAAACGTCCAAGTTATGTTCCATTGTTTATTGACAATGAAGTTAGCCATTCAAGTTAAATCAAGGTATCATACTTATTTAAACAAACAATCTGCACAAAG
Source organism: Actinostola sp. cb2023 (assembly GCA_033675265.1). Taxonomy (NCBI): domain Eukaryota; kingdom Metazoa; phylum Cnidaria; class Anthozoa; order Actiniaria; family Actinostolidae; genus Actinostola; species Actinostola sp. cb2023. The sequence continues at coordinate 339,252 of JAUJYZ010001065.1, read as the reverse complement.
GCAAGGAATTTTGTTGTTTAGATCAGGGTTTTTTTACCCCACAAATTGCTCGCTAAAATGGATTACACACAGTGGATCGAAGCTGGGACGAGGTTTGGATTATCAGGAAAGGAGTTACAAGAATACGTCGACAAAAAAGAAAAACAGTACCTGGAGAGGGAAGAGAGGAAGAGCGCTGATGACTACCCAGTACTGAAAGCCGCCCTGTTGAAACGGTACGAGCTCACCGAAGAAGGTTTTCGCAACAAGTTCAGGCAATGCAAACCTGAGAAAGGAGAGACGGTCTTTCAGTTCATATCAAGATTGAGCAGATATTTCAAGAGATGGACGGAACTATCGGATATCAGTAAGACGTTCAACGCGCTACAAGACCTCATCATTAGAGAACAATTCTTATTAGCTTGTAGCACGGATATGGCCTTATTCCTGAGGGAACGTGTACCAAAAGATATGACAGAGATGACGAAGCTAGCAGAACAATTCATGGAAGCTCACGGGGGGTCAGTATCAAACACCAAGCCCCCTATAAGACGCGTAGACACCAGGTACAACTACACTGAACCATCAAGGTACAACTACACTGAGCCATCAAGGTACAACTACACTGAACCATCAACGAATCAAAGTACGCCTAGGAGAGTCACTTGTTACGCTTGCAATAAGGAAGGACATTATGCACGTGACTGCAAGGACAACTACAATTCACAGAGAAGAGGACCACCAGCGACAACGCCATGGCAATTACCAGTTGGAAGAGGAAGAGCGTTTGATGGCAACCCTGTCGGTACTCAACAGTTTGGCCGCGGAATAGCACCCGGTTATTCCCCTTGGGCCGATTGGAGACAAGACAGAACAACCACAACTCAAGCGCCAATGCCCCAACAAGCCAACGCAAGGTCGACTGCAGCTGTATGCCAACCTGTCGAGAAAGAGAAACTGAGACAAATACAAGATTGTATCGAAGATGGACAGCTTAAGTTAGCGAACGGCCAGTATATTCAACTGGCAAGTGGCATATATGACAAGCAACCAAAGCGGGAAAATGATGATGGAATGCCCGTTGTAAACGGTTATGTCGGGAAACATTCCGTCAAAGTTTTGAGAGACACTGGTTGCAGTAGCGCAGCAATAAAGGAAGACCTCGTGGAACAAGATCAATTGACTGGTAAAGAACACTGGTGCGTGCTTATTGATGGAACAATCAGACGATTTGACATGGCCAGAGTTTTTGTCGATACACCTTTCTACACAGGCACTATTGAAGCTATGTGCATGAAAGAACCAGTCTACGATTTAGTCATTGGTAACATAGCAGGCGCTCGCATTTCACCTGATGCATCCTGGAAGCCCACAACAACCGAAATAGTGATCACGGTCGGTCCTGAGATGCCTAAACAAGCAAAGCAAGATGAAGTAACCGTTGTGGAAAGTCGGAAGGATGAAGAAATAGAACTTGCAGACATTCCAAAGACGCCGAGTGGAATATGTGAAGAAAAAGGTGGTAAAGAAGATAAACCTGCAGACACTCCAAAGATGCAAAGCATAGCACATGAAGACCTAATCGTCGACCAGGCAGCTGTAACGATCCGCGCTGAAGCGGAAAAACAGAAGCGTGACACCAAACCCCTAAAGGTAAAGAGGGAACCCAAAGTAGTTATCAACCAAGAGAAGTTGAAACAAGCTCAAGCAGAAGACATAACGTTAAAACAGCTGCGCGAATGGGCTCAAGACAAGAAACAACTAGAAACTAAAGGTGGAAACACTTTCCGTATAGAGATTAGAGATGGCATAATGTACCGAGAATTCAGAGAGAACAAAGGTAATTATGAAAGAACTGTAAGCCAAGTTGTAATTCCGTCGCTGTTCAGAGATTACGTAATGTCATTAGCACATGAATCACTTATGGGCGGACACCTTGGTACAAAGAAAACCTTAGATCGCATCAGGACGAACTTCGATTGGCCAGGTATGTCCAAAGACGTTAACAAGTTTTGCAAGTCCTGCGATATATGCCAGAGAACCATCCCAAAAGGTAAAGTACCAAAAGTTCCTCTTGGAGAGATGCCAATCATCGAAGAACCGTTTTACCGAATCGCAGTGGATTTGATTGGACCATTAGCACCAGTATCAGAAAGAGGACATCGTTACATCCTTACGGTAGTAGACTACGCAACCAGGTACCCTGAGGCTATTCCGTTACACAGGATTGATACAGTTAGCGTGGCGGATGCACTGTTAGAAGTATTTTCGAGAGTTGGCTTTCCAAATGAGATATTGTCGGACTTAGGAACACAATTTACGTCAGACTTGATGAGAGAAATTTGTCGACTCGTCGGCGTGAAACAGCTATTCACCTACAATACTATATAACCCTAAGTGTAACGGTCTAACGGAGAGAATAAATGGCGTGATTACGACAATGGTGAAAAGAATGTGTCAAGAACGTCCAAAAGATTGGGACCGATACCTACCCGCAGTTCTGTTTGCTTACCGAGAGGTACCTCAAGCCAGTACTGGGTTCGCCCCGTTCGAGCTGTTATATGGGCGAACTGTTAGAGGGCCGATGCAAGCCCTAAAGGAATTATGGGTTGGTAGTCAAGAGCCAGAAGAAAGAAATGCTTACCAGTACGTGCTGGAGTTAAGACAAAAACTCGAGGATACTTGTAAGATCGCAAGAGAAAGTTTATATCAAGCGCAAGAGAAGTACAAGCATTATTATGACAAGAAAACCACACATCGAAGTTTTGCAGTTGGAGACCTCGTGTTACTTTTACTGCCAACCGAGCACAACAAGTTAACGTTACAATGGAAAGGCCCGTACAAAGTGTCTAGAGTACTTAATCGCATGGATTACGAGGTCGACAAAGACGGAAAGTTCAAGGTATACCACGCCAACTTGCTCAAGCGATATCATGACAGGAAGGAAGATGCGCCAAAAGCCAAACAAGATCTAGAATGCTGCTCCGCGGGTATAGCTGTGATCGAAGAGAACGATGTTAGTGACGATGAGGGCAACGCGGACTTACTCAAAATCGATTACGTCAACGATGAAGAATGTCTGGACAAAGTCAAAATTGGACCAGACATTAATGAGGAACAAAGAAAACAAGTCCAAACACTTTTGATGAAGTATGAAGATATCTTCACAGGAGAACCAGGTTCCACAAATATCGTAAATCACAATATTGAATTGACCACAACGCAACCTATAAGGCAGAGACCATATGCAATCCCGTACGCCAAGAAACAAGCTGTAAAGGAAGAGGTGGAAAAAATGTTACAGATGGGAATAATTGAGCCTTCAAATTCAGCGTACAATTCACCAATTGTACTGGTAAGGAAAAGAGATGGGACAATCAGATTTTGTATAGACTTCAGAAGACTTAACGCTATTACCAGATTTGACAATGAACCAATGGGGAACGTTGAAGATATTCTTGCAAGACTCGACCATAACGAATACTACTCTAAATTCGACATGACCAAAGGTTACTGGCAAATCCCCATGGAGCAAGACAGCAAAGAAATGACATCCTTTTCAACTGACGATGGGTGTTACCAATTTTGTAAGATGCCTTTTGGTTTGGTCAACTCAGGTGCGACGTTCAACAGAATGATGAGAAAAATGCTGGACCAAGCAAAAGATACAGAGCACTATATAGATGATGTACTTTGCCACACAAAGACGTGGGAGGAACACTTGGCCGTACTTGAAGATCTATTCTCTCGAATCCACAGAGCGGGACTGACAGTCAAGCCGTCAAAGTGTAAGGTTGCCCAACAGACATTAGAATTTCTTGGACACACCATTGGCAAAGGCACAATCAGCCTGGAACAAGAGAAGGTCCAAAAGGTCAAGGACGCCAAACCACCGCAGACAAAGAAGCAAGTACGATCGTTCCTGGGGCTCACGGGATATTACCGGAAGTTCATCCCCAACTTCGCAAACATAACAGCACCATTGACGGAACTTGTCAAAAAAGGACAACCGAACCTCGTAAGATGGGGTCAGAAGCAAGAAAAGGCCTTTGGCACACTAAAACCATGCTGACAAGTGCACCAATTCTCCATATTCCTGATTTTTCCAAACCTTTCCTAGTCCAGACCGATGCTTCAGATTTAGGCATAGGGGCGGCGCTCTTACAGAAACACGACGGGGAAGTATTCCCTATCGTTTATACGAGTAGAAATCTATCAGCAAGTGAGAAAAATTACTCTGTTATTGAAAAAGAGTGTCTAGCCATAGTTTATGCGATAAAGAAATTTCAGAAGTATTTATATGGGATACAATTCATATTAGAAACAGACCACAGACCCCTCTCGTATATTAAGAAAGGCAAACTTCAAAGCTCGAGAATTATGAGATGGGCACTTTTTCTACAAGATTATCAGTTCGAAGTTGTGCCAATAAAGGGAGCAGAAAACAGAGTGGCTGACTATTTGAGCCGTCAAAGTCCATAACTCAATTATTAATAGATTCGACAGTTAAAAGTCATAATTATTACCTCACTACAAATGAGATAAGTCATTGCCTAATCGTATTCATGAAGAAGAAATAAAAAAGTAATTTAAAAAAAATGTTTCCTTCCTAGAGGGGGCGAGTGTCAAGTATGGGTCCCACTGGGCCCATTAGTAATTAATAACGATATAAATTAAGCGAGTTCAAGACAGTGAGGGGGGCGAAATAGATGTAAAGTAATAACGTTGCGAGTGATCAGAAAAGTACAGACAGAAGAAGAAGACGAGACAAGGACAGCAAAGGCAAAGGACAGCAAAGGCAAAAGGACAGCAAAGGCAAGGGACAGCAAAGGCAAAGGACAGCAAAGGCAAAGGACAGAAAAGGCAAAGGACAGAAGAAGAAGACGAAGGATTGTTGTAACGTATAAACGCTAGACTAGAACTGAGCAATTAAGGATATTAAATGTTTCGTCCCCAACTGTTTTGTGTGTTTTCCTCAACGAACTCGACACTCAACAAGCCAAGCAATGCCACCGCTTGACAGTGTTAAACCTTGAAATTAAGCAATTTGGAAAATTGATGTACATCAGAACGAGGCTGTGTACGCATGACGGCAAAATCCCATTCTAAACTCTATAAATGCCATTAACGATATCTTCGCGGGATTTTATCCAATACTTTTGAAATTTTCCAAAAATATTGATGAATAACTGCTTTTTCAGATGGCAGTGGTTATTTTTGTGTCAAAAGATTCTAGCTAGTATTCTGATCTCGAAAATCAGCACTCGTGCATAAGGCGTATTCACCACGGCCGGGTACCCTTGGGAGTAGTACGCTATCAAAAATACTAAGGAGTGGTTGGTGGGTGACTCGTTTTCAAGGTTTTAGCACGAGACAAAATTCGGAATCGAAGATACTGCATTGTACAGAACAGGCAGACCAAACAATATTCTTTGTGACAGTAATTGTATGTTTTCAAGTGTTTTACTGTGTCTTATTATTATTATTATTATTATTATTATTATTATTATTATTATTATTATTATTATTATTATTATTATTATTATTATTATTATTATTATTATTATTATTATTATTATTATTATTATTATTATTATTATTATTATTATTATTATTATTATTATTATTATTATTATTATTATTATTATTATTATTTATTATTATTATTATTATTATTATTATTATTATTATTATTATTATTATATATATATATTAGATGGGCCTAGATGTAAATTACTTTGTAATTCTAGTTTACCCAATAAAGTGCTATTATTATTATTATTATACTGTTCAACAGCAAGAAATATATAGCTAATTGCATAATCATTGTCGGGTTGAAAATCATAAATCATAGAAGCTGAGACCGCAAGGATGGATGGGAAATCAGTTCATGACCTGCATTACATACAGATATATTCAATGTTCTCGTAGTTTTGAAGGTATATGAGCTATTTAACTAAGATCGTACAAGTCTGGGGTAAAAAGGTCGATCATTTGACGGTGTTATTTGAGAGTTTTAATTTCCCAGAATTCCTTTTGGTCATAGCTTTCATGATTTTCAATCCGACAACGATTATGGAATTAGCTATATTCAATTCAACACTTTGATATCCTTTATAAAACCAAACAAGGCTTTTGCAATGTTCGTTGGCTCATTGGCAAAGAACACGTTGAATGAATGAGAATCAATGAGAATGAATGATTTGTTCTTTACTTTGATATTGCTAAAATAGCAGACTTTCTTCTTTAATTTGTTGATGTGCTTGCAATTTTCATTTGCTGTATTGGCTTTTGCTTCTTGTTTGTTGACCGTTCGAGAGGAAGCTCTGCCAGGATTCGCCACTTTAATCGTTGAGCATGCGCAATGGTTTACGTCATTAGTAGCGGCGGCAATGCACATGCACACGAGGGCTTATTTAACTTCATGGCGATTGGAACCGCTAACTGTTAACTCATATCCTGTTGGCAAATATCCAAGACCATTGCCAGAAATCAGAGACATTTTGCGTCTACGATTATTTGTGTCAGCGGAGTTACCCAGAATCAAAAGATTATGCTCAAATTCATGTAAACTATGTGAAATCTGAATCACAAACTAATAGTGTGAAACGATCTTGATCATACATCCTCTACATTTTAAAATAATTGCAAATTTAGCAAAAAGATACGAAAATGGTATTTACCACAGGAAGCCCAAAGTTGAACCCCCTCCCCTCCATCGTCTCTCCTATTTCTCGCTTTTTGAGCCTAACTCAGCTAACTATCTCTGGGTTTCCTGTGTAATCTAACAGGCCAGGCTGCGTATGTAAACATGGCGATCCAAATAATCTTGACAGAAGCGTTTACCGAGTGAAAAACAACGGTGAAAACAGTATATTTACTCAGTATGCTTCTGTATCGGCGAAAGTGGAATTTAGCTTATCTTTGGCTGGACTTTGTCATATTAGAAGTGGAATTTATGGCCAAACAAGTGTGATATTCTGTGAGTTTAGATGACGTCCTTTCGAACTGGCTATCGGGAAAGTGTGTACCACGCTCGACGAAGCTGCTACCGAACTCCAACTTTTAGGAATTTACTCAATTTGGCGGCCTTTTACAGTAAATGACAGAGGTGAGATGTTGTTGAGAGAGCGATTTTTGAAATCGATTTTGTCATACTTTATTTTCGCTTGATTGTAAGAAGTGTACTCGATTCGAGCACCCAAAACATTAAACTTGTGAATTAGCTATCGGGAGTTTGCATCCGAAGTTTAGTTCTTCAGATATTTCTGATTTTCTATGTTTTGCCATACATTTCTACCATTTCTCTTTGATATGTAAATGTACGAAAAGCTTATGAATAATGAGCTGCGCGACCAGGCATGTCTCTGATTTCTGGGTATGATCCGACCTTCTAAACATGCCAGCTCTTAAAGGGGCTGTGTCATGAGCTGCACATGCGCATTGGTGCCTATTTTTAATGATATTCATGACACGTTAAACTTAGTAATTATTCTCATCTCAACTGAAAGTAGTCAAGCGAATCAAATAAACTATCGCTACATATCCCATTGCCAGTGCATTCTTTGGCCTTGTTCCAAGCTGAATAGATATCTCCCTTGAAATATATCCTAGCCCGAGTTTGCTGCCGTGGTCCGTGGTCTCCGATCCAACGATCGTCTTTGTTATCGAATATTTACTTGGGACTTTCTCAGTATATCACCGTCCTGAATTCCTGAAAATTTGAATAACAATAGTTCATATTGTTGTATGCCTCGTTCTACAAAGAGTTCTTGATTTGAATAACAAAGGTTTTTCAGGATAGTGATATACTGAGAAAGAGCCCGTTTCTTGCAACCCGAATTTTGCCTTCGGCGGCCGCCGTGAAACTGAGATCGTTTGCCTTTGAACTTCGCACCAGAAGAAATTTGAACATTAAAAGGGATCGAACATTAGACTCAAAACGGATAAAATATGCACATACAACTGGAGAATATACAAACTACGATCTGTCGTTCCGATTCAAATCCAAGATGGCACTCGATAACTTGAAAAAGTGAGTCTCACTTTTTCAAGTTTAACACTAGTACCCAGTCCACTTGTTAACCATGACACAGCCCCTTTAATGTACTGACTGCATCTATATTAACAATATAATTTATCCTCTATGATTTTCCTCTTTGTAACACATTGGCAGCAGCTTCTTCGAAAAAGCATTCGAATTGGACGCCATATTTGTTTGGTAACGAATGCTTGATATTCGAACCAGCAGTAATTAATTAAACTCTGTGTGGGCATACCGTGGGTTCAGTTATAGCAAGATGAAACCGTTGCGCATGCTGAACGAGTAAAGTGTCGACTCGATCCTGGCAGAGTTTTCTCTCGAACGATCAAGAAACAAGAAGCAAAAGTCTATAGATTAGACGAAAAGGAAAATGCAAGCACATCGACGAAAGACGAAACTCTATTAGCAGGGTGTTCTTGATGCAAATTAGTACTGTCGAACAATCCGTTTGGGTTGTTGCCACCAAGGTAATCAAGCTTGCGTAGCTGGCGCAACGGGAGGGGGAGGCACACCCTGCTAATATTTTTCTCTTTCATGGATGTGTTTGCAATTTTATTTTCCTGCATAGGCTTTTGCTTCTTGTTTCTTGATAGAAGCAATACGAAACAGTTGTTTGTTTGAATTTCATTTGCAAGCTGTTGTGATGAAAGAAATATTAAAAGTATCTATCGTATGCATGTACAATAAATCGCATTTGTAATTCGCTTGCAAGGTAAATTCAAGCTCAATTTATACAGTTAAACTGATAAATTGCTTTTCAGAGCACAGATCATTATAAAAGTAATGTGGCTTAGAAAGAGTTGCCTCAACTGTCGTTTCAATAATTCCACGTATAATTTTGAATGATCGTCTTCGTTATAAGTAGTTAAACGGCCAATTACTTCCAAGCGATTGTTGAGCTTTATATAGAACTATTGAACACATCTCCAACACTATACCCTCATGGATATTTGAGAAAGGCAATAAGTCTTCCCCTACCCTACTTAGTATATGTTGTCGTTGACCTGTGCGAATTGACAAATGTTTTGGCAGGAAACGCCTTCTCTCTCTCCTTCTTCCTCTACCCCTCCCCCCTTCGTCTCTAATTGCATCCTTCCGAATCTCCTCTTTCCAAGCCACACATAGCGCGAGTTGCCTGCGGAGGAGGCTAGTTAATGAGCAAACACAATGCATCTTACACATACCATTGACATAAAGGATTTTGACACATGCTCCTCGTTTTTCAAAAAGTTTGTTTTCTGTTGTTGTTCTTCCCAATCTAGCTCCTGCCATTTTGCCTCTGTGGACCAAATAATTCGTAGAGAAATGTTACTGGTTATATAAGACTAGATTACAATATACCATTGTGCAGTTATGTTCAGTGATCACGATTCGAATGAATGCCGAGTATTTTATAATCGTAGTCTCTGAACTGTACAATGACCTCTTTGACAATCACTTGTCTAGGTTGTTTCAACATAACAAAATGTTTGGAGGTTTCAGTTGGTGGAACAGGACTATCCTCATTGTAGAGTAAGGACACGATTGTATAAACTAAAAGTTGGCAACGTACGATCTTCTTGTGTCTTCTGCAGTTTGCAAACATTGGTTAATCGTGATAAACCATCGTTCAGCAAGTACAACAAACTGCCGAGGATAGCAATTAAGAAATCCTGTAAACAAAGCAAATAACAGGATGTCAAACATTGCAGTCACGTTGCGTGTTCATGTAGTCTCTGATATTAACGTTATTTTTCATTGCTAAATGGCTGAAACGTTTTTTATTGACACTGCTGGCTATTCGTAATTAGTAGAAACCAACTAGCATACTATCACGAATCCTGAAACCTGATTGGTTAACGTACTCACTATCTATTGAGTGATAGATAGTGAGTAGCGAAAAAGCCGGCGTTTTGAACTTAAAAACAAAGCGAAAAGTCAATAAATATTGGTATAAATTCGAAGGTAGTATGGTAGTTGGTTTCTACTAAAACAATTAGACTACTCGTTCTCGTTTTCATTGAGTTCAAATAGTCAAATCGACGCTACGCGCCTCGTTGACTATTGACTCATAGAAAACTCGAACTCGTAGTCTAATTGTTAAATGGCTGAAACGTTTTTTATTGACACTGGCTATTGGTAAATGGCTTACACGTTTTTCATTGACACTGGCTATTGGTATATGGCTGAAACGTTTTTATGGACACTGGCTATTGGTAAATGGCTGACACGTTTTTATTGATACTGGCTATTGGTAAATGGCTGAAACGTTTTAATTGACACTGGCTATTCGTAAATGGCTGAGACGTTTTTATTGACACTGGCTATTGGTAAATGGCTGACACGTTTTTATTGACACTGGCTATTGGTAAATGGCTTACACGTTTTTATTGACACTGGCTATTGGTAAATGGCTGAAACGTTTTTATTGACACTGGCTATTGGTAAATAGCTTACACGTTTTTATTGATACTGGCTATTGGTAAATGGCTGAAACATTTTTATTGACACTGGCTATTGGTAAATGGCTTACACGTTTTTATTGACACTGGCTATTGGTAAAGAGCTTACACGTTTTTATTGATACTGTCTATTGGTAAATGGCTGAAACATTTTTATTGACACTGGCTATTGGTAAATTAATGGCTTACATGTTTTTATTGATACTGGCTTTTGGTAAATGGCTGAAACGTTTATCATTGACACTGGCTATTGGTAAATGGCTGAAACGTTTTTATTGACACTGGCTATTGGTAAATGGCTGAAACGTTTTTCATTGATACTGGCTATTGGTAAATGGCTTACACGTTTTTATTGATACTGGATATTGGTAAATGGCTTACATGTTTTTCATTGACACTGGCTATTGGTAAATGGCTTACACGTTTTTATTGATACTGGCTATTGGTAAATGGCTTACACGTTTTTATTGATACTGGCCATTGGTAAATGGCTTACACGTTTTTATTGATACTGGCTATTGGTAAATGGCTTACACGTTTTTCATTGACACTGGCTATTGGTAAATGGCTGAAACGTTTTTCATTGACACTGCCTATTGGTAAATTAATGGCTTACATGTTTTTATTGATACTGGCTTTTGGTAAATGGCTAACACGTTTTTATTGACACTGGCTATTGGTAAATGGCTTACACGTTTTTATTGATACTGGCTATTGGTAAATGGCTGAAACGTTTTTATTGATACTGGCTATTGGTAAATGGCTTACACGTTTTTATTGATACTGGCTATTGGTAAATGGCTTACACGTTTTTATTGATACTGGCTATTGGTAAATGGCTTACACGTTTTTATTGATACTGGCTATTGGTAAATGGCTAACACGTTTTTATTGATACTGGCTATTGGTAAATGGCTTACACGTTTTTCATTGACACTGGCTATTGGTAAATGGCTGAAACGTTTTTCATTGACACTGGCTATTGGTAAATTAATGGCTTACATGTTTTTATTGATACTGGCTTTTGGTAAATGGCTTACACGTTTTTATTGATACTGGCTATTGGTAAATGGCTGAAACGTTTTTTTTTGATACTGGCTATTGGTAAATGGCTGAAACGTTTTTCATTGACATTGGCTATTGGTAAATGGCTGAAACGTTTTTTTTGATACTGGCTATTGGTAAATGGCTGAAACGTTTTTCATTGACACTGGCTATTGGTAAATGGCTGAAACGTTTTTATTGACACTGGCTATTGGTAAATGGCTGAAACGTTTTTCATTGATACTGGCTATTGGTAAATGGCTTACACGTTTTTATTGATACTGGATATTGGTAAATGGCTTACATGTTTTTCATTGACACTGGCTATTGGTAAATGGCTTACACGTTTTTATTGATACTGGCTATTGGTAAATGCTTACACGTTTTTATTGATACTGGATATTGGTAAATGGCTTACATGTTTTTCATTGACACTGGCTATTGGTAAATGGCTTACACGTTTTTATTGATACTGGCTATTGATAAATGGCTTACACGTTTTTTATTGATACTGGGTATTGGTAAATGGCTGAAACGTTTTTATTGACACATTGATACTGGCCATTGGTAAATGGCTGAAACGTTTTTTATTGATACTGGCTATTGGTAAATGGCTGAAACGTTTTTATTGACACATTGATACTGGCTATTGGTAAATGGCTGAAACGTTTTTATTGATACTGGCTATTGGTAAATGGCTTACACGTTTTTCATTGACACTGGCTATTGGTAAATGGCTGAAACGTTTTTCATTGACACTGCCTATTGGTAAATTAATGGCTTACATGTTTTTATTGATACTGGCTTTTGGTAAATGGCTAACACGTTTTTATTGACACTGGCTATTGGTAAATGGCTTACACGTTTTTATTGATACTGGCTATTGGTAAATGACTGAAACGTTTTTATTGATAATGGCTATTGGTAAATGGCTTACACGTTTTTATTGATACTGGCTATTGGTAAATGGCTTACACGTTTTTATTGATACTGGCTATTGGTAAATGGCTTACACGTTTTTATTGATACTGGCTATTGGTAAATGGCTTACACGTTTTTATTGATACTGGCTATTGGTAAATGGCTTACACGTTTTTCATTGACACTGGCTATTGGTAAATGGCTGAAACGTTTTTATTGACACTGGCTATTGGTAAATGGCTGAAACGTTTTTCATTGATACTGCCTATTGGTAAATGGCTGAAACGTTTTTATTGATACTGGCTATTGATCAATGGCTGAAACGTTTTTCATTGATACTGGCTATTGGTAAATGGCTTACACGTTTTTATTGATACTGGATATTGGTAAATGGCTTACATGTTTTGCATTGACACTGGCTATTGGTAAATGGCTTACACGTTTTTATTGATACTGGATATTGGTAAATGGCTTACATGTTTTTCATTGACACTGGCTATTGGTAAATGGCTTACACGTTTTTATTGATACTGGCTATTGATAAATGGCTTACACGTTTTTTATTGATACTGGGTATTGGTAAATGGCTGAAACGTTTTTATTGACACATTGATACTGGCCATTGGTAAATGGCTGAAACGTTTTTTATTGATACTGGCTATTGGTAAATGGCTGAAACGTTTTTATTGACACATTGATACTGGCTATTGGTAAATGGCTGAAACGTTTTTATTGATACTGGCTATTGGTAAATGGCTTACACGTTTTTTCATTGACACTGGCTATTGGTAAATGGCTGAAACGTTTTTTCATTGACACTGCCTATTGGTAAATTAATGGCTTACATGTTTTTATTGATACTGGCTTTTGGTAAATGGCTAACACGTTTTTATTGACACTGGCTATTGGTAAATGGCTGAAACGCTTTTATTGATACTGGCTATTGGTAAATGGCTGAAACGTTTTTATTGATACTGGCTATGGCTATTGGTAAATGGCTTACACGTTTTTATTGATACTGGCTATTGGTAAATGGCTTACACGTTTTTATTGATACTGGCTATTGGTAAATGGCTTACACGTTTTTTTTATTGATACTGGCTATTGGTAAATGGCTTACACGTTTTTATTGATACTGGCTATTGGTAAATGGCTTACACGTTTTTCATTGACACTGGCTATTGGTAAATGGCTGACACGTTTTTACGTTTTTATTGACGTTTTTATTGACACTGGCTATTGGTAAATGGCTGAAACGTTTTTTTTTATTGATACTGCCTATTGGTAAATGGCTGCTGAAACGTTTTTATTGATACTGGCTATTGATCAATGGCTGAAACGTTTTTCATTGATACTGGCTATTGGTAAATGGCTTACACGTTTTTTGATTGATACTGGCTATTGGTAAATGGCTTACACGTTTTTATTGATACTGGCTATTGGTAAATGGCTTACACGTTTTTATTGATACTGGCTATTGGTAAATGGCTTACACGTTTTTATTGATACTGGCTATTGGTAAATGGCTTACACGTTTTTATTGATACTGGCTATTGGTAAATGGCTTGACACGGCTTTTTTTTGATATTGACACTGGCTATTGGTAAATGGCTGAAACGTTTTTTGATATTGATACTGCCTATTGGTAAATGGCTGAAACGTTTTTATTGATACTGGCTATTGATAAATGGCTGAAACGTTTTTATTGACACTGGCTATTGGTAAATGGCTGAAACGTTTTTATTGATACTGGCTATTGGTAAATGGCTTACACATGGAGACAATAGCCACAAAAAGCAAAGAAAAGCAGCATTCAATGATTTCTTAATTTTCGAAGAAAAAACGCATTAGGTGGTTTAAGGCTTGGCTTTTTAGAGCAACATGTAAAACCACATTTTTTACAATATTTCTATCCATTTATAACGAATGATTATGGAGGCATTTAGGTTTTGTAATATTTTAAGTGCAATTATGTTAATTTCTAAGGGTCACGTGACCTTAAAATGAGAAAAAGAGAAAATTGAAAATGGGGAGTACAGAGACTTTTCTTAGGATAATAAAATAGGTGTTATTTGATGATGTTTGAAGAGGTATTCCTAAGTTAGCCTTTGATGGTTGTCCCTAGCTAAACGGTAAAGAGAAAAATGAGAATATATAATTTTCAGCTTGGTCACGTGACCTATTTTGTCAATTATCCCCATAACTAACAATGATGGACAACGAGCAAAGGCTATTTTGGAAAGACCTATTGAATTGTCCTTATTTAATACACAATCTATTATTCTAAGAGAAGTCTCTGTACACCCCATTTTTTGTTGCCAGTCTTTCGTACATTTGTGACCACGTGGTTTGTCACGTGATACGGCATGTCCAGTAGTTACCATATAATATTATCTGATTCAACGAACTACAGCTACTAGCCGAGTTTCAGCTTGGTAGGTGAAATGCCTGACTCAAATGCGTTTGCTACTAAACCTACACGGGATCGCATACCATAACGTGATTACACAGGTAACCCAACCTAATATATTACATCCCTCCCTTCTGGCCTACGCAAGAGCAACAACGCCTATTTCGTTACCGTTCTAATTAATGGGTCAGAGGTAATCATGGACATTGACACAGGGGCATCCATGACTGTAATGAGTGAGACAATGTTTCAGAAACTTTACAAACCTTAACCTTGAAACCTTTGGAATTTAAGCTACCCACATGTCACGCTAGTCTCCCTCGCAGCCGTGTTTAGTGTCGTCACACAACGCTCTCTCCCCTTACACACGGCTGCTTACCCAAGCGCTACATTCCGTTTAGCCAATATAATACCATGATCACCTCGGTTCTCATTGTTCCACGAGGGACATTAAACATCGAACATCCCTCGCGAAAGCTCTAAGTCAAGCATCGCTCATGAATAGTAACGAGGGAAATTTAGACTAAATATACCTCATTACTATACATGAGGATGCAAGTCAGTCCCTCATATACACCAGGTGTACACACAATCATTGGGACCCAAGAGCAAACCGAAGAGTAATTAATCGCTCTCTACTTTTACAATTGTCCCACACGTCTTCATTGCTCGAGTCACCATAATATGGGACAATTGTTTTGCTTAATTGCGCATGCGTTAACGATGTTCTGAATATCAAAACAGAAGGAAATCTAGAAAAGACCAATGCAAAGGATATTCTTGTAATTCGTAAGGACTATAGAATTGTTGATTAGCACGATTTCCAAACGGATCACACTAGGGTAGACTTGGTGCACAGAATAGTTTTCGAACTCGACAGAATTGAGTGGTAACAAGGTTTATTGATCAATGTTCAATGTCTCTACAATGATGAGTAGCTGATAGATTGACGATAGATGAATTCAACGATAACACGATTCGGTGATATGACGATATTTGACGATTTGATGGGAAACCTTTGACGGTTCGAACTGAAATAAGATAATTACAATCCTAGGTGTAAAACTAATAGATCATACAATATAACATGAGGTAATTACAAGAATCAATGTTTGCGTGCGTTTGCAGGCCACACGGTTCGCTTCGGTAGCGAATGACGAGAAAACGAGTGTCGCATACATACGCGTTAGCAATTGCATATAACGTGACATAAATCCTTACAAACATAAATGCGATAAAGATATACGTATAACTGGCATAAGATAGATAGCAAATCATTGCATACAAAATGAAGATAATGTCGATTTCAACTTGCTAGCATAATCAATAACAATTCGAGAATACGAATGTTGAATAAGTGTTGAGTAATAAATCCGATTAACAAGTTTCTCTAACATTGGCATGTTAAAACGTTCTTGATCTAAGATAGCGTGATTACATATAAATCGTTCTTGAATTTATATACGTTTTCCAACGATCTTAACTTAACTGAGCTAGCTTATAAATATATTACTGTACTTACTTTTGGTCTACACATGCACCAAATGATAGCGGTTTGAGAGTTTAGCGTAGATAGAATATGGTCCAAAACCAAAGTTGCCAACACTGTAGCGTATACACTAAAAACTAAATATTCTCTATGGACCGCTTACTTTTATAGTGGGGAAAACGTGCCTGAGGTTGCGTGAGTCGTGCCTCTAGGCGTTTCTAACGGAAATAGCGAGATAGGGTGGTAGGCCTAGCCCTACTACTTTAATCTTGTTAACTTGATAATCAATCAATCAATTTGGGATATCTAATCCTTACGTTCTGTTTATACTAATTAAAGACATCACGTTTCAAAACCAACATTCCGGCCCCTTAAATGCGTTACCGAGGGTAGCATTTACATAAAAAACTTTGAGGGGGTTTGAAACGCGATGACTGACTTACCTAACTAATGCTAACATCTACTAATAAAGTGTTCATAATACTTAGAATGTTCAGTGTCCATATAATATGTTATCTACTTATCGTTGGTTGACACAGTTGCAGCCTCGAGGAGGACTATCTTGTCGATGGGTCGCACTAGAATGGTTGTTCTAGTCTTCAGCTTGACAGCGCGCACAAGACCGTCCCTGCGATTATTGTAAACCTCCAGGTTGCGTCCTAGCGGCCATGAGCAGCGTGGGGAGTTTTCGTCTAGTACTAACACGATGTCGTTGACTTGGAAGTTTCTGTACTCCTTGTTCCATTTCTGCCGTTCCTGAAGTGACGGGAGATATTCGCGGATCCATCGTTTCCAGAAGACGTCGGCCAGGTACTGTACTTGTCGCCATCGCCGTCGAGTGTAGTTATCGTGCTTGCTGAATGTCCCGGGTGGGGTTGTAGGTCCTGTGCGTAGCAGCAGTAGATGGTTGGGTGTCAGAGGCTCCATATCTCGAGGATCGTCTGATAGTTTTGTGAGCGGTCGACTGTTTATGATTGATTCGGCCTCGCACATCAGAGTGTTGAGACCTTCGTCGTCCAACGTTTGCTCCCTGACGACTGCCTTCATGACTTTCCTTACTGTACGGATACAGCGCTCCCATACTCCGCCGTGGTGGGAGCCGGCTGGTGGGTTGAATGTCCACTTGATGTTGCGCTGCAGGAGGTAGTCGTGGATCTGCGCTTGATTCCAATCCCTTATTGCTTCTCTGAGCTCTCTTTCGCCCTTAACGAAGTTGCCTCCGTTGTCTGAGCGCATTTCGATTGGCAGTCCTCTCCTGGCGGTGAACCGTCGCATGGCGTTGATGAAGGATTCTGTATCCAAGGTGCTTGCGACTTCTATGTGAACGGCGCGTAATGTTAAGCATGTAAACAAAACGCCGTACCTCTTAACGTGGGTCCGTCCGCGTCGTACTTCGAACGGCCCGAAACAGTCCACTCCTACGTAAGTGAATGGCGGTTTCGAAGGTGTTATGCGATCTGCAGGCAGGCTAGCCATTTTCTGACGTGCTGCAGGTGCCTGCCGTCTTCTGCAACTGAAGCATGTGTTTAGAGTGCTCCTTACTGTAGAACGTGCGTTGATTACCCAGAACCTCTCTCTCATCAGCGAGAGAGTATGCTCTAGGCCCGAGTGGCCAGACAGGTGGTGATAATACCTGGTGATCAGCTCTACGATGTGATGCTTCTTCGGCAGCACAATGGGGTGTCTCGTCTCGTCGTCGATTGGTGCTCGATGGAGACGACCTCCTACCCGTATGAGGCCGTCCATCAATATCGGGTCGAGCTTGTAGATGTTGCTACCTTTCTGAACAGCGATTTTCTTGCGCAAATCGCAGAGGGGATTGACTGGTTTCAGAATTAGAAGCTCTTCGCTAAAGCAACGTTTCTGTACATGTCTTAGAAGTGCCGACTCTGCATTCTGTAGCTCGACTACTTCTATTGGGTGGATTTCGCTAACTGCCTGGAACTTGACGTGGTCGTTTGCCTTACGCCTAGCTGTGGCTTGCTGGAGTTTAGACTTATAGCGCAATATCCATGCAGCTATTCTCTTTAGGCGGTTCCATGACGAGAAACGCTCGATTATTTCTGTCACTGGATCTGGTTTTGCTTCGGTGGCGCAGACAGTTATTTCTCTCTTTACCTCTGGGTCGTTGTCTGCAATCAGACCAAAGTCGGCTGGCTGTTGCGGCCATGCGTCCTCTGTCTGGTGAAGGAATTCTGGACCATTTGTCCAACGTAGGTTTTGTAAAAGAACGTCGACTGTCATACCTCTAGATGCTTTTCGTCGGCGGGGTTAGATGCTGTGTCGACGTAACGCCACTGCGTTTCTTCTGACTGGCTGAGTATTTTCGTAACGCGCGGTTAGCTACGAACACTTGAAATCGCTTCTCCTGGTTCCTTATGTAGCGCAGGACGCACGTGCTGTCTGTCCAGAACGTCGACTTGTCAATAGGATAAGCGATTTCCTTTCTAATCATCCTGTCGAGCCTGGTTGCCAGGACTGCGGCCGTTAACTCCAACCTGGGAATAGTCACGTGCTTCAAGGGTGTCAATCGTGACTTAGCCGTTACCAGTGCGCAGTGTACTTGTCCGGTTTCGGTCACCAGGCGAAGATAGGACGCTGCTCCGTAACCGAGCTCTGAGGCGTCGGAGAAGTGATGGAGCTCACAGGATTTGATGGCTGTTAGGTATTGTGGTTTAAAGCATCGTTTGATTGCGAACTGCTCGAGCTTCGGGAGGTCCTTCAGCCAAGTTTCCCAATCGCGCAACTCTTTCTCGGGGGATTATGTCATCCCATTTCAACTTCTTGCGGCACAACTCTTGCAGGATCATTTTGGCAGTTAGAACGACTGGGCTAACGAAGCCTAACGGGTCGTAAACAGAACTAACGATAGATAGAATGCCTCTTCGCGTAGAGGGCTTATTTTTGTTAGTGATCTTGAAGTTGAACGTATCAGCTTGTACGTTCCATTGGACGCCGAGTGCTCTCTCTGTGAGATTTTCGTCGAAGTCGAGATTTTTTACTGTCGCTGCTCTTTCTGATTCCGGTACGGATTGCAGTACAGCCTTGTTGTTCGAGAGCCACTTGGTTAAACGGAAACCACCTCGGGCGAGCAGTTGTCGGAGTTGTGAAGTAAGGCGTATTGCCTTTGCGGTCGTTGCTACTGATTTTAGACAGTCGTCTACGTAGAAGTTGGACAAGACGGTATTTACTGTGGTCGGATCGAAGTCCTTTTCGTTATCCGTGGCTGTTTTTCTGAGGGCGAAGTTTGCGCAGCTTGGCGATGAAGTGCCTCCAAACAAATGTACGCACATTTGGTACTCTTCTGGAGTACGGCTGAAGTCTCCACTAGGCCACCACAGGAATCGTAAGCAGTTGAGATCGCTCGGCCTAACTCTAACTTGGTAGAACATGGCTTCGATATCTGCCATCAGGGCCACGGGCTCTTGCCTAAAGCGCGTCAGGACGCCAACGAGAGAGTTGGTTAGGTCCGGCCCCTGCAACAGCTGGTCGTTAAGGGACGTTCCTCGCCACTTCGCAGAGCAATCGAAAACAACTCTAACCTTGTTTGGCTTCTGTGGGTGGTATACAGGGTGATGAGGTAGATACCAGACGGGGGAGCTGTGTTCTTCAGATGAAGGGATTTTTCTTGCATGTCCCTTCGAGATAAGATCGTCGATAAATGCCTTGTACCTTTGAAAGGTAGACTCATCCCTCTGTAACCTCCTCTTGAGCAGATTGAGGCGATGCTCGGCCATGGTTCTGTTGTTTTCCAGGCAGGGCGGCGAATTCTTCCATGGGAGAGCCATCTCGTAATGTGAGGCTTTCAATTGAACTGTCTCCTCCATTGCTCTCAATGCCTTCTCGTCGTTTCTGGACATCGCGGCTTGCCCGTCTTGTTCCGAGTCGTTGAATTCGAAGTTGCAGAACCGCTCGAACTGGTGACTCAATTCGGCATCTGCGCGTATGTGGTTAGCGGTTGGTGTGTTGTTGCCGCGTTTGCCAAGAGGGCCGTTTACTGTCCACCCTAGCAGGGTACGCGTAGCGTATGGGTCTCCGTTTTGACTAATTCTGATGTCTTGCGGATGTAGGGCTTCGGGGACATCACAACCGATCAATAGCCCGACATCAGCGTCGATTGCCGTCAGCTCGATGCCTTTAAAGTGTGGCCAGCGGTCTATGTCCTGACGTGTGGCGATGTCGGCGCTGGATACCGGGAGTTTGTGCATGGAATACACGTTAGGGAGGTCGATTTGGTGTTCTTGCTTCAGGTCGAAGACTTCAAGGTTCAGGAGTTTGCATTCAACTGCTGCGTTTTTGCTTTGAACTGTTGTCAAAGAGAGGTTTGTTTTTCTGCCCTTGATTCCAAGCTTCTGCATCAGTTCTTCGGTGCAAAAGGTGGTATTGGACCCGTTGTCCAAAAAGGCATACGTTTCTATAACTCTAGATTTACCGGGAGCCTTTACCTTCACCGGTACGATAGCAAGTCCTGTTACTAGGGTACTTGCGGATGAGTTTGAAGCCATACTCACGAAACCGTTCGTAGCTGCCTCAGAAGCTGTACTTGTGCTTGGTACTGGCTCGATCGAGTCGCTTCTCGTAGCGTTTGCGCTTGCTTGTCTGGGATGGAGGAAGGTAGAGTGTTTTTTGGTGCAACCCTCGACCTTACAGAAACTGTCCTTCTGACAAGCGTGTACAAAGTGGCCTGTACAAAGACAGTTGATACAGAGTTTTTTCTTTCTGACTAGCTTTAGCCTATCTTGAATAGACTGTTTCTTAAATGTGTCGCAGCGCGACAACCAATGACTGCTATTGCAGAGGGGACACTTGGGCTTGGGCCTTTTGTCTGCCTCTGCTGCTTGGTTGCTGGTAGGCTGTTCACTTCCGTGGGTGCCATAGTTTGTGGCTCTAATACTTCTCGTATTGGGCTTGATTGGTGGCGTCGTTTTGTTGCCACGAACTTGGTAACGTCTTGCACCGTTACATCTCGCTGCTACCTATCGATTATGCCGTCTACCACCTCGCGCCAACGTAGCCTCAGTCTGTAGGGAAGACGGTCCACAATTCTCTTTAAACTGTCTTGACTGTCTAGTTTCGTTGCGAAGCCGATTTCCCGCAGGGTATTTGAGCAGCTCGTTAGCTGCGTTGAAAACTTCTGTAAAGCGGTAGCGTCTTCTGACTTGATAGTCGGCCCGTCTGTGAGCTTCTCGACTAGCGCAGCGGCTATTCGGTAGCCCTGGCCAAATCTTTCCTTCAAAAGACGCTTTGCCTCTAAGTAGCCCTCTTCTTCTCTCATGGACAGGCAGCTGCGCATTAACTCCTGGACATGACCTGTTGTGTACTGGACCAGATAGTAGAGACGCGTACTAGGGCTTTGGGTTTTCATCTCGATCAGCTGCTCAAATGCGCGGACGAAGTCGCTGCACTCTACCGGATCGCCGTTGAAGACTTGTAGGCTCGGCTGTGGGAGGGTGAGTGCAGTCACGCTTTGCTGTTGTTGCTGCACGAGTTGCTGCAGGGCGTGGCTCTGGCGGTCCTGGTTCTCCATTAGCCTCGTAAAAAGCTCTTCCTGTAGAGTGCTAGACTGATTGATAGGGGTCGCCTCGTAGTGCCATGCTGTGGTCCTAGGGTTTAACGTTGTCTTGGGCTTACTTGAGAGGGGTGTCTGATTAGGCGGTAGCGGGGCGCTAAAGGCGGGTTGGTTCTCTGAGTGAGTAGGTACCGGTTCGGTTACCGGGTTACCTGTGGTCTGTCGCTCGAGTGGAGTGGAACTAAAATTGACGTTAGGTAGGTGAGCGAATTCTGCTGTTTCCTCAGCCTCGGCCTGATCATATACTCTTTTCTCGGCTTCTGCCGCTGAAATTTCTGTTTGGAGCTCGAGCTCAGCTCTCTTCTGATGGATTTCGAGTTCCTCGGTTTGTAGTGCATGCAAGCTTTTGAGAGACGCCGCCTTTGCTTCTAGCGCTGCCTTTTTTGCCATTGCTCTAGCCTTCGCACTTACGGTGCTTCTAGTGCTGCTGCGTGAGGAGAGAACTGAATGATGAGTTCCTAAATTGCTCGCTGAGTCGCCTGGCAGAATGTGTGTACTTAGACTTGTCAACGGCCTCGAGTATTCTAGTTCCGTGACCCAACCTTGGACTTGTTTTTCTACGTCCGCGATTGCTTCTAGGGCAAGGCTATAGTAACTGTTTGATAATTCTATTTCCTCTGCGCTAGTTAGTTGATTATGAAATGTCTCGTGTGCCATTTGAAATGACTTGAACGATTCTCTTGCGGCTAGCGTGGCCTCCTTTACAGGGTCAATGTTTTCGTAACTTCCGGTAGCCATTAACTCGTTTAATTTGTTTACTTTTTTCGTAAAGTTGCCTTTGGCGTGCGAGCGCGCCTTCTTTAAGTTATCCATATCCATTCCGGAAGCCATTTACGTAATTCAATTTCCTCGATGAGAACTTGATAGACGGACGTGAGTGGTAGTCAAACGGAGAGATTGACGATGTGCACGTATCGGAGTCCTGTTTCCGAAGCGGAACGTGGCGTGATCGTGTGACGAGTTGTGTGACGCGGGCGTTATCCGGATGCGGATGTTTCGCCCAAATTCTTCGAATTCTTTTGTGATGTATCAAAATTCGAACTTTAATGTAATTCGTAAGGACTATAGAATTGTTGATTAGCACGATTTCCAAACGGATCACACTAGGGTAGACTTGGTGCACAGAATAGTTTTCGAACTCGACAGAATTGAGTGGTAACAAGGTTTATTGATCAATGTTCAATGTCTCTACAATGATGAGTAGCTGATAGATTGACGATAGATGAATTCAACGATAACACGATTCGGTGATATGACGATATTTGACGATTTGATGGGAAACCTTTGACGGTTCGAACTGAAATAAGATAATTACAATCCTAGGTGTAAAACTAATAGATCATACAATATAACATGAGGTAATTACAAGAATCAATGTTTGCGTGCGTTTGCAGGCCACACGGTTCGCTTCGGTAGCGAATGACGAGAAAACGAGTGTCGCATACATACGCGTTAGCAATTGCATATAACGTGACATAAATCCTTACAAACATAAATGCGATAAAGATATACGTATAACTGGCATAAGATAGATAGCAAATCATTGCATACAAAATGAAGATAATGTCGATTTCAACTTGCTAGCATAATCAATAACAATTCGAGAATACGAATGTTGAATAAGTGTTGAGTAATAAATCCGATTAACAAGTTTCTCTAACATTGGCATGTTAAAACGTTCTTGATCTAAGATAGCGTGATTACATATAAATCGTTCTTGAATTTATATACGTTTTCCAACGATCTTAACTTAACTGAGCTAGCTTATAAATATATTACTGTACTTACTTTTGGTCTACACATGCACCAAATGATAGCGGTTTGAGAGTTTAGCGTAGATAGAATATGGTCCAAAACCAAAGTTGCCAACACTGTAGCGTATACACTAAAAACTAAATATTCTCTATGGACCGCTTACTTTTATAGTGGGGAAAACGTGCCTGAGGTTGCGTGAGTCGTGCCTCTAGGCGTTTCTAACGGAAATAACGAGATAGGGTGGTAGGCCTAGCCCTACTACTTTAATCTTGTTAACTTGTTAATCAATCAATCAATTTGGGATATCTAATCCTTACGTTCTGTTTATACTAATTAAAGACATCACGTTTCAAAACCAACAATTCTATTTCACTTATTTTCTTTATTTTTCACATAATGAAGTATTATATTATTCGGCAATTTTCAGTATGCTCTACTTCGGCGGCGTAAACCGACCTTCCTCCATTTCTGATCTGTGTACCTTCAGGTACTCTACTTACTAATTTATACTCTTTCATTGTGTAAACGAAACAAAGATGTGCAACTTGAAACATTCCCCAGAGTACAGTCTAATCAAGACTCTTTCACAAAACACTATAATATATTCTCCTTTGCGCCGGTTAACTCAAACCTGTATTTTTGTTCATTTCAGTCCACGGTGATCATGGATTACAAACTAATACCATGGCATCTTCGGGATATTAGTGATTAAATGCCCCTCAGCCTCGGGAGAGTTAGTAAACTAATCCTCCCTCGGCTTTGGGGAAATTTAATCACTAATATCCCTCAGTGCCATGGTATTACTTATAAATATAAAGTTATTTGTTATTCATGTTCACTAGTTGTCAACGACTCGGGGGCTTTCTCAGTATATCACCGTCCTGAAATCCTGAAAATTTGAATAACAATAGTTCATATTGTTGTATGCCTCGTTCTACAAAGAGTTCTTGATTTGAATAACAAAGATTTTTCAAGACAGTGATATACTGAGAAAGAGCCACGACTCGACACTCCCAGGCTCATGTTTCGTTGTTTATTTACGTAAGAACGTTGAAAGTTAGGAAATGAATTCACGTACACGATTTACTAGTCTTCCTCGAAGCCGTATTTAGTGTATTGGTTTAGTGTATTGCCCAGTTAAACTCTTTGATATGAAATTATTTCGCTGCAAGGCAAAACGCTTCGTCAATGGACGCCATCTTGTTTCACTGGTCCTTGGTATGGCGCGAACGTTGACCTGA
The DNA here is from genome assembly GCA_033675265.1 of Actinostola sp. cb2023. NCBI lineage: Eukaryota > Metazoa > Cnidaria > Anthozoa > Actiniaria > Actinostolidae > Actinostola > Actinostola sp. cb2023. The sequence continues at coordinate 314,359 of JAUJYZ010001065.1, read as the reverse complement.
TTTCGGGCAACAAGCTATGATTGGCTAATTCTGTGGAACTTGGGTAAGCAGCCGTGTGTAATGGGAGCCGGAGAGTGTTGCGTGACGACACTAAACACGGCTGCGGGGAAAGACTAATATCACGCAGCCCTAAATACAGTCACGCCCACTAGCATCCCAATTTTGGACTGGTAGCCCATCATTCCCCTTTTTCACCCCTCCTTTCTACTCACGCATCGCCTTTAGTCTTTATATTTATTTATTTATATTATTTATATTTCATAATTCCAAAGGTTTCCCATCACGTGAATGTCGTGCAGTGCTGTGTTAAAAATAAGCAAGTGCAGGTGTAGATACAAAATACTACCAATATTTATGAAGCGTTTGGGATGAAAAGATCGAGTAACTCTACTTTTCTGCTGGATGTACTTTGGGACTGGGACTGGGATTAACATATGTAATTGTAGTGTTGAACGAACTTACTTGTACTTGGTTTTCTTGGCATTTGGCCATCAGTATCACTCTACTCTCAGGGTATTTCCACAAATACTGAAGCAGTTCTACTACTTCTGACCTAAAAAAACGCTCCAGGCATTACTTTACAGTGGACAATTTACATTGATAATTATTGATATATTTAGTAAATAAACCCTTCTGGCGACTGGTATATCGGCTGATAATGTCCGCGGCTGAGAGATGGTCCGAAAAATGAACAGTTGGCCAAGAAGCGAAGCTTCGAGGGCAACTGTTCATTTTTCGGACCATCTCTCAGCCGCGGACATTATCAGCCGATATACCTGTAAGCCAGAAAGGGGTTTATTTATTTTATAACCCTTCGATAAATTTTCTACGTCGACTTCAATGTTGAAGAAACCGAAACAAAATAACGGATGAAGAAAACAAGTTTCATCGAGTTCAAATATCCGTTCCGTTTGAGATCGTTTCATGTGTAAACTTCTAAAAAAGTATTCGAAAATAAAAGATTGATAGTTTTTGAAGTTTTTGAGTGGTTTTCTTGATATTTTGGGTTTTATTTGAGTGACTTTTTGGGCGCCGATTCTGACGTTTGTTCGTAGTTCAAGGATCGAAAAATTATCAAAATACCTCAAATACCTGTCGTATCGACGTTAAAATCCCCAAAAAGGAACAAGTACACCACATGTATGTTGTACAAGTTAATTTACCTATTAAAAATACATTACAGTCTTAAAAAAGTTCAGATAATTTCATTTTTCTCCAAAGTGGAAGATATCATCTCAAAACTGGGGGATATTACCTGACATCCGTCCAGTGAAATTATACCACGTGACCCGTTTTGACCAATGGGCGCGCGCGAAAATTTATCGATGGGTTATAATATTATATATTCACCTGCAAGTGAACTTGTCAAACTCTTCTTTGTCGACATCCAATCCTTCAACGACATCTACGGACGTGTACGTCTGAATGAGGGCTGAAGCCAATTTCTCACGAATGACAGGAGAAACTACAACCGCAGCTGTTAACCCACCTTCAACACCACTACAACACGAAACACACATGTACTTAGATAATATAATTGACATGTATCGGAAACACAAGGAACTGGGCAGTCACCATTGACCTCAACCTGACCATAGACAGTGGCCATGTTGCTGTCTATTAAAATACGGTTAAATATCATGGACGGTACATGGGAGCAATGCTCTGCTTGCTTGCTTGTCCTTAACTCAGTTCATGGCAAAAACTGTCTACTATATTGAATATTAGTAACAACATTGATCTGACATATTACCTTCCCCAGCTTGGTGTCCAAAGAAGGGATTCTTCGCTGTAACGAATCAATAAAATAAAATAAACTAGACGCTCTATTAGCGTGAACCAAAAACCTAAAAACTGTACTGAGCTATTTCTATCGTCATTTAGTAGAAACCAACTAGCATACTATCACGAATCCTGCAATCTGATTGGCTAACGCACTCACGTACACTATCTATTGCGTGATATATAGTGAGTAGCGAAAAAGCCGGCGTTTTGAACACAAAAAAACAAAGCGGAAAAATCAATAAATATTGGTATAAAATCGAAGGTAGTATGCTAGTTGGTTTCTACTAAAACAATTAGAATATAGAAGTAGCTTTTTTTCTGCACAATTTACGGTAAAACAGAATTTCAATAGTCGACGAATTATTACCAGCTGAGAACACGTGCTGAGAATGGGAACCCCGGCAACGTTTAATAAGATGATTGATCAACGAGTACCAATTAATATAAATCCTTAGATTTTAGCTCAATTAAATATAGGCATTGCAGCGCGACTAAAACAGTGTTTGGTCACTCGTCGCATGACACGGCAGATCATGCATGCGTAATTAGATTGACTTTTGGTTCATGTATCAAGTAGATGTTCTATAGGTAAATTCATTGGCTGACGAGGGAATTCCACGTTGAATTCACGAGAAAAGGCGATATCGCACAAGTCGCGAAGCGACGAGTGCGATATCGCCTTTTCTCGTGAATTCAACGTGGAATTCACGAGTCGAGCCAATGAATTTTCCTTGAATCCCATAGCGTTCTCTTTGTTTTGAAAAATATATAGTTTTTAGACAATCTTGAGTCGCTATATCGCGCGTCGCTAAGAAAGCCAGTGCAGTGTTCAGTCTTTCGCTACGCTAGCCAATAGGAATCAAGCAAAATTGAATACTAAAATCAGTTTATCTGCATGAACTTGAAGACAAAAGTTGTTTTCTTCAGTCGTTTTAACGTCTAGATTTAGGGTCAATCTACAACAGAAACACAGCCATAGATTTAGATATGGTAACCAGTTCATAGTTAACGAAAACTTACAACCAAAAAGACTAAAAGTGATCAGTGACAGGCTCGAAGTTCAGTTCAAGTTTTCACAATCAATGAATCAGTCTTGTCAAACCTGTAAGTATGCTATTCAGTTAACAAAGAAGTTAATTGGAAATACACGAAAATACGGACTTATTCTATCCTCATAAGACTTAAGAGCTTAAATAAATCGTTCAAATTTTCTCAACTGACCGTTTCTTGTTGCTTTCAATCCGATCAGAGAACTGAGTGCCGCTTGCATGAGAAGTTGAATCTAGTGAACTTCAACATTTCACAGGACATTGATGGATTTGTTAACTACCTTACTGAATGCTGAAGATTCTCAGGCAAAATAGTTCTTTCAAAGCCATATTTATTGATAAAGATGCAGAGGCGATAGCTCTGATTCAGTGAGTGAAGCTACATGACTTGTACAAAACAAGTATACACAAGGCTCAAAGTAAAAGGCAGCCGATCGACTGACAAGCAAAGAGAACACAACTGGAACACGGGATAAATTTGCAGTTTTGTATGATTACAGGTACAGATTTTGCTAGGTGTAAATGCTGAATTAAATTGGACTGATTTTGTTGTTTATCTGTTGGCTTAATCTATTAGATTGTGGTTGCTTTATGCCGGTCTGAAAATGTCGTTCGCCATGATTTGCTGTCGCCAGTTGTACTTCGTGGTCTCTCTTTCAAACATCGATTCTCATCTCGCTTTAATAGATTTCTTTACATCGATTATATTTAGTGCTAGAGATGCTAAAGCCAGATTCAAAACGATTTGCTTTGCTTTCGTGTTCAGTTTATATTTAAGCTTAAGTTGAGAAGACACTTGAAGTACAACTGAAAAAGCGTAAAGATTTTTCAGTATTCTGTGTTTGTGACATTAATTTCACTTCGATGAAAATGAATTTTACAAATGACAAATGAGAGCAAACAAAGCTAAAATATTGATTTGACCTCAACTCTCAATCCATCCTTTGTACGCGTATATCGTATCTTAGCCACAGCCTCGCTTTCATCTCGCAATTCCACGCTAAATACCCATTGCATCCGGTTTGCAAAGCACCCAATTCCACGCTGAATACCCTCTCATCCGGTTTGCTTCTCAGCCAATCAGCGCGCGAGTTTCATATGAGCTATGGGATTCTTTTCTATATTGGCGATAATCGTGTAAATATAGCCAATAACTAAAGTTGAATAGTTAAATAACATCTGTGATGCATTTATATTTCACTATATTTCACATTATATTAGATTCATATATTATAGTATAGTTAAAGTAGTTTTAGCATTTTCATAGTTTTACATATTTTTGTATATTATATAGATAAATATATATTTCTTGTCCTTTTGAATTTTGCTAGGGCCACAAGTTTATCAGTTTCTCCAATACTGTCACGTGTCACCCTCTGTAAATAAAGTCTTACTTACTTACTTACTTACTTATTTACTTACTTACTTACTTACTTACTTACTTACTATGAAGAAAATTTCGTGTATTCGGGGCACGCCAACACTGACAACACGTTTTGTACACGTGATTGTATAACACATCACAGCATATAACTATATTTACGGTAACTTCTGTCGATGACTTCACACAATTGTATTTTGCATTATACACGCTTGAGACGATAAAAATATACAATGAACTTAATACGTGTACATTTACTTCGCTGGTCATAAATACAATACAAACAGTGAATGAAATCGCAAAGCGAACGATAGAAAGAAGTAAACGAAAAAAGAATCGCCGTTCTACAGGAAGCCCGAGTAATAAGTTAAAACAACAGCAAATTAAATAGACAAGTAAAAACATGAACTTTCTTTCGAATAACTCTGACTTCAAATCAATGTCACAGGCACGAAAGAAAGTCGTTACTTTTGTCATCATCGTTAACTTTACAATCAACAATCCAGCGATCAACCGGTAAACCTCGAGTGTCTTTCTGTTTTCATTCGTTTATTCATTTGTTAGTAGTTTTAAAAACCAACAATAAGCACTACATGAAAATGGCTTGTTATCTCTTAGTAACGTTCTGAATATTTCAAAGTTCTAAAATCTTCTTGTACCAACATCAAATATTTGGAAAATGAAAAAAACACATACAAATGTTTAAAGGAACGCAACGAAGCCTGTGGAAATCAGCATCATCTGTATTTAGATGCGTAGCGACTGAAATACAGATCAAGGCTTAGTCCAGAGGTCGTGCTAATCACGAGGCGGCTTCTTTTGAAGTAATTAAGAACGGCGTTTGAACTATGGTCTAAAAGCATCAATGAGCACTACCATGTTTAACGGACCACTGACCCCCAGTTTGGCTAGAAGCGATCGTTTGTTATCTGTAATGAAATTCATTAGTAGCATTGAGCGTTGTTGCGTTGTTGTTCGCTGCATGTCTGTTGCGGAAAGTTATCGAACGCAGAATATACGAAATGTTGGTCTGTAATAGTGAAAAACAGTGCATCACAGATATTAATCAACTGCTGAACTTTATTTCTTGGCCATGTTTACACTTTGGACGGGACCTTAAGAAACCTCGGTAACGGTAGATATGTTGTGGTTTGAAATTTTGCACTGGTTCACATTTTTTAGTCCATTGTTTTGGTTTCTTAATTCACTTCCTTTCAGTTTAATCCTTTACAACAAACCTAAACACAACTTACCCACCATAAAACCCTAAACCTAACCTTAGAACAACCCTCAGAAAACAATTAAACCAGTGGGAACAATTAATTCACAACAAAAGCAAACTTTTAAAAATACAATAAAAATCATTGCATTACCTTTTATTTCTGGAGCAGCTGTCAGCAAAAGCTAACAGAGCAGTGACAATCTTACTCGACACCATTGGACCAGGAACAAATCCTTTGCTACTCATTATCATAGCACAGCAATCCACGAAATGAATGATCTGAAAACAGATCCATCACAATCATTATTCTATCAGTTTGGTCTACTATTACAACAGAATCTAGTCTACTGAACCTTGAGTCCTCGAAGTACTTGGGGGCTGTTTGTAACCACGTAATAAAACCATGTACACATGTCTTTGACGTAGTATTCAGGGATGGACGACAATAACTCTTTCTGATTCTCTTTCACCTCTTCATCAGATAATTCCTTAACAATTCAAACCATTAAGAGTAAGTGGGTTACGGGTTAGAGTTTATCACACATTCCGGTCAAAACCACGAACACGTATTCAGATATAACAAAGAACAGAACATCGAAGGGGTTGTCTCGTCAATAATAATTACTTGAATGGTCACTGATTTGGCGGCGATACATGAACTCGAACTAATGGACCACGACCCAATAGCAGATATGAAGACTTCTGGTTATGGATTTATGTTACATAACATTATTGTAAGAATATAGTTGAAATACCTGTGCAGTAGTTGCATCTAAAGCTTTGTACAGCCAAACAGCACTCGTCAAATAAAACTCAGAACAAAGTCTCATGAACTGTTCATCTTGGAGAACAGTCTGCCACTGAAACACAAACAGCTATGGAACAATAATTGACATTAACGAGCTTTCCGACCGTTGGTCCATCAGAAGGAAAGAAGGAAAGAAGGAAAGAAGGAAAGAAGGAAAGAAGAAGAAAAGAAAGGAAAGAAGAAAAGAAAGGAAAGAAGAAAAGAAAGGAAAGAAGAAAAGAAAGGAAAGAAGAAAAGAAAGGAAAGAAGAAAAGAAAGGAAAGAAGAAAAGAAAGGAAAGAAAAAAAGAAAGGGAAGAAAAAATAGGAAGGAAAGCAAAATAGGACATTCATTGAGACTTTGTGCAAATGGTCTGTATCCCCGATACAGACACTGATGAATAAAACATGAGTATCTATATCAGATCTGATATATACACTTCCAAATGGTCTTGAAACCACCATAAGTAATTTCATGAGAGTGATCTGGTGCGTATACAGTATATATAATCTATCACTATGGTGAAAACTACGCGCGTGCATGAACACCTTACTACGGATAAGGCCTTTCACATTTTCTAACATCTAGAGAGTTCGTCGGAATGCCGGGCCCTATGCTCCAGTGAATCGTTTAAGATCAGGCTAGAACTGGCTTCCAATTGAAAATTAAGGAAGCCATTCATATCCTTTGGGAAAAGCCCCCACTTTAAATCAAGTCTTTCATGTAAATTTAAATCTTTCATTGTAATAATCACATAGTTCAATGTTCTTGTGTTATTCATTATATTTATATTATATATAAACTCGTACACTGTATACACACTAGATCACTCTCATTAAATTACGCAAAATGCCTAAGAAACTAAAAGTTGTGGTGATTTTCATCAAACTATTGATATATACACCTGTTTAAAAAAACGTTGACATTGGAAGATCTGAATTGGTCAATCTGAGACCGATAAGAATTGTGGGAAGCCGAATGCTAATCTCATTGAAATGCAACTGATTCAACAGTCGTTCGCTGGAATCACGCGTCGATGGTGTTAGAATGATGGCACAAATTACTGCGATTCCCAATGATTATGCGAACTCAGACATTTAAACACGAAACCGCGCTATAAAAGGACCTGTGCCAGGCAGCTATCACCTTCAGTTGTCAGTCATCCATCGTACTGTCAAGAGCTCTGGATCGTAACAATGGGCGCAAAATTTGAATTCAAAATTTGAATTTCAAATTTTTGACTTTCTTCGTTCTTTTAATAACAACAAGAATTCATTTTCAAAATCTTGTTATTAGTTTTGAATGATCAGTTTTGAAAATATTGATATCTAGCTCAGGTTTATCGAAGTCCAGCTGAATAATAATTATGAACTTTGAGTCGTTCAATACGACATGAATACGAAGATGTTTCTCCACCATTTCAAATTGATTCAACTGAGCTGGAAAGGTGTGAAATGAAGGCGGTCCAGTCCCTTTTATAGTGCGGTTTCGTGTTTAAGCAGTTGGCTTGTAATTTGGTTTTTCGCTTCTGTCAATCAACATAAAAAATCAGAAAACATAAAAATAAAAGTCAGAAGACCCACCAAATGGAAACCAAATATGATTTTGAGCTAAATTATGGATCATTTGGTCGAAGAATGTATTTAGTTTTTATATAACAACTTTATTGGAATAAATAATACATTAAGTAATGAATTTGGTTGAGTTTTGAATTTGGTTGACAGAAGCGAAAAACCAAGTTCCAGCCGACTATTTTAATGTCTGAGTTCGCATAATACTGAGAACATTAAGTCGGTGCAAGAGACCATCATACTAAGAGAGCGAATCGCGCGGAATGATGTTTGGGATATGCTCGTGGCGCTAAATCTATTTTTAGTAAACCGGAAGGTGAGCACACTTGAGGATTCTGTTGTGCTTGTGAATAAAAAATTATAGTCGTGCGCGCGCTACTGACGCCACTCACGCCATCGATCGAGCGCGCGCTGCAAAAACCGTATTACTAAAAATAGATTTAGTTACTATAAACTAAACGACTCCACCAATACCGAATATATTTTCTTCCAATAGCCGTCATTATAAACCAATAATGGCATCATAGGCCATCGGGCGCGCGCTGAAAATAACATTTCGCTCGATCTTCACTCTTTTTTTTACTAAAAACTCCTCATATTTTCTTTACTTTTTATTGAACATGGTTTAAAAAGACAATTCTATGTTTTCTTGTTCAATTTAGAATCAAGTGAATGACAAATTCGATGAAATACTAACACATTTCGCACGGTTATTTTGAGACGCCGTCTCTCTCTAGATCAAAATCTTAAGATAATCGCGATACTAAAATAGATTTAGCGCCACGAGCATCGACCACACATCAGTACGAGATTCGCTCTCTTAGTATTATGGTCTTTTGGTCGGTGTCAATATTACGCAGTAAGACATTTACCGAAATACGACGAGGTCACATAAAGAAAGCATTAAACCAGCAAAAGGCACAGGTAGCCCAACCATTGCTTCTGAGGCTACTATATATTTCAATGAAATGATATTTGCGTCTTTTGTTATGGGTTTCCTGTGGTAGAGCGCGTGCGCGCAATACGTATTATGTCGGGCTCCCTGTGCTGAGTAACATCCTGTTGGGATCCCTGTGTGCGTCCCGCAAGACGTGCCCACAGAGAGTGCATATTTAAAACAAGGTATGAAACTCGGTCACGTGACAAATACGTATTTGCTCCTATTTTTTGTAAATATGATGTGAAAATTCAATTTTTCTTCGAATGACTAAACTTTACATATTCTCTAAACAGGTAGGTAGGTGATAGGTGATAGGTGCGGTTGTACTTTTCTGGTGCACTTTTCCGTGAAACATTCGGATTTTACCTGCGAGAGGACATCGGCCAGCGTTCGGCAAATCTGAATTGTGCTCTTTTTTGCAAGTTTTAAAATTTATATCTTCACTAAACATAAGTCAAAACATCTACAATATACTTTATTTGCTTTCTGTTTTGACTTTTAAAGTATTTGTATTGTGTTTTGATTATCGATTAAAATGCTTTAAAATTGAGGCATTGTGTTTTATAAATGCAGAATAGTCTCAATATTTAGTACTGTACAACACATTTGTTATCAGTACTTATAAACAAAATGACAAACAAAGGTATTTATTTGAACACTGAATCAGTTAAAAAAAATTCACCAGCTTTTTACACACTGTTGTGCCGTTCTTCAGGTATAATTTATTCACTATATTGATCAGTAATAATATGGATACTAACTTACTACGAAATTAGTAAATATTCTGCATGCCACCACGAATGAATAACAAACATCGAAGTTGGAAGCGATAAGCTTACTTACGTTCTTACGAAAACAGTATTTAAAATTACTCTGTGTTTCTCTCAGATGGTAGTATTTGCTAAATGAGTTGTGCTATGTCAATGACAATAATATAATGAACAACTGTTAATATTTTAGTTCACGGCAGCTTCACGAGTCGCCATCTCCATGCATTCATATCTCCTTCGATGTCAGTGAATTTGAGTTCGTCTATACTTTTGCTTCAGATGATTTATGCTGTGTTGGCATTCCGGCTTGTGTTTTAAGATGTAAGAAAGTAGGAAATAACGTCAAACACTTTGTAGATGAGAGAGTCATAATGTTTAAACAGATGAAGAACCATCATTCATTTGAGAGGTTCCTTTTGAAGTCTGTGTATGATAGGCAAGTGCTTTTATTAGAGAACAGTTAGAGCAAAAACTACTAAAACCTCAAGAAAATACTTCAGAAAATATATTTAGTTAAAGCTTACTTTTCAACAAAACTGTCGTGACGAACACAACACATCCAAAGTTTCTCCACCATTCAAAATGAAAAAGGACCACTTTAAAATCATCGAATTTCTTCTAAAGTTACTGAAAGTTGACATTGAATTGTGAACTTCTAAACTTATAACCATGGATAAAGAATAGAATCCAAACGTTTACACCGAAAAAATCATGCTTTGTTTCATCAACTTCTCCGCCATTTTTCAAAACTTCAGCTACTTTATCCTGGGTACCCCCCACGGGTCTGTAGCGTACGACGATTTCGGCTCTTCGGTTCACGGAAAAGTGCACCAGCTGCAGGTACCGCACATCAGGCCATGATACGCCATCAGTTTCACACCTTGTTTCACTACTACACTTGTGCGGAAGCGTCCTGCGGGACGCACACAGGAAGCCCAACAGTTGCCAAACATAATACGTACTAAGCACAGGAAGCCCAACATAATACGTATTGCGCGCGCGCTCTACCACAGGAAACCCATCAAAAAAGACGCCAATATCGTTTTATTTATGTATTTTAGTAGCCTCAGAAGCAATGGTTGGGCTGCCTATGCAAAAGGCCGTGGTTTTGCGCTGTGCTGTGTTTGAAATTACACATACAGCTATACCAGAGAACAATTAAAACAGAATATCAGTGACTTAATTTGCTGCAACCCCGCCTACATTTACTCGTAAACAATTCGCCAACGTAGATAATAATCTTCGCTTAAGGTGACTCCAACATAATTGCGAGTGCATTTTGTAATTTATTAAACTCGCTCGTATCGCGTCAAAAACACTCGGATATTTCTGCATTTAACACATGTAATAACTCAAACATCTAGGCTTTTAAGGGTGTATTCAAATTTTTATTTTTCAGTCGCGTTTGCCGTTACGAGCCGATTTTCTAACAGTGGTTTTTCATAATATTGTCCTCCTGTTCGCTCAAAAATCGTACGATTTCTATGGAACTTCAGATTATTGATAAATAGATTGTCATAATTTTGTCTGCCGGGTTTTTTAAAAATATCTCGACTGCAAGTTGCGCGGCATTATTTTTATGGTCAGTTTTTTATTCACATCTGATTGGTACCCATAATTCATGTATCGGTCTCAGATTGTCCATTTCAGAACTTCCATTGTCAACGTTTTATGAAATAGGTGTAATATATATTTTTTTATTTAGTGTATATTTTATTGTATATTATTTCATTTGGAGAAAACTGTAATAAAAGTATACTGATGTATTGTTAATTATTATATAGTCAAGTCAATCCGCGCGCTCTGATTGGCTGAAAACTGTGCTGTATCAGAGAACGGAGCACGGTTTGATGACGCTGTTTTTCGGCTGTTTGGTTTGATCCAAAATTCTGAAGAAAACAAACCAAGCGCGCGCTCGATGGCGTAACTGGCGTCAGTAGCGCGCGCACTTCACTCGCTAAAATGTCATTCAAAAACACAACAGAATCCTCAACTTTCTTGCCCTTTATACCACCATTCTATATAATAAAGCAAATAGAACAGCTTTTTCCGTGCTCCGTTCAGTAATACAGCACTACACTTCTTTCGTGCTCTCGTCACTTCCTTCGTGCTGTATTACTGAACGGAGCACGGAAAGCTGTTCTATTTGTTAATTAGTTCTAGAACACGGACAGTCTCCAGTCTATTAGTTGGTCTAATAGCTCATTAATTATTAATGAGCTTTAGAAACTTACAGCTAGAATCTGTTCCACGTATGTTTCCTTCCCTTTGCCTTCATTCATCTCCTTCAAAATCAGATACTGTCTATATTAAAACACAACATATGTTAGCTATACTAGTATAATATTTATTGCTGTTCTCTTATAGACTGTCTATATTAAAACACAACGTATGTTAGTTATACTAGTATAGTATTTATTGCTGTTCTCTTATAGACTGTCTATATTAAAACACAACGTATGTTCGTTATACTAGTAAAGTATTTATTGCTGTTCTCTTATAGACTGTCTATATTAAAACACAACGTATGTTAGTTATACTAGTAAAGTATTTATTGCTGTTCTCTTATAGACTGTCTATATTAAAACACAACGTATGTTAGTTATACTAGTATAGTATTTATTGCTGTTCTCTCTTATAGACTGTCTATATTAAAACATAACGTATGTTAGTTATACTAGTAAAGTATTTATTGCTGTTCTCTTATAGACTGTCTATATTAAAACACAACGTATGTTAGTTATACTAGTATAGTATTTATTGCTGTTCTCTTATAGACTGTCTATATTAAAACACAACGTATGTTAGTTATACTAGTATAGTATTTATTGCTGTTCTCTTATAGACTGTCTATATTAAAACACAACGTATGGTAGATATACTAGTATAGTATGTGTAGAGTCTTATGAGGCATTGGTGGGTTTAGACCACCATGTGTTCTCTATCCCGTGACGTCATGCCTGCGATCACGTGATACTACACTACATCCCTCCCTTTCTTTTAAACAGAAACTATAATACCAACATTTGTGAATAAATCAAAAGTGTCACTATAAAGTCTTTTATGCATATATCAGTCTCTCTGCATAAGTCAGCGTGTTACAATAAAGTCTTTTAGCATGTTGGGCATCTGGCCTCTGGTTGTTCGCAGTGGGTATCTTCTTTCATTTCTTGGTGGAGATACATGTACTTGTCCTTGTCCACTTGCGTTGGGCTCAATGATGTCATCAGATGGTTCTTCCTCGATGCCAATGTCGTCTTGCTCATCCATGAGCTCTTGGTTGATGGGCTGCACGCCGGTCTTGAGAGGTTTGAACTTGCTCGAGTTTCGTGTGATGTTGTGCTTACCATCAGAGGCTATTATCATGGATCCTTTCTTGTCAATTACTGTATATGGGTGTGGTTCATAGTAGGGCTCTGTTTTTCCTTGATGAGGCTTTCCCTTATGTACTAGAACTTTGTCATTTGGATTTATGTTAGATGATCTTGTGTTTCTTCTTTGGTCTGCATATCTCTTCATCTCATCCTTTGACTGTTGGTCGTTCAGTCTCATCTCCTTGTCTTGTTTAGATTGAGTTGGAATTTCAGGCAGCTTTGTCCTCATGGGACGTCCATATAGAGCTGTGTATGGTGGTACCCCAGTTGAGCTGTGAGGCGTGGCTCTGTAGTTTCTCAGGAACTTGTTCAATTCTTGTTGCCAGTTCTTGTGCTCTATTCTAGCTGTGGTACAGATTTTCTTGAGGTTCCTCATAAATCTTTCACACTCACCATTTGCTTCAGGCCATAAAGGTGTAATCTTGCGGTGCTTTATCCCCATGTGCTGTGTGTACTGTGCAAAGGATTCAGAGTTGAAGGGTGGGCCATTGTCTGTACGGATCTTGATTGGAATTTGGTGTCTTGAGATGATGTTATCCAGGTGTGGCACTACTGCATCAGCGCTGGTTGAGTGCACTATTTCAACTTCAGGAAACCTGGAGTAATTATCGATTACCACCAGTAGGTGTTGACCAGAGGGTAGTGGACCAAAAAGATCTGCTGAGATTTCAAGCCATGGGCCGTCAGGAAGTTTCGACATCTGAAGAGGTTCTCTAATGTTCCGTTTTGTGGTAGACTGACAAGCTAGACAACTGTTTATCTTATCTTCGATTAGCGTATCTATGAAGGGGAACGATACCTTCTCTCTGATCAGTGCTTTCGTCTTTACCATGCCTTGATGACCTTCATGTGCTATGTCCACTGACCGGTTTTGTAGAGAGTCTGGCATCACTATCTTTGTACCTCTGAGTACTAGGTTGCCTTCTGCATTGACATCTTTGACCATCTGGTATGAGTTGAAAGCTCTGTTGTCTAACCGTAGGTCTTGTGCATCTTTCTTGTACCAGCTTCCATTCCGTATGCACTCTATTACTCTTTGCAGGGTGTGGTCATTCAACGTTGCACTCTTTACTTCCTCAAGGTCAATTGCAATTGGTACTGCATGTTGGGAAACAAAGTTAATGTATTCCTCTGCTATCTTCTCTTCTCGACTGTTGACTTCTATCTGTTTCTTGGGATGTCTCGACATATAATCAGCAGGGTTGTCAGGACCTGGTGCATAGTGTTAGGCTGATATGGTTGAAGCCTGAGAGACCATCGCTCTATCCTGGGTGTTGGCTTTGACAGAGGGTTGTTGAAGATTGAGGTTAGAGGTTTGTGGTCTGTGAAGACAGTTAGTGCCTTACCGTAGCAGTACAGGTGGTAGTGTTCACATCCCCACACTATTGCTAAGGCTTCTCGCTCTGTTTGAGAGTAGTTCTGTTCAGTTTTTGTCAGTGACCTGCTACCGTATGCTATAACATGAGAGTGTCCATTCTCATCCTTCTGTGTTAGGATTGCCCCTAACCCAACAGGGCTTGCGTCTACTGCTATTTCTGTTGATTTAGAAATGTCAAAATATGCCAGTGCAGGTGCAGATTGCAGTTTCTCCTTGAGAATTTCAAACGCTTCCTGGTGAGTCGTTGTCCAGTTCCATGAACTGTTCTTGTGTGTCAGTTCTCTTAGTGGGGCTGTGATAGTGGCATAGTCTGGAATGAATCTTGAAGAGTAGCCCGTCATTCCAAGTACGCTCCTCAGCTCTTTCACGTTGGTGGGTGGTTCTAGGTTTTGGATGTCCTCCACTTTCTTGGGATCAGGTTTCATTCCACCATCACTGAAGACAAACCCAAAGAACTCCAGCGATGTCTTGTTGAACTCACACTTCTTTGCATTGAGGGTAAGGTGGTTGTCTGAGAATTTCTTTAGGGTCTTTTCAAGTGTCTCATCATGGTCGATCTGTGTCTGACCAAATACTATGACATCATCTGAAATATTCAGAGCTCCTGGGATGTCAGCTAGTAGCTGTGAGATTGCATGTTGAAACACTTCTGCTGCCGCATTGATACCAAAGCTCAAACTTTTGTATCTGTATAGTCCGGTGTGAGTTGCAAAGGTTGTGATGTACCTGCTTTCTGGTGCCAAGGTAAGTTGGTGGTATCCTGAGCGTAGATCAAGCTTTGAGAAGACTGAGCTTCCATGAATTTGTCCTATGATGTCGTCCACCGTAGGGGTGATGTGTCGTTCTCTCTCAATGGCAGTATTTGCAGCTCTCATGTCCACACACAACCTGATTTTGTCCGGTGTCTTTGGCTTGGGTGTCACTACTATTGGGCTTACCCAAGGGGTTGGGCCCTCCACCTTCTCAATCACATCAGCATCCAGTAGTTGATTTATCTCCTCTTCAACTTTAGCTCGTAGATGAAAAGGAACACGTCGGTGAGGCTGGGCAACTGGTTTGACGTCTGGATCAATATGTAACTTGACTTCATAGTCCTTGAGTTGGCCAATTTTATCTTCAATTTTATCTTGGATGAGTTCTAGATTCACACACGAGTTGAAAGACAATAGATTGCCAGGATTTCCTTCTGTGACGTAGAATGTAGTTGTGATTACTTTATCTTTGGACTCGACATGTGCCTTGAATTTTCCTAGTAGTGGCAGTGGCTTGTTTGAGTTGTATGTCCTGATTACAAGCTTTGTATTGGAAAGTTTCACTTCCATCCCTTTGGCTTTGAAGTAGTTGTCGTTGATTCTCTGGTATGTTTCTTCATCTAAAATGTCACACGTCGATCCCGTATCAGCAGTTACTGTGACAGCACTTCCAGCTATTTTTATGTTGAACTTGGGCAGTTTGTTTGAGTTTTCACTGTAGGCTTGATAGACATAGTTGCTTTCATCATCGCTACTGTCGCTGAGTGTAGATGGCTTTGGGTTGTTTTGATCTGTATAAGGTTCTTCTTGTGGGTGATGTGTAGTGCTGTTAGCTGACCTTCCTTGTCTTCTACCGGTATTCCTTCGTTGTGGCTGCGTTGAAGCTCGAGGGGACGTCTGAGTCATGTTTCTGTTGTTGCCTTGACCGTTGTGATTGTCAAGTTTTTTCTTTCTGCAGACACGCTCGAAATGGCCTTTATTCTGACAATATCTGCAAGTAGTTTTAGCTGCTGGACAGTTTTCCGATCCACCTTGATGAGGGTATTCGTATCCACAGTTTCCACACGTGTTGTTGTTGGATTTATTCATCGGCGCCTGTCTGTCTCGTGGTTGTCGATTTCTCGTTACTGCTGCCCTCGCCGCTCCTTGTTGTCTGGATCGCATAAACTTTACGGCGTTCACATTAGTTGGAATGTGCTCGATTTCGCTTGCTTGCTTGTTAGAAATTTCTAAAGCTCTAGCATACTTTACTAGGTCGTCTAGTTTCCATTGAGGTTCAGCAAAAGCTTTTCTTCGTAACCTCGAAGAGGCACAGTTAAGTTTGATTTGAAGTTTGATTTCGTCGTCGGCTCTGTTGCCAAAGTCACAGTATCTCACAAGCGAGCGTAGTTGGGTCACGTACGAGTCTATGGACTGTTCAGGTTTTTGTACACATTCTCTGAATTTCGTTACCTCGAAGTCTGGATCTCTCTTTTTGTCGAAGTAGTCGCTCAGTGTTTTCTTTGCGCTGTCGTACGCCTTGTCGTCGCCTTTCTCTTCGGTCGTACACGTGAGCCATTTCTCCCACGCTCCATCTCCAGCATGACTGAGTAGAAGAGCTTTTCTTTGTCGATCGTCGTCGACACCCCATGCTATTAACTCGTTTTCGAATTTTGCGAGCCAGTCCGTGAATTTTGCACCAAGATTTGGGTCATCCTTCGCCGTTGTAAATCGTGTGAAGTTACCACACACCATTGATACCGCCATGTTTGTCAGTGTTTGACTGAAAACTTTAGATTTTTTCCGCTAGATAACCTTGTTATGCTGTTTCCTGTGACCAAGGATCCCATCCTCGTCGCCAATGTAGAGTCTTATGAGGCATTGGTAGGTTTAGACCACTTTAATAGTATCGCCATCTTGGCTCCGTTACAACTAATAAACATGTGTTCTCTATCCCGTGACGTCATGCCTGCGATCACGTGATACTACACTACAGTATGTATTGCTGTTCTCTTATAGACTGTCTATATTAAAACATAACGTATGGTAGTTATACTAGTAAAGTATTTATTGCTGTTCTCTTATAGACTGTCTATATTAAAACACAACGTATGTTAGTTATACTAGTATAGTATTTATTGCTGTTCTCTTATAGACTGTCTATATTAAAACACAACGTATGTTAGTTCAGTATACTAGTAAAGTATTTATTGCTGTTCTCTTATAGACTGTCTATATTAAAACACAACGTATGTTAGTTATACTAGTATAATATTTATTGCTGTTCTCCTATAGACTGTCTATATTAAAACACAACGTATGTTAGTTATACTAGTATAGTATTTATTGCTGTTCTCTTATAGACTGTCTATATTAAAACACAACGTATGTTAGTTATACTAGTATAGTATTTATTGCTGTTCTCTTATAGACTGTCTATATTAAAACACAACGTATGTTAGTTCAGTATACTAGTAAAGTATTTATTGCTGTTCTCTTATAGACCGTCTATATTAAAACACAACGTATGTTAGTTATACTAGTATAGTATTTATTGCTGTTCTCTTATAGACTGTCTATATTAAAACACAACGTATGTTAGTTATACTAGTATAGTATTTATTGCTGTTCTCTTATAGACTGTCTATATTAAAACACAACGTATGTTAGTTATACTAGTAAAGTATTTATTGCTGTTCTCTTATAGACTGTCTATATTAAAACACAACGTATGTTAATTATACTAGTATAATATTTATTGCTGTTCTCCTATAGACTGTCTATATTAAAACACAACGTATGTTAGTTATACTAGTATAGTATTTACTGCTGTTCTCTTATAGACTGTCTATATTAAAACACAACGTATGTTAGTTATACTAGTATAGTATTTATTGCTGTTCTCTTATAGACTGTCTATATGTGAAGTTTATAGAACGAGAGACCGTGTTTTATCGGCATATAAAGATCTTGGCCGTAGGCGAAGATCTTTATAGCCGATAAACACGGGCTCGAGTTTTTTTATAAACGACTGCTAAAACTCGGCCAATAACATTTACCTCTACATTGATAATTCCGGATATCATCAAAACCGAATTAAATAATTGTTCTATTATACATTGTCTATGTGGATTAGCTCATAATTTACACAGATATAGCAATTCAACAACAACAACAAATGAATGAAAACGACAGCACTGTAGTAACCTACAGATAACAACCAATCCGCTGACCTACACAGGCTCGTTTTTGCAGATAACTGCCTACAGATAACAGATAACCACCAGATAAGTAGATAACCACCAGACCGCTGAAATATCGCTGGCGCGCACTGATAGTTAGAATTATCTGTAGGCTCTTGACCAATGAGAATACAGATACTGAGTACAATAAATGTATAAAAATAAACAATTATTGGATGAGGATTTGATGATATCCGCGGGAATTATCAATGTAGAGATAAGTGTTATTGGTCGAAGCCGTAGGCTGAAGTTTGAAGTGTTTACCGACTCAGCAAAACTGTTCGTCCCGAATGGTTATCAAGGTATAATATACACTGTGTTTACCTGATGAGTCTGTTGTAGTGTTGGATAGTGTTAACAAGCCCAACATGTAGAGATCGTTGGGTAAGGTGAAATATCTCAGTTTTTAGAACAAACTTTCCTACAAAGAAAATAAGTGATTTAGTTTCAGGGAGTACAAGTTTTGTCCTCTCGCAGGAGCCCATACGTAGGAGCATTCATGTAGCATTACAATCTGTCATGGCGTTTGAACAAGTTTGGCTATTTTTAGAACACGAAATTGACAATGATCAATGATCAATGATCTTGTCAAATGATGCAAAATCTTGCAAAATCCGAGTTCAATAATTGTTTTATCATTCACGTTATGTTCTCTCACCTAAAGCAACAACTCTGGAAAAATCGAGCTGCCATTGTCGAGGAGAACGAAAACACTTATTCGAAGAAAGTTATCTGCAGTGACGTAGTCGTCCCTCGACCAATGAAAATCACGGAGAAAATAATGTGAATGATAAAACGAGTTGCTGCAAATAAAACGAGTTGCTGCAAATAAAATCGGAAGTGCACAGTGATTGGTCAATTTTGAGAAATCGTGTTCTAAAAATAGCCAAACTTCAAACGCCGTGACCCAATGTGTAGCATGGATGCTCCTACTTATGGGCTCCTGTGCATGCGTCTCGTCATTCTTACCTCTTAAACTATCAGGCAAAATAAAGTTTGTTTCGCTTTCTTTGTCTTCGCCTTCAGAACCTGAGTAAAATGTTATTGCTTTTCTTTGTGTGTGTGGGAGGGGGGAAGGGGGGGGATAGCAACAATCGTTGTGGGCTGACGGTCACGACCCCGCAAACATGAAAACCTACATCGGTACAATATCGGCACTGTGGTGAACACTAGCAGTGAACCATCATTTTAAAAACTTGTTCATTCGTAAAATGTTATTTCTTTCCGTGCCGCAACATATAGCAATGAATCATGATTCAAATATTTTAGTCAACACTCCCGTTAAACTTAAATTACTGTTTATTTTTCATTTGTGCCATCTGAATCTCTGGTGTAGACTACAAACACACGTATAGGATTTTTGATACTTGGCTTACTTCCTGCTTGATCGCGTTCTGTGTCGGATTATATATCTGTGACGTAATTTTACCAAATTTGGTCATTTTTGAGGGCCGATATGAGGCGTTAATGCCCTGTAGAAATCCGTAATGCCCTGTTCACAACTCAAAAATCTCAAAAAACAATATTCTGATAAAATTACGTCACAGTTATATAATAAATCCCTCATTATATGTTTTCTCGGGTATTACAGGCTGACATTTTACTCGTTGCTCGCATTTTTCCTCGCCCTACGGGCTCGGAAAAATACATTCGCAACTCGTAAAATATCAGCCCGTAATACCCGAGAAAACATCTAATAAGCTGTATATATAGACCAGTAACTTGGCCAAACATACCAATGCAGCATCCACTCAGGGTTCGTTCATTGTCATGGTTGATTCGACACGCATTGGAAGAGCAGTACCCTGGGTCAATATCAGTAATCTTGCTGTCACCCTTACACACAAAAAATGGTTCACAAAGTTGAAGCAGCACGTGACAGAGATTCATCATATAACCTGGTGATAAGAGCGATAAAAATCTCACAAAAACGATTCAACCCTCAAATCCTATGGATTGATAACAAGTGGACCGCGCATGGAATAATAAGCGCACTATTTAAAATTACTAGCGCGCTAGTGCTTGCTAGACCGATTTGCGCGAGTACTAAATATTTCTGGAATCCTAACATAGTCATTCTTTGATTTCGGGTCTTTTATGGAATGCCAGGATTCCAGAAATAGTCTTTGGTGGTAGTTCTTTTCTGTCTCGACGATCTTTGTTTCTTTAAAATTTAGCTGATGACCAGTTTCGTTTGCAAGTAGTTCTGCTACCTTCGAAGCTGGTGCATTGTTACGAACAGCTCTCCTGTGTTCTGCTATTCTAGTAGCTAGTAGTTTTAACAACAATATATAAGCCAGATACAACTAAATTTTTAGTTATATAACAACAATTAGCATGCTACCTTTCGGTCGGTAGCATGAGTGGTATTTACCGTCACATGATATTGCTTCATCATGGTTTTCGCTTAGTAACACCGTTGATCGAATATCATTTTCAGTCACAACAGCAGCCAACCACGCCAGCGCACTATATATGGAAGTACAAATATATGAATTGCACTGCATGAATCACAATATTTAACAACTATTCGATTAGCGCGCGTTGGATATGAGGTGATAAATCACTTTATTTTACTTTGTTTGTTGGACAGATGAAGAGCCACTTCGGTGGAAATACTGTCACTAAACCTTTATTATTATTATTATTATTATTATTATTATTATTATTATTATTATTATTATTATTATTATTATTATTATTATTATTATTATTATTATTATTATTATTATTATTATTATTATTATTATTATTATTATTATTATTATTATTATTATTATTATTATTATTATTATTATTATTATTATTATTATTATTATTATTATTATTATTATTATTATTATTATTATTATTATTATTATTATTATTATTATTATTATTATTATTATTATTATTATTATTATTTATTATTATTATTATTATTATTATTATTATTATTATTATTATTATTATTATTATTATTATTATTATTATTATTATTATTATTATTATTATTATTATTATTATTATTATTATTATTATTATTATTATTATTATTATTATTATTATTATTATTATTATTATTATTATTATTATTATTATTATTATTATTATTATTATTATTATTATTATTATTATTATTATTATTATTATTATTATTATTATTATTATTATTATAAATAACGAGGCGTTAGTCAAGGCAATAACCATCTCATATCCAACAAGCGCGAATATAATAATTGTTTTTATGCATAATATCAGTTTTTCCTTTTACGAAATTGTTATTTTGTGCCATTAAAACGAAAAGCAGACTACATAGCTGCTGTTCCAAAATAACAAAGCCGTCGCACGATGTCTACGAATAGACAAAACCGATGCGAAACAAATAATTTATCGTCAAGTCTCTAAGAAATGACACAAATTAATTAAATTAAGGACTCATTGAAGGATTTGAAAAAGTAGCTACAAGGCCAAACTCATTGCAGGCCATAGTAAAGTTCATACCAACATACGCAATTAATTGTCTTAAACTTCTAACCTTGCAAGGATCTATTCAGATCCTCCATAGTGTCTTACAGGAAGGACAAGCTCTATCAAAGATCTCTTAGTGAGCCTGCGGCTCGCACTTTTAAATGCCGGTCATATTTTAACTATCAAATACAAATGAGTAGTACAGGGCGCGCCGTATGAGCCGGTTTTAGGGAGAGGTTTTCATTAATTTAGGGGGAGGGAGAGAGAGGAAAGTGGGGAGGATTTGTTAATGAGTAGGTGGACATGAAAGTGCGCATGAGGCCTGGAAGGGGAAGGTTTGAATTACTTTTGACTAGCAGAATGGTAAACAATTTTAATTTAATTGTAGGAGTGGCAGATTTATTATTGTTTGCAAAACTCTTTTGTGTTGGCTTGGGCAAGGCCTTTGTTCTTCCTGGCTTGTTTTGTTCACTAGAACAGTTCAAAACGTATGAGGCACTCATCGAAAAAAATCAAGCTGAGAGGATAAAACAAGTTTAAAAGTAAAGAGTATGTGGTCCAGAAGCATTTAGTAAATGAAGTAGAAGAGTAAGAGTAGTCATTCCTTAATTATAGAGACCAATGCATTTCCACGCCCACTCGGACTCATGTATTGTTGAACCGGTTCAGCACTTAATTAAGTCGGCGGCCACACATTCCCACATTCGCCCATCACATCTTTTTACGCATGAAAGCCCTAACTTTTCATGACACCAATTGATTTGATCGGCTACCAGAGCCTGTTGTGGAGCTACTATCAGTAGAAATGGTTTTTAAGGAAATTTCGATTCTGAAAAGCATCGTCGACTGTCAATTAGCCACTTTGGAAACGAGTAAAGGACTGGGAACGAGTTTTTATAATTAATCTATTTAAGAAATGAACCCCATCACAAAAAAGAGCATATCAGAATTAGTAAGTTTCAGGAGTTTGATAGAATTTGGACAAGCAGCAAATGAACTGCAGACATTCAAAAACTGCAAAAACTGCAAAGAAATGTATATCTCCTGTAACCATACATTTCTTTGTAAATTTTGAGATGTTTGGAAAGCTGTTACTCGTTCAATAACTAACTAAACCTATTCATTTCTTAATTATATTAATTATAAAAACTCGTTCCCAGTCCTTTACTCGTTTCCAAAGTGGCTAATTCAATTTGCTAACGGTTTAGCGAGTTGAACAATTAAAAACTTCCCATGCCCTGTGGGCAAAGAAAAAAAGATATCCCTACCAGTAATAAATTCAGTTGTGATTGCTTGATGTTAATGTATCGATAAACGTTAATGAATGATTTCGAAAACGTTTGTTATAACTTCACGAACTTACCATGATTGTGGGCGCAGACTTGGCCATCGGTTTAATACGTTAATTCAGCCGTGCGCATAAATATATCTTTAACATATCTTCAATTTATAGTATTTTTTTATTTTTTTATTTATTATTTATATAATCCACTAGTTTCTAGTTCTTCAGGATGCGCTATATAATTTATTATTATTATTATTATTATTATTATTATAAAAACAAGTTTGACCGGAAATAAAACCCGTTTGAGTAGCCCCGATTCATGGGCGACCACGACTTCAAAGAAAATACAGGATTTCGGCAGAGTTTTCTTTCCTTCTCTCGCCGGTAGTGCTGATAGATGTCTAACGAGTTACACTTTGCCAAAAACTGCCTAAAAATAGTTATGACCACTAAATAAATGACCTACAGGACTCATTACAGTAAATATTAGATATTAATCTTTATTTAGGAAGCAATTTTAGAATTTGAAAAAAGAGGACATAATTCTATAAGTGAATTCACGGCCATATTCCGGCTTTATTTTCCAACGGCCGATCAAATAAGACACAGGAAGCCCAACACATAAACACAGGGTAGGAAGCCTGTCTACATGCCGGCTGAGATTTACGCAAAATTGTCTCTATATATATACTAGCATTTTCTATCATTGTTTTCAGTCTTTGTATATTTTGAATAGAATTCAAAAGAATAAGTTTGACGTCAAGCGCGGAAAATCATGCATTGTGGGATTTATTAAGGTGACTCCGTTATCATTCTCGGCGCACTCGTCTATGACAAACTTTGGGCCATAATTTTCTCTACTTTTATGCAATTGCCATAAAACTTTGGCAACTATTAGAGCTATCATTCACCTATAATACAATATAATTCGATTGCACTGCAGAACATTTTTTTAAATAATATTAGAACTTAAGTAAAGTCAATGTTTTGGATAAAATTGGATATTGCGAAAAATCTGTCCGTTTTTTTTGGATGAAAATTTTGGAATCACTTTAGATTGACATAATTCATAACCTGACCAAGTTTTAGCAAAATCGTTGGAGCTAAAGCACGGCCGCATGAAGGCCACCAAAATCAAGCACTGAAATTATCTTGAAATGTGTTGTTTACTTCATGCTCTTTCACCAAATAAGCTTTGAAACCTAAGTTTTGAGAGAAGCTTTGTCAATCTTTGATATGTCTAAATGCCAAGTCAATTGCCAATCGCGCTGACCGTTTCAAAGTTTTTACAAGTTCTGTTAATATTATAAAATGCTCAAATACCTGCTCAAGTCCACGAAGATGCGTTTTCCCATATTCTTCAAACATTAATCCAGAAGCTTTCGGTTATACATCTTTCACATGAATTTCAAGGTACTGTAATCATTTTGCATCGAATTTTGATGCTGTCCAGGCCTTTGAATTAGAGAAATAGCTTTTTGAATTCAAGACTATTCCGCATCTGAGCTCAGTCGAAGTCATCGAACACATTTGTTTATGAATACGAAAACAGCATAGGTGTAAGTTATTGCAAGAATTCACACCCTTGTTAGGGGGACGTATGCAAGGGTCGCCGACCCAGAGAGGGCACGGGGGTTATGAACAATGATCAAGTGATAATAAAACAATTCTATTGCTGTGTTTTGGTTGTAATCATGGATGTTTTTGCATTTATTTGTGTATTTGGGTTGGAAATTAATAATTATTTTCATGTAATAACAGAAAACGACATTCCTCAGCACAAACACACACAAAAAAAGCTCTTTTTGGTTTGATTATTTACATTGTAGTCTTACACTTTGCAGTTTCATTATATATAATTCATCATTTAGTGCGTTCGTTTCACTCTTTCTGTTCGCGATATGGGTATTTTTACAGCTTGTTACAAGCCAACTGCGATTGCTTAGAGCACAAAGGTAATCCAAAATGAATAAGACCTGTCCTGTCTTGTCCCTAGATCAAGCCAGTCCATAGTAATACCGGTAACTATATGATACTGCACTGAGTGCAAAAGTGAATTCTCCAAAGTGAAAACAACCTATCTACATCATATGGGTATTTGTACAGCTTGTTATTATGAACTCAAATAGTTTCTTAACTAGCTTTTAATTAAAAGCAGCCATCCTCTTAGTTTTTCTACGTCTATAGACTGCATAATTCTCATACTGCGTTCACACTAGGGCTAAAACATGTTTAACCATGTCTCGCCAAATTCAATTAATTATGAAACAAAATGAAACAAGTTCAGTTTTGTAGTGTGAACGCAGTGTATTCAGGATGTATCTATTACATCTAATATTGAATTTAGTAACGAAGTCATACAGTTGCAGCTAATACTTTGATAACAATCCTCCTTTAAAGTCAGAACAGTTTTCCTTAGTTCTTATTTATGAACAGTTCTTTTTTTTTGTTCTCTTTTTCTTAAGACACTCTTTTCAATATTTTACAAAGTTCCCCTATGTCTTCAGTGACACGGACGTGCCCACGAGATTTCCCTGCAAGAAAAGAGATTAGGGCTGCCTTTCCACACGATTGATATAAGTCTCGAAGCAAAGTAAATGTAACGCCGATGTTAGCTAGACGGTTTACAACCCTTGATGTTGTCAGGTGTCCCGCGTAGCTGTCTTTGACTGATGTTAGCAGTGAATGGTATTGCCTTGTGGCTCGATAATATTGCAATGGTGTTTCAGTTTGGCAAACTTGTTCCTGAAGGGTGTTACCGTATTTGGAAAGAATAGCCTGGAGTGCTTTGCAGTCTTGCAGAGCATCATGAGCACTGAATTGCTGTTTGAAGGTCTCGTAGTATATGTCACTTAGTTTGAGTTGATTTTTCCTTTTGAAGAATTTTCTACTCGCAATAAGAGAATCTCCAAAGAGTATGTCACTTGGAAAACTCTCAATAATATCTTCAGCTTCTATGTGAAATACAATACGTGGTGCGTCAAATGATTGGCCATTGTGAGCAACGAGAAGTACGGGCTTATTGGAAGGCTGGTTCAGAAAATCACTAAAACCTTTTAGGGCCGTCTGTAAGTCATCTGCCTCTTACCATCCTTGCATAAAACACGCACACCTTGCGAGTACCCGACAGAAAGGCCGGTGACCTTTGAGGCACTAGGATCGATCGCTCTCTTTGGCATGATATAAGTAGAGAATTCCCTTTCGCCCTTTATATCTACGCACGCCAGTTGGGTTATCTCTGCGTCTTTTCTAAATCCACTTGTTTCTAAGTCGTAGATAAGCATGTCGCACTCCAAAGGTTTTCTCTCTTGATGTTTGGGTTTACAGGGTTTTTTAATGGGCTGAACGTTTTTTCTCTTCGAGATATTGCTCTACTTTCATATGTTCACCACTATCAACCAGTTTCTTCACTTCGTCTTGAGTAACGGCGCCAAGCCCTATACCTATCAAAATCATACTAGTATGTTATTAAAAATACGCTTGCAAGAAGATAACTTGATATAAAAATTACCTGAACTGTACGTTGTCCCTTCTTTTTTCTCGCATTTCTTTTGTTTGTTTTTTCTTTTTCCTTTTAGTTCCTTTCTTCTTCTTTTGGAGCTACGTTTTTGCTTTCTCTCAGTACACTGCTTTCTTTTCCGTTGCATTCTGCTAATGTAGGCGTTCAGAGTTTCTTCTTCAGCACAACCCATTTTCTCCTCCACGGTCTTCAGATATTGGTATCCCTCATTAAACTGCACTACTGCTGCTGATACTCGGTAATCACTACTTTCTGAACCTCCATAAAATCTTTTCTTTGGGTTCTTTGTACCAACAATGCCATTGATGCATTCGTTGCGCTGTGTAGATCCTAAGGGGGCAAGCTTCTTTACAACTTCTTCTCTTGTGAAGGGCTGCAACACGTCATTCAGAAAATGCTTCAGTCCGTCACCACGTAGGTCCCTCCCGCTTGGCAGCGTTGAATGTCGATATGCTTCAGGGTCTTTTCTTTGTCTGCACCACTGGCCACAGTTCGTGTGATCTCCAAAGCTGTGGGGCACAATGGCCTTGATTCCCTCCCTTGATTCCCTGGACCAAAGTTCCTCCCCCTGCCTTCATATAGAGCTTTGGTCAAAGTACATGTAGCGTGATTTATATCCGACCATTTTTCTAAATTACTGTTAACTTCCGCGCGCAGTCTTGAAATCACTGTCGAATTATCGTCACCAATAATAACCTGGTACTGGTCTTTCTGACATATTTCAATTGCTATCGAGGATTCCATCGCTTTGGCTGAACCAACATGGTTAAGACGACAGTCATGAGGTTTAGGATCAGCTCCCCTCTTCTCTGCTTCAAAGCATTTTCTGCAGTAAGCATTTTTGGTTCCATCAAGGCATTTTCCGGTTTGTAGCCCCACCATAGTGCCTTGACCAGTCCTTGAGTTATGGGCACGCCCTTGCTTTTGCCAACCCGCATCATAGGACGCTTTCATGCCCACTCCTTTTCCTCGTCGTTTCTCTTTCTTTCTCCACTTGTCACAGCTCTCTTTTGATGTTTCTTCAATCATCACTCCTACTTCTCTCTCAGCACGTTTGAAAGTGTTTTCTGACATAGCTTTAATGTTCATGGATGCCATGAGGCCCTCATACTGACTATGCCCCAGACCTTGATGGAGACACCCAAGAACAGCTCGCCTCGCCAACGGATTTATTTTTCTACCCCGTCTTTCCTCTTTGTCGTTGTTATCGGTTTCTTGTAGATTAACATTGTTAATGTGACCGCATTTCTGGCAAATGACATGTAGATAGGTCGGATCGCGTTGTATAGAGTCTTTCACTTTGGATAAGTCAAGTGGTCCCGTTTTACACTCAGCGCAGTCTCGTAGTCTCAACCTTGACGTTTCTGCTATGACAGTGATGTTTTTAGTGGACTGGCTTGATCTAGTGACAGGACAGGACGGTCCGTTATGATTTGAGCAAGACTTTGTAATTGATTCTCCGCTATTGCCACGTATATTTTGGATTAAGTTTTGTTTCTTTTGTTTTTTTGCACTCTTGGCGTGTACTCCTATAGCACTAAAGCGATATCTAATCTCTGACGAGCTCATAGCTCTTCATACTCGCACAAAATTGAGGTAAATGATTATTATTCAACTTCTGTGAGGTCTAATAATGAATTCTCTCGCACACCCCAAATACACAAATAAATGCAAAAACATCCATGATTACAACCAAAACACAGCAATAGAATTGTTTTATTATCACTTGATCATTGTTCATAACCCCCGTGCCCTCTCTGGGTCGGCGACCCTTGCATACGTCCCCCTAACAAGGGTGTGAATTCTTGCAATAACTTACACCTATGCTGTTTTCGTATTCATAAACAAATGTGTTCGATGACTTCGACTGAGCTCAGATGCGGAATAGTCTTGAATTCAAAAAGCTATTTCTCTAATTCAAAGGCCTGGACAGCATCAAAATTCGATGCAAAATGATTACAGTACCTTGAAATTCATGTGAAAGATGTATAACCGAAAGCTTCTGGATTAATGTTTGAAGAATATGGGAAAACGCATCTTCGTGGACTTGAGCAGGTATTTGAGCATTTTATAATATTAACAGAACTTGTAAAAACTTTGAAACGGTCAGCGCGATTGGCAATTGACTTGGCATTTAGACATATCAAAGATTGACAAAGCTTCTCTCAAAACTTAGGTTTCAAAGCTTATTTGGTGAAAGAGCATGAAGTAAACAACATTTCAAGATAATTTCAGTGCTTGATTTTGGTGGCCTTCATGCGGCCGTGCTTTAGCTCCAACGATTTTGCTAAAACTTGGTCAGGTTATGAATTATGTCAATCTAAAGTGATTCCAAAATTTTCATCCAAAAAAAACGGACAGATTTTTCGCAATATCCAATTTTATCCAAAACATTGACTTTACTTAAGTTCTAATATTATTTAAAAAAATGTTCTGCAGTGCAATCGAATTATATTGTATTATAGGTGAATGATAGCTCTAATAGTTGCCAAAGTTTTATGGCAATTGCATAAAAGCAGAGGAAATTATGGCCCAAAGTTTGTCATAGACGAGTGCGCCGAGAATGATAACGGAGTCACCTTAAAAGGGTCTATATATTCTATGAGAAGGAAATGTCTGGAAGTTCGTACACCTAAAACCTTAATTGATGAAGAGGTAAACATTCTATACAAAAAAAAATATCCTAGCAATTTCAAATGGTGGGGTACTGCTGAATATAATAATAATATAATAATAATAATAATAATTTAAAAAAAAAAAAAATAATAAAAAATAATAATAATAATAATATTAATAATAATAATAATAATAATAATAATAATAATAATAATAGTAACTAGACGCTCGGAGAAGCGTTTACTCGGGCTGTTTTATCGATGATCATTAAGAGCGGGTGAATCATTCTCGTACCCAGAGCCCACTCCTCATAGCATATGGGTAATTTGTCTGCGCATGCGCCAACACAGCATTGACCAGTGACGTCTGAACCATTTTCCAGCTCGATAGCTCATTCTAAGGATTTTTTGTCGGAGATCTACGCGTTTCTAAAGTTTAAGCATTATGGAAGTTTACACATTTTTGAAGACGATAAACACTTCTTCCCCTGGGTATATGTTTGGCCGCTGTTATTTCTTTTGATGGCGAGATATTTTACATTGAAATGCGACTGTAGTGGTTGGAGTTGGATGTTCAGCGTTAATTATTTCTACAATCAAGTATTCTACAGCACTGGATTAACGCTTGGTAATTGTGATGAAAGTAAACTTTTAGAATTTTAATGAAATGGTCTTTCAGGTGGACGCGATTTCGAGCTATGGCCCGGTGAATCTTAAGAAGTGTTCAATTTAGGTCGAACTTTGACGAGATATTTCTTGAATTTTTTACCGACCCCCAAGTTGGAGATAATTACCACACCATTCATTTCTTTATATAATTTCAGTTTTTATAGAGAATGGGGCTTCAAAAAATGTATAGCTGTCAGATTTAAGGTGTCAGGATACGTTTTGGACCCCTATGTCTTCGGACTTCGACAACACGCACGCTTTACAATATTTTACCAAAAAAGTATACATTTTCTGAAAGCTGAATAAATGTAGTTTTTGAGTATACTTTCATATTTTTAGATTTTGCATTATAGAAATTGTTAGGCGAGTATACGTGAAATTCGACCGTAGTGCGTTCTAAAAGTTCGATTGCACATGGAATTTAAGTTATGCTTGTGAAAAACACACTAACAGACTCTCGAGATAATGAACTTCAAAACGGTGTCTCAATTTTCCGATATCTGTTTTAGATCAACCGCAATCCTACGCCAAAGTTAAACAATTGATTTTAGAGCTATGTTGTCAACAAATAGGGCCATAGCGTTTGAACGAAAATAACATGAAAAAATCGGAGACACCGTTTTTTAGATTAACTATTGCTGAGCCACCTTGCAAATTTTCAGCGAAATCCATCGAAACTCTAGCGACATTAAGCCTCCGAAAGACGTGCATTTAGCGCTGAAATAGTTCCGAGAAAAGACGCAATTACTGTTTTGGAAGATCAAGCCACACCATGTTTATCCAACACCTAGCGTAATTGAATCTGTCAACCACTTGTCAAGATATCTGGTCAGTATTCAACAAAGGTCGACAGGTCATATGCAAATGACAAAATATCGCAGTAAATTTATTGTGCTCTGGCTTGTTCGAGTATTGCGGGTGCCGGGGCATGTTTTAGTGTGTATGTATTTGTATGGTTTTCTGCTCTGTTTGGGAACGGTTTCTTTGAAGACGAAGTCGACGATCTTCTTCTTGGATGAGAATATAAAGATTTACGTTTTCTTGAGGATGTGTATTTGCTTTTACATGTAAAAAGTTCAAAAGTGTATCGTTGTTTAAAAAAAATATTATGTATAGTTGTTGTATCGTTCGCCGCGTGGTTATGAGTGTCACGTACTGATGCGCTTCGAATGACGTCACAATCCAACCAATTACTGTTGACATATCGTTTCCTGTAGCAAATTAGTCACGATTTTGGTTATCTTCATTTTCTCTGCTTGATTCGTTAAAATTTGTAATTTCTTTTAAAGAAAGTCATACAAAAAGGAAAGCTTATTCAAAATCTTTAAAAATCCGATTTTGGAAATTTTTGCTAAAAAAACATATCCTGATACCTTAATAGATTCTTCTCACCCTATACTCGGTGTAATGGCGGAATTGATGTTTTGTGTTACTTCTCGAAGCCATGGTTCTCTCATATCTTCGTCTATTTCCTTATTCTAAGTCTTTGAAAGTATAAATGAGAGAACAGACTTTGCAGAAAAATTTGTTGTTAAGAAAATTAAAACTTGTTTCCACTGTTTTGCATTGCAATATTTTTGCTTACCATTTACGGGACTCGCGACGAGCAGAAATGTGGACTCCAAGCATTCAAGTCAAATTATCTTTCGATTTCTACCGACCCCCAAGCTGCTTAATGTTACGGAGGCGAAGATTATTCAATAATCATTCCATTCATCACAATAAATGACTTTCAAAAAATGTATAGCTCCTGCTATGAATGTTCAAAGTGCATGTATACGGCGAAGACGGCAGCCATTGTCAGTTTAGCTTGTCATGTCTGGACCTCCCTCACCTTGCAATATGCAACTCATAATGCATCGTAAATACTGGTTATGACAACTGTAGCATGCCTTCAGCATTGATAAAATAGAATCCATCATTTTAGAGTTGTATATGTTCATATAGACAAGTTAATAAATAAATACATGAGATAGAACTTCGCCATCTTGTTTGTTATTCCTGGTATTTAAATTAGCGCGGGATGGCGCGGGATATATGCGCGTGTCAGAGGGTCTTTGTGTTCATGTTGGCATTTCACGCATGCGCAGACAAAATGCCCATGTGCTACTCCTCATTTGGTTGGTCGTTGGCTCTGGGAAACCCTGAAATTTTAGCGAATTTAATTGGCTGTTGAAATCAACAATGAATGATCGTATTTGATTGGTCCATGAGATAAACAAAGATTCAAACTTGCAAAGTGAACGAAGCGAATGACAGCGACGGTTGTAGTAATTTCATACAATATTATTTTCAAAAACTATAAACCTTTTTTGAATAATAAATCAATGGAAACTGTGTAGACATAAATTCGTGAACGGAGATCTAACAATACATAAATTATAAAAGTAACGGCTACAGACACAATCTGGACACAATCGATCGTACTCGCTTTGAGCATTCAAAGGAATATTTTTATAATTCGAGAGAAACAATAACAAAGCGGAAGACCGGAAGGCTCACATGCAAGATTATATTAGAACATGTATTTATCGTCCAGCCTTTATCGCAACAGAGCCAGAGAAGAACCGGTGATGAACGTCGAAGGGCTTTTAAACGGCTACACGAAGATAAATGTACAAACTTGTGTACTTGTTACATTGTTTGAATATTCAAACCAACGTAAACACTACGTAGCCAGTAGACTCTTCCACAGTACCCGCTCTCAGCGGTCTTTAGTATGAGCATGCGCTCTGACGACTTGGTCGTCAAAATTTGACGACCGAGCAACAGGGTTTCCCAGAGCCAGCGACAAACCAAATGAGGAGTGGGCTCTGAGTACGAGAATGCGGGTGAATGAGAAAATCAAGCAAAGTTGGAAATAAAATTTTTTCACCCACCTTGAAATTTTGTGTGCAGGTAGACCACCCAGGGGGGTGCACAAAAACAACCCATGTTGGGGTCATCAAATGCATGTTGCCATAGCAACGGCAATTGTTCCTTCTGGCCCATGTGCCACAGATTCAACCCAAAATGCCCTCCAGTAAAGGGCAAATGAATGAGGCTCTTTCTCCGGCGCATTTAAACCAATTTCATTCAAATGTGTTCCACAAGCAGGGCAACTCTTCTAGTTTTAACAATGGTCAATCACTACAATTCGCTTTGAGTATTCGCTCAGAAAATCAACACTTAACGAGGGGCCATGTCGGCCATTTTGGTAGACATGAAAAACAGGTTAAACTCTTTGGCTAATATCTCCTAAAGTACGCTCTTCTAAGAAATGATACTTTTATAACAACTGCTATAGACATTGATGTTTTAAATTCTACAAAAAGTTTTTTGGGGAAAACTATAATTTTACGGTGGGGGTTCGTACCATTTGAGGGAAATGGTCAAAATCTAAAAAATTAGTCTTGTTATAGCTCGATTATTTCACTCAAAAACTAATTTCATTTACTAAATATCACTATAAAGGCAATTCTTATTATCTCCTAAACACATTCAATCCAATTGTTGAAAGTCTGAAGACGCGAAGTCCGAGAAATAAATATTCATAAAAGACCTACTTTGTCTGTAACAAAGTGCTTGGACCATATACACCTATTTCAAAAAAGGTTGTCGAGGACATCGATTCATAGGTTATAGGTGAGACCGCACTGCATTATGGTAATGTAAGTTGCAAATGAGCTGCTCGATGCATGCCATGCAAGTCAGGATGGATAGCACTAACACTATCAATGTAATTCTTAGAGTTTTAGACCAAAACAATAAGAAATTCCACAAATCTTTCCAATTCAGAGATTTGCCAAGTTTTAATTCAGTGAAAGAGCTCAAAACATTTATTTTTGACAATTACTCGGAAGAGACGGGTGCTGTTGACAACGAGTTTGAAATAGGCTACTATGGTAAACCAGGGTTTAGTCGTTTTACAATAACGAACGAAGTCCATTGGGCAGAAGCCATGAGCCTGGAAAAACGTGGGTGGATAACACTGTGGGTCTTTGTAGCTCCACGTGTTCAGAAAGGGAAAGGAACGAAATTGAAACGACCATCAACAGGTTAGTCACGACCGCTCTTGAATTTCCCGTAATCGTTGTTGTTAAATTGTGTTATTCAGTACTGAGATTGACCTGGTCAGGTTCTAAACTCCTATTGTGTTGTGTACATTTAGAGGGTCAGGATGATAGCGATGGAAATGATTGCACTGCGACATTTGAAAGGCTCAAAGCAAAAAACAGACACATGCCTGAGTTTAAACTCCGCGTTTGGGCCAAAATGTTGGTAAGTTGTTCTTCACTGCCGGTAGCGGATTGCCAATTATAAAAGCACACCGCTCTAACAGT
Organism: Actinostola sp. cb2023; assembly: GCA_033675265.1. NCBI lineage: Eukaryota > Metazoa > Cnidaria > Anthozoa > Actiniaria > Actinostolidae > Actinostola > Actinostola sp. cb2023. The sequence continues at coordinate 280,268 of JAUJYZ010001065.1, read as the reverse complement.
TTTGCTAATTCATTTGTTTTTCTTCGTTTTTTTTAAAAACAGAACATTGGTTCTGAAAGAGTCATTTAAGTTTTTAACAAATTGATATAATAAATTCAAAACGAAACCGAAAATCGTCAAATTGATAAAACTCACACTTTCCAGTTCAGTGCGGCATGCGGAACGTGGGGCGTGCACGTGGAATGCTGTACTCAGTTAGGTGGAACGGCCGCACGCGTAGTTTTTGGAGTAAAATCTTAACATTTTGCTCTAGCTAGTTTACCAATCAGTTTAATGTTGGGTTAGCGTTAACCCGCTTTCGAAAAACTGGGCCCAGCTGAGCAAAGTACATTTAAACCTGATGAAAAGGACTGTTACGAAAGGTTTCTAAAATTACGTACGCTTTGTGAAATGATAGCCAATACTGACAAAAATAGAAAAGTGAAACGTTCCCTTTAAAACAATTAGTTATCATACTAACTTCACAAATTGAAAGTGAGACACATGACACCTGATTGTAGTTTTTCTGACGAGAAAGCTTTGCCAATGATCATAACTTCTTTTACACAGAGTAACGGTAGTTACCATGACGAAGACAATGTGCCAAACTACGCATTCTTCAGCGGCAAGAAAACGGCAAAACAACCCAGAACTGACACACAGACAGGGCCATCAATGTCCACCAGCAGTACAACGCTTGTTCCGCTTACAGATTGTGAAATAAAGGTTGGGAGAGTGCACACAATGAAGTAGTACTATTGTTTGAGTGTTTCATCAGTGATATTTAATACTATTAATTTGTGAAAAATTAGTTCACGGTTTTATATCACTTACAGATACATCATATAAAAACATGAAGGCAAAAACATCCTTGGATTAAATGTTGTTCAATCGTTTCTTTTGTAGGTGAAGCTACGTGATGCTATTATTAAGCAGTTGAATGACATTAAGCAGTTGAGGGACAACGATGTACTGACAGATGAGGAGTTTCAATGTCAGAAAAAGAAGCTTTTTCAAGAACTAACAAATTTGTAACTACAGTACATTAAATGGATTTAACGTTCAAGTTTATTTATGAGCAATTCTCAAGGTTTTTAATACCGAAAATAGAAATCGAAAAAGAATAAGTATTATTATTCGAAAATCAGTACGCATGCTAATCATGTTCAAAGATATGTACATTTTCTCGATCCATTGATATTTATATTTAACGTAATAAATCAATATTCACCTATCAAATATATTCACAGTGCTGAATGTAATTAAAAATATTGGCTGGTATGACATTTAGAAATCCATCCAGCACCATTAGCTCTGGGTCATCACAAATGCTCCAAATGTACTCATTTTCTCTTATCCAACTTTTAACTTGAGAAAACAGCCCTTCACATGGCATGAAATCTGGGCTGTAAGGTGGCAAGTAAACCAGGATAGCACCAGTTCTGTTAATGGCATTGACGACGTTCTGTGTATGATGAATGGCAGCATTATCTAAACGGGAAAATGGCACAAAAATAATTGAAAAAGTTATTCAAGAAGTGTTAGGTTCACTATTTCCGTCAAAGTAAACGTACCCATTATCACAATAGAACGTGGATTAATCCCGTTAAACGGAAGTAAATTTGGAGCTAAAGTATTGTCAAAAAAATGCAAGAATGTGTCAGTGTTAACATTTCCTCGGTAAATCCCTACATCCAGTATGCCATCAATGCTGATAATGGGTATAGCGGTTATTCTAGGCCCCCAGTTTTGACGACGCCGAGCTAGTTCAGCTCTTGTTCCAATGAAACTACGTCCAAAATTTCTGCAAATTCTCTTGTCCTGATAATAAATCATTGGATAATTATCATTAAAAAGCACGACAATGATGACTTTCACAACTGAATGTTTACTATAATCAACGAAACGATTAAAATTGGTGTTCAGAATGAAGTAGTAGTGAGTTTATTATGTTTACTTACAAATCCACTTTCGTCAAGAAAAACAAACATTTCGGGTTCAAAATTGCAGACGTTGCTCCAGTATTCTACACGGAGGTTCAAACTTCTTTGTTGTGCAATTTGATGGAGCTAAAATATAAAATATTTACCATATAACAGTACATCATGGCAGAGCATATGTAACATGTGTGCTAGTTACCTTCTTGCAGGTAATGCCATTGCGGTTCAGAAAGTAGTGTATTGTCGATATAGCAAAATGAGAACCTGTTGCCATTTGGATATCTTGTGCTATTTCAGCAAGAGTTTTACTTGGATTGCTTAGAATGGCTTCAAAAACTATCAGTTGCTCAGGTGGCGCAATTCCAACACAGCCAAAAGGTCGACCAAGTGAGAGACTATTTAGAGCACCAGTAGTACGAAACTTGTCTTGGTAGCGTTCAATTGTCCTTTCTGAAATTCCTAAATAAAAAGCCGCTTCTTCCTTTGAAAGGCTTAGAAATTCCACAAGCCAGATAGCACGCCATCGTAGATCTTTGCCATATGGAGCTGGCATTGTGGAATGATGCGGCAACTGACACAGTGGATTGAATACTAATAATAAAGCTAACCATAATGCAGAGCGGTCTCAGAAACACCTATAACCTATGAATCGATGTCCTCGACAACCTTTTTTGAAATAGGTGTATACAGCTCTATGGAGGGGTTTTCCTGCTTCGATTGAAGTGATCGTCAATATTACGCTCTTGTACGACTTGGTCGATAGCTGTGCAGTTTGTGTGAGCGGGATAAACAAATGTTTATATCTTAATCTGGACATCTTAAAGTTGTAATTTAGAGCTTTTTCATGCCTGTTAGTGACTGCACCATGCATGTATGGCCAAGAATGTGGAATAATCAGGGTAAAATCACCTCGATTAGACCGACATTGTGAAAAGTGACCAAATTCGCAAAGTAGGTCTTTTATGAATATTTATTTCTCGGACTTCGCGTCTTCAGACTTTCAACAATTGGATTGAATGTGTTTAGGAGATAATAAGAATTGCCTTTATAGTGATATTTAGTAAATGAAATTAGTTTTTGAGTGAAATAATCGAGCTATAACAAGACTAATTTTTTAGATTTTGACCATTTCCCTCAAATGGTACGAACCCCCACCGTAAAATTATAGTTTTCCCCAAAAAACTTTTTGTAGAATTTAAAACATCAATGTCTATAGCAGTTGTTATAAAAGTATCATTTCTTAGAAGAGCGTACTTTAGGAGATATCAGCCAAAGAGTTTAACCTGTTTTTCATGTCTACCAAAATGGCCGACATGGCCCCTCGTTAAGTGTTGATTTTCTGAGCGAATACTCAAAGCGAATTGTAGTGATTGACCATTGTTAAAACTAGAAGAGTTGCCCTGCTTGTGGAACACATTTGAATGAAATTGGTTTAAATGCGCCGGAGAAAGAGCTTCATTCATTTGCCCTTTACTGGAGGGCATTTTGGGTTGAATCTGTGGCACATGGGCCAGAAGGAACAATTGCCGTTGCTATGGCAACATGCATTTGATGACCCCAACATGGGTTGTTTTTGTGCACCCCCCTGGGTGGTCTACCTGCACACAAAATTTCAAGGTGGGTGAAAAAATTTTATTTCCAACTTTGCTTGATTTTCTCATTCACCTGCTCTTAATTAGTCAGTGAGGCCAAACAATATTTCTGGCACCTAATAGTTGTTTTTTTTCCCTGGTATTTAGCAATTATTCTTCGAAGTGTCGGTGTGTAGTGGTGGATATTTACCTAGCCGCGAGTGTTCGAGCAGGGAGGTAAATATCTACCATTACTCACCGACACTGAGGGGAATAATTGTTTTAGTATACAGCTATTTCAAAAAAGGTTGGTGAAGGTTTTGTTGCATGTTGCATGTTGCATACGAAGCCCGAAATGCACTATGGGCGATGTGAATGGAGTCAACGAAAGGTCACAACAATATGGACTCTGGGAATTTTCCCAAACTTTATCTTCGCAATATGAAGCCGGCATATTTTCTTCTGTATGTGCATGCAGACATTGTTTACATATGATCCACAATACATTTCGGGCTTGGTATGCAACATGCAACATGCAACAAAACTGGCACCAACCTTTTTTGAAATAGCTGTATACCATACAAGTGAATAGCCAACCAAATTTATAAATATCCACCACTACTCACCTCCACTTCGAGAATAATTGTTTTAGTATATACCACACAAGTGAATAGATAGCCATATATAAAAAATATTATTTTCAAGAAGAAAAAGATACGCTTGCGAAACGCGACGCCATCTTGTCAATTATACGGCGCCTCTCACAATAACGCGCGGCAATGTGGGCAGTCTTTTTCTGACCATAATAAGAACGCTCTATATCAGAGTCTCGCCAAATTATTTTACTCTGTTAAACAAATAATTAGCATCAATTGATTGTAAATAGTGCGCACTAGATATTGAAGAAATAGAAAACACGCGCCTGTTATGTGCAGTTCATGGCGCTAGTAATGAGCTGCAGTTATAGAGCACGAGGGGAATGACCAGAACCGAGTGTTCTGGTCTTCTGCACATAGCACAGCGGACAAGTTTTATATTTCTTTTATAAAAACATATATCATAATAATAACAATAACAATAACAATAACAATAATAATAATAATAATAATAATAATAATAACAACAAAAATAATAATAATAATAATAATAATAATAATAATAATAATAATCTGATATCAGTTATTCTGATTTATTAATGTGACTGCGTGATGCAGTTAAGCCATTAATGTACTTTACTAATATAACTACTGTGACTGCGCGATGCGGTTCGTACGTCATTACAGAAGCAATTCCCAGTTCCGTGAGGCCTGGGAGCAAATGTTCGGTTAAAATCAGCGTCTTTGAGCTAATTTGAACTCCACGCCACTGTAGTTGCCTCGGTAGCTCAGTGGGTAGAGCACCTGTCATGAAATCGTGGTGTCGTGGCTTCGAATCCCGCTCGAGGCGTCTGATTTTTTCCGAACATTTGTTCTGTATATACTCATCATAATAGTTTCTTTATCAGAATAATAATAATAATAATAATAATAATAATAATAATAATAATAATAATAATAATAATAATAATAATAATAATAATAATAATAATAATAATAATAATAATAATAATAATAATAATAATAATAATAATAATAATAATAATAATAATAATAATAATAATAATAATAATAATAATAATAATAATAATAATAATAATAATGCGAAACTCAAAGAAAGGAAACGATTTATTGAGCGACATTTCGGAGTCGTCATGACGCCATTATCAAGCTACTAAGACAGAAATAGAAGGAAAACTAAAGAGTGAATGAGTAATGTAATTTACATAAACTGATGAGAATAGCTTGGCCCTAATCTGTATAAAGTATTCCTGTATTTCATTATATTTATATTTACGGTTATGTACTCTATCTGTATAAAGTATCCCTGTATTTCATTGTATTTATATTTACGGTTATGTACTCTATCTGTATAAAGTATCCCTGTATTTCATTGTATTTATATTTACGGTTATGTACTCTATCTGTATAAAGTATCCCTGTATTTCATTGTATTTATATTTACGGTTATGTACTCTATCTGTATAAAGTATTCCTGTATTTCATTTTAATCATCTCATCTGCCTTTATATAATTACGACTGTTGTATATTGGGTTCCCTGTGTTCTTGTTACGGTGTACATTGCATGCTGGGTGTCTTAACAAATAAAAACATAAAAACATGGCGAACACAACCACATGGTTTCATCGTTTGGATTATTGTTCGCCCTAAATACAGGTCAACGACCATGCCACCATGAAGTGATATGTACGTAGAAGGTGTGAATATGGTAGGATTAAGTTATATAAACGCTATTTTTGAGGTCTACTGTCTACTGGTATGTATTTGATAGACAGCTATTTCAAAAAACGTTGAATACTGAATACTGCATACTGGATAGTGCATTCCAAGACCAAAAGGCATTGTGGGCCTCGTTATATACAGCGATTTGTTCGCCATATGGAGCTAGTATATATGTAGATTGTATGTGTAATATACCAAATACATACTATACTGACATCTATTTTATCGATACCCAAATACGGTGTATTGTTTGGGTCTGTTATGTTTATCACGAACCTCTGTTGGTGTTTGGCCAACACTCGACGTAAAACTTTATGAACAACAGCTTGGCAGGAATGGAATGCATCTTGAATTTGGCTCTAAATTATAAAAATGTGGTCATATTGGTTTTGTGTCTGTTTGGACATTGTCATCCTAGTTGTTAATTATTGTTGTTGTTGTTGTTAATTGTCTGCCAGTCTGTCTGTCTCTGTCTGACAGTCCAATTAGAGTTTTTATTGAAATACAAAGAAATTGAAACATCGCATAAGAAGTATTAGTCTATGAATTATCTAGGAATGAAGGTGCTAATCAAAACGTGAGGAATCAACAAGTTTTTTTATGATGTAAAGTTGCATGTACCTGAATTCGTTCCACGTCACTTTTAGCTGCATTTGGAAAGTGCGGAATATTGTTGAATGGTCCTGATGCATGAGATTTCCCGGTTACTTTAGCTTCTAATGTAGTCAGAGACAAGAATGAAGAAAGCAAGAATCTCTTTTCTCTACCCTGCGATCCAACGGAAAACCAACCTCAATAACAACGTACTGCAAATCACTATTATAGTCATTTCATCGTGCATTGTGGCGTATTTTGCGGTCTAAAATGGTGAAATCAGCGGGCTAAGCCAATCAAAAATCACAAAATAACCCAGCCAGCCAATCAGAACTGCAAACCATTCAACTGTTCGCGACGTTATTTCTTGGCTGGCAGCACTTTGACTCGAGAGTCAGCTATTGTTTTTGTGCTTTATAACGACAAAATGACTGAAAACCCTAAGGAAGAAGCAAATGCACAGTCTTCTCAGCTAGAAGAAGAGGACTTACAGAAACTCGAAGAAGAATTCATGTCCCAAAACACGAGGAAACAAACTTTGTGGGGAATGAAAAAGTTCAGTGACTGGTGCGCCGAGACGAATCAGTTGAAAGTAAGCCTTTAATACAGAATATATCTGATATACATATTTTCTTGTAAAAAGCATTGAGACTTCGGTTAATGCGTTTTTAAGAAATTATTATTATTATTATTATTATTATTATTATTATTAATTGAGCAGCATTTTTCGCGGATTTTATGCAGAGTTTAAAACAAACCAGAAGAAGGATCTCACACCAATTAAGTGCCTTGACCGGTATCAGAGCTGCAATAGACCGTAGTAGCTCCATTCCCGGCGGCGAAGTGAATGTAAGTTTGTCTTCGTCGAGCGAAACCCGCTCAGTTCAGGCAATTAAACTTCCAGTTCAGTGATTGCACAATTAATTTTAACGCTTCTAAATGACTATTTCTTTGCTGTTGATTAAATTATGTTATTCAGTTTTCCTTTCAAGAAAACTTTGGTACAAAGATTGTTTTGACAAATTTTACACTGTTTTCTCCAAAGTTATTATTAATTAAATAATATGTCGACGCGACGCCGTTAGTGTTCAAAATGATTATAAGCGAGGCGAGGGTTAAAATGAGCTCGATCTGAGAAGGGCCAAAAACATATTTACGCCGCCCAAGAACATCAACTCTATTGTTATATTATTAATATCTGTAATATAAATATACTTGTAATGAAAGCACTAACAACAATATGATCAATGATGTTTTGATCTCTTACCAATTGTTTGGAACTTTCTTGGGCTTCTTTTATAAGTTGTTCAGACAGAAATTCAATCATGATTGGCTAAAAGCAAACAATAACTTGTATCAATAAAACCTTTCATGACAGGCAGACTACTTGCTCGGTACCTGGTTAATCAGTATTTCCAATCCTTTAAATACACTGCTACACTGTAAGGCAACTTCATTCAACCTGAAGAGAGCACATTAGAGCACATTACTAACACAGTACTACTGACAGTGGGAATTAACTCAAAGAATGGCTCACCTTGGTACAGAATGTATGTGTTTTCCTGATATTGATATCTGTTGGCAAATAAAGTAGTGGACATCTTAGTGGCCTTCATATAATACGTGAATTCGAAGAAATAGTTCGTTTACATTGAAACAAACTCAACAACATGGAAATTGCAGCCAGGATTCATAATTATCATAACAATATTGATTGGCTCTGGCTTAAACTTTGTGAAATTATTACAGACGTTTCGGTCCACATCTCATCTCACCTGAGTCTGGCTTGGCATTCCTAGACACTAAAACTAATCACACCGAAGAAGGAAGGATAAATACAACTGTTTATCGTAAGCCAACACACACAGAAAGGTATTTAGTTCTCACCATCCTGTTGCGCACAAGAGATCAGTCGCAACAACGTTACTCCGTCGTGCCAATAATGAACCATCTAGCGCCCAAGAGAAGAAAGCAGAGGTTGAACATGTCAGGGATGTATTAAGATACAACAACTACCCAGATCATTTTATAAGGAAATGTGCCGACACTATCGCTACACCATCCAGCAGTGAAGATAGTAATTATAGTACACAAAGCCACCGGGACAACGAACCAAACCAAATGATCGTTTTGCCTTGCGTAAACGGCGTGTCAGAGAAAATCAGCAGGGCTTTTAAGATCCCATGGCATCAAGATTGCCCATAAGCCTCTGTGTAAGATCAACGAGCTCTTCCCTCGCCCTCAAGCTACAAAGGACGTAACATCCAAGACCGGCGTAGTGTATAAAGTCAAATGCTCAGTCAAATGCTCAGATGGCGATTTTACATACTATATTATGGCCAAACAGAGCGATCTCTTCGGACAAGGATGGCCGAACATCGAAGAGCCATTTGTAATAATCAGCAGTCCTCGAAGATCGCCCAGCACGCAAATGAAACTGGGCACAAATTTGACTTAATGACGGCTCGGGTGGTAGAAAGGGAGAACAACTGCCATCACCGGCTGTTTTTGGAAGCATGGTATTCTGAACTAGATAACAACTCAGGGAACGATCATATTCAGATACTGAATATTTATAAGACACTTGTAAATTCTAAAAAAGCGCGCGCAAACCGCTAGTTTGAATATTTTTCACACTGAAGAAGGTCCGAGATGTGGACGGCCGAAACGTCTGTATTAATTCTACATCTACATATGTCCAGCACTCGGCCAAGTCCATTGGGTCACTAGCTGAATAGTGCACGAGTCTCATTCACTTAATTTCACAAAATTTAAGCCAGAGTCAATCAATTTTGTTATAATAAACTCAACAATATTAAAAGTTGACTATTTGAAGATCCTTTTTCAACTGGTAACTGGCTCTATAAAGATAAGGCAAATTAAATGTAACTCCATAGTATCGTACCATGTTCAAAAACGTTTCCTTTGCTACACTTTCACTTTTGGCATGCTCGAGAAGGTTATTCAAAAATTCACTGGAAACAATAGCTCCATCGCATGACCACCCAGCCAGACAGCCAAGGAAATAGAAAGAAGGTCCCTGTGATAAAAAACAACAACACAACAACAATGTTCAAAATCTCAGGTATGTTGCACTGATTACTTCTAAAACAAGATAACAACAGGCTGGCATACTGCACAGAGATACTACACACGATTTAAGGTACACGATAAAAGATAGTAAGATTATAAATGATTGTATACTAATGATTGAACATTGGCCTTAGAGATACAATTTATGGCGGCAACGTCGGTTAATTAAAACTTCAACATAAAGATAATTGATCGAATAATGATCAACAAAACATGAATCGTTTTGAAATTCGTTAAGTTTTGTTTGTTTGTTTGGCTGATTGAGATTGTTTGCTATATTAAGAGGGAATGCCCATAAATATCGAGCAAAATCAACTTTTCGCGGCCACATTAAAAAAAATGAATTCCTTTGTATTTGTTCCGTTGATAGGTCTTACCGAGTTGTTGAACGCGATGGGGTTTGTTTTTGAATTAAACGCTGGAATTTTAAGAAAACGACGAAAAATAATTTGGGCTGTCCGGGGCCCCAAATTAGCTCGAATTCAAGGCAACAATTACAAGCGTAAAAACGTCTCTCCCGTGCAAAAAGAACGACACTAATGGGAAAGTTGGCTACAAATATAGTATTAGCAATAGTGTTGCATCGATTTTGGTCGGAAATATTAATCTTAATGCAAATGCGTAAAACGGACAGCCCACTTTTCTAACGTACATATTGTGACAAGAGAAAAGTGTCCAAATTGCAAAATACATTTTCTTTATGTGGCCTTGCTCCGATTCCAACGAAATCGCTCCTGTGAACTATCCAAACAATCTACTAACTTATACGTAAAATTTGGAATGGGGTCTTAAACGAGCGCTTCGCACGACATCTTCGAATTTGACACAATTTTGAATAACAATCGGAGTGAATTGCATAATTAGCGGTTCCACTGATTGTTTACTTGGCCGAAATCTGCGCATTTTTTCAAAGCATTCATCTAAAAATCACATCTGAAGAATTAACAAGTAACTTACCTTCAAGATAAAGCGAGTTATGGGTATGGTCTTTGCATTTTCATTGGGCCTTTATGAAGTGTTTCCATATGAAATCAACAACTTGTTTTCAAAGTGTTCAAGTGAATCTGCATAATTCACCACGAATCTTCTACTTCGAACACACGCTGAATACGATGAAAGTTATCGGCTAACCATCATCTTTGAGAATTTTCGTATCGCTTTGCAAGCCATGTAACAACAGATTCAACAGAAGATTAGGACAGAGATGAACCGGAAGTGTTTCACTTTTTTCTATAGGACACAGGAAGCCCAATAATAAGACCTGCGGCTGGACACAAATAATTTATGCATACACCAGAGTTTTTTCACAATCACAAGGAAATCCTCGACACCAGAGAACTATGGAAAATACTTGCTCGTTTTTAGCGATAGTGGGAACTTCATTCTAGTGGATAGAATGAAGTCGGTCGAGTGTGTTTCGCTGCTGAGTTGTAAGCGCGATATCACCGCCCATAAATCAGCATTTTCGTTTAGTGGTGTTGAAAATAAAGTTGAGCTCATATTGGCGAGGTCTTCAATCTTTTCTCATCCAACAAACAGCAATGAGTTGGTTATATGCCCTGCTCATACAACATCATTAGGCATTGTTGGAGACGAGATTCTGTAAAGTGTAGAATCCCCGATATATTGTCGCATCACGGCGACAAGAGACCGAAAGCAGAGAGGGGACTTAGCAAGTCAGATTATCAATTTGTGCTAAAAGAATGTGGTATTTTTCTAGCCGCAGGATCTGGTAAGTCAATGCAAATATAAGAACGGTCAATGATTAATGACGAACGTCAGTGATAATATTTTTAGTTTTTTTGGTCAAGAAGTATGTATCAGGTTTTCAATTTTATTTCAGGTGTCTGTCGTAACTGCAGAAAACTTCTAAGTGAAGCAAACAGTGTGCAGTCAGAAATGACATGTTCACCTATGGACGACACTGAAATCACCTTTAAAATGAAAGATATTTCTCTGGTAATTAAAAACCGTTTTGTTTATTCTGAGAAATGCAACATTGTTATAACTAAGGAAAAGTTATAAGGTGCGCGACAGAAATATGAATTGCTAATATGAACGTCGTCGCGCGAGTTGAACTCGCGCGATGAGATAATAATAAATGATGAGCAAAAATGGGCGATTTAGAAGACACCAATGAAGGGCGTGATTTCGTACCCCTTTTGTTTATGTTATATGCTTTATTGCAATTTCGAATAACATATTGTTAGCTATCGTAACACACTGGGAAAAAACGCGCTCTCCTCAAGTGTGTAAATTTCGTGTAAATTAAGAGCGCGCGTTTTTTTCTATGACAATAACTACCGCATCTATTTTACATAGGATGAAAGAGTTAGTGTTGCAGTAGATGTGCCGCAGAGTACACCAGTGTCAGTTCCTTGTCAAAGTTTTACTGAAGAGTCTCCTGGGACAAGTTTATACGAACCCCCAGTCGATACCGAGAATTCTCTTACATCCAGACCAAAATGCGAGTCGCTCACGAAAATGAATGAGTTCCTGGGAAGTCGTGACATTAGCCAGGTTCGATATCCAATGAAGACACCTTGGGTAGAATGTAGTGAAAGAACTAAACGTCGTCATCTACGCAAAGCAAGGCAAGTTGTCACTGCAGCTTTAGATGAAATCGCTCAGTCCAAATCAGCCTGAACACTTGTGGCAATCACTGGTTGCAGCAAAATCATTGGAACAACAGTTTTCTTTAGACACTGATGGTCAAAATGAGCCTTTTGATGAAGTACTGATGGGAGCTCTGGCAGAATCAATAAGTAATAACGTAATAATAAATAATAATAATAATAATAATAATAATAATAATAATAATAATAATAAGTAATAACGTCACTGACGCTAATCAGTTGTTTGAACTGGGAGTTCCTTTGTGTAAGAACATATTTTTTATTTTTTATTATCAAGGTGCACGTGTCAAAACAGTTCGGCTGTCCCTGATCACTGTAGAACGTACGCCTTGAGCGATCCCAAAGATAAAGATTATCAATCCATCTGTGAGCACCAACATCTCGAAATCTGTGATCGCTGTGCATTAATTACATCAGTCTTAATAATAATAATAATAATATGTATTTATTTATATAGCGCTCTTTCCGGTGGTCCAATAGCGCTTTACAATTAATGTATATAAAAAATAATAATGCGTCTTGAATGAAATAGATAACGCTCTTGGAAAGATGTCTGATAATAACGTCGCTATTGATACAAGAGAAGAGCTTACCTTTCTTGCTGATCAAGCTAAACATAATATCATGGCCTGGAAAGCCCATCTCCTACGTTGTATCAATCAGGATGAAGCACGTTTGGACGCCATTGATACTCTTGACAACACATCGGTGCTGCTAGTCCAGGACTGGGCGATGAAGTTCTTACCTAGAAAGTTTAGAGAGAGCCAAAGCGATTGGTTTGGTAAGCGCGGCCTATCATGGCATATTACCGTCGCTATCCACAAAAACGCAAATCTAGATTTGGAGACGATGACGTTTGTTCACATCTTTCAGACATGCAGCCAAGATAGCTCCTGTGTCATAGCAATCATGAAGAACGTGATTGGGAAGCTCAAGTCATACCTATCTCAGCTACAATCTGTATACTATCGGCAAGATAATGCGGGTTGTTACCGCTCTGGGTCTACAATTGTGGGTGCAACCTTAGCAAGTCAATGTCATGGAGTCAGTGTACGACGTTTGGATTTCTCAGACCCTCAAGGTGGTAATGGGGCATGCGATAGGAAGGCTGCGTCAATCAAGTCCCATATGAGAGTTGACCTAAATGAAGGCAACAATATGGAAACAGCGAAGGAAATGGTAGATGCTATCCAGTCATCAGGAGGAATTACTGGAGTCAGTGTAACCTTGTCTCACCCTTTGGTAGCTTCAAAGCTCGCGCCAACAGTAAAACTTGACGGCATCAGTATGATTTCTAATGTTGAATACACCAAAGAGAGTCTGCGAGTGTGGAAAGCTTATGGAAAGGGCCAGGGAAGACCTAGTCTCCTTCACGTAACGCTTTCGGCCCACAAACGGCTGCTAACATTCGAACAACATTCCTTTCCCTTTGTTCCATAAAACCCCAATTAAAATGAGTTATCAACCAATCAGCGTGAGAGTAGGATTTGAAATGTGATGACATCTTTGCTGACCTCTGTGATATAATAAACAAACTGGGCGATTACATGGTCTCGTGATTTATCAAATTACTTTTTGAAGCCTATGCAATGCTCACTTTCACGAAAATAGCTCTCTTCTATACAATAATATGTTTCTTTCTCCCTCGTAGTGGAATTAGAGGAGCAATCTTTACTCTTTAGTCAACAACAAACACTCAGCTAGCTTTGCGTCTGTGACCAATCTTTCAACTAGCGACGCTGAAGTTGAAACGTCAGAGTTTTGAATTTCTAACACGGACTCTAATTGGCTAGAAAATTTGGCGCGAACGGTTTCAGGATATGAGAACCAAACTCTTATTGGTCAGATCCGGGAAAGGAATGTAGTTCAAAAGAAAGCAGCCGATCGTGTGAAGGGAGCACAGGGATCCCGAAACTAAGAACGGGTGCATAGGGATCCCGAAACTAAGAACGGATGCATAGGAGACTAGGGAAGACCATTCCTCTTGCGAAGCTAAACATCCCAAAGGAAGCACGTGTTGGTGATCTTGATGAATGCATTACAGATATCGAAAGCAACACTTCAAATGCGCAATTTACGTCGATCAAGTGAAAGGGGAATCAGTGTCTGCTCACAAATGGCCACTGCAGCGATGAGCACCAGCAAAGAGTTTCCAGACGAGAGCGTCACGTGTGGTTCGTTGTTTAACTGCCCCGAAGAGGTGGAGGCTAAAAGGGATGCCTCAAAAGGACCTTATTAAATATTCATTTCCATGACATCAGTCGACGTTCTCCGAAAGAGTTCTCGGGTTTCGTTTTTTTATCGACTGATCGACGGGAATTTCGAGAACTGCATTATATTGAACCAGGGGCGTTAATGTTTTGGTAATAATAATGCGGGAAAGAGCAGGAATATTTTAAATTTTAAAATAACTAAATCCCTGTGCTCATGGATTCGCCATGGACTACTTGAAAAATTGAACGACTCACTAGTTTGGCTATAGAAGAAACGTATCAAGCTCTAATGCAGTTCGAAACCATCACAACGACTCGATTTTCTCAGTTTTATAGCAAATATTTTGGTAAACAAAAGAGATATTACAGGCGCGTTCCTGGGCGGCATTTTCAGCTTTAAGCGAGCAACCGAAAAGTGTTGAAGAACATCATAAGAGCGCAGATACTGAATGAGCTCGTCCCGGCCTGTATCCCTGGTGAGGTATACTTGAATCGGCTGTCAGTGTTCTGCAGGTGACTTGCAAGATCCGTTTTGGCGTGAAATTGCAGTAAGACGTAAAAGTTACTTTTAGGTTCAGCCTTCAGGGTGCCACGACGTACTGAGTGCCACATTTATTTGTTTCTCTTAGGATGTCATGGCATGATTTTTATTTACTACCGAGAAAAATCGAAATGAAATGCTCTTTGTAATTGCCAAGTTGAGAAATTGACACAAAAACAATACCGCACGCTGTCTAGACACGGTGTACGAGCAGGGTCTTTGAAGAGTTTCCGTTTAAAAAAATCCCTTTTGGAGGCAATTGTTTGGGAACTGACACAATGGCGAACTTTTTCAGTTGAGGAAAAGTTGTTTTTTCTTGTGTAGACATGGATAGTATAGAGTTTACTGGAGAGGAATCAATACGATTGAAATCGTAGGTTGTGACCCTCCCTATACGTGATTCTGAACATTGATAACAAATATTCTCCGATAAAAATTATCATACAGTGTTAATCGATGATACTCATCACCCCATCATAATAAATAAAACCAACTTTCAGTACATTCAGAGCCAGCGATTGTGCATTTTGAGTTCACCATGTGTTCCGCCATATTGAATTTGATTCTTCGGGAAATGAGCTCGGGGGATTGTCGTACATTATCCGTGACGTCGTGGAATTGAATATTTAATGAGGTCCTTTTGAGGCATCCCTTTTAGCCTCCACCCCCCGAAGAAGGCTGCGGGAAAACGTATCAACGATTATCCAACCAACAGAATCATTTAGAACTGTGGGAAGCATGAACGTACGTTGGAAAAAGAAACCCTCCTTGATAAAGCCGCTCGTGGTTATACGCTGTCAGGTTAGAGGAACAGTTTGTCAGCGTCCCTCAGATGCATAACTATGCAGCAAATGTAATCGACTTAGATGAACCATCGTTACCAATGGGATGGGCACTCAAGTCAAGTCAGACCACTAATGCAAGGTTTACAGAGAATCAGAAAGCGTACTTGACTGAGAAATTTATCATTGGAGAGTCAACCGGTCAAAAACTGAACGCTGCTTCTGTGGCCAAGGCTATGATTACTGCCACCATAGTTAGTAGAGGGGACTGGTTGGGAAACCTTTTGTTATATGTTTTTGTTCGTTTTTTTTCAACCGTGACCGTGCAAAAATATTTTGTTTTGTCATTGTTTTGCCTTAATTTGCTATGGTTGAGCAACTGAACCCAAACGTTTCTTTTGGCTGCTTGTGCGATATATTCCAATTCAAGATGAAATATATTAGAAAATTTAAATAAGTAATCCAATAGAGAACATTTGGGTTCATTCATTTAGCCATTTTCTAATGAATTTGAAGAAACATTGTGCACGGTCAGGACCCGTTCAACATCATAATGACATTAGGACTAGAACAAAGAAATATAACAAAAGGCTTCCCAACCATTCCCCTCTACTAACTATGCTGCCACAGTAGTGGAAACCGCCGTTTCACAAGTTCCGAGTTCCTCACCAGTCAACAAGTGTCTAGTTTCTTTTCACGTTTGGCATATAAGCGATATCTTCGAGACACGGTACCAGAAAGCGGAGATGAAGACGAAAATATCAGCAAAGAGAACGAAATGGTTTTCAGTGAGATGCGCAGTCAAGTTCTGGAAAGCATTCTACCGACGCATCCCATTTATTATGATAGCTACAATCTCTGTGAACTGATCGCAAATTCTAAACTTTCTACTTTTTCTATTCAGATGCTTAAAAATATTTGCGATCATTTCGACATTCCGACAGAAGACATCAGATCAAAACGAAAAGCCCCTTACCTTGACAAGATGTTAGGCTATTGCAAAAATTGCATTTACCAATCAAAATAGCTTCTCAATTTTGAGAACAAGAACTGGATTATATGTTATTTTAGAAGATACATGCAAGACTGAGGACCGGGCATGGAATATAAAATATTAGACGCTTGATGCAGTTCAAAGGTAACATTGCCAAAGTCATGAAAATTTATACAAATCGTACAACTGGGCTTCCTGTGTCCTATAGAAAAAAGTGAAACACTTCCGGTTCATCTCTGTCCTAATCTTCTGTTGAATCTGTTGTTCCATGGCTTGAAAAGCGATACGAAAATTCTCAAAGATGATGGTTAGCCGATAACTTTCATCGTATTCAGCGTGTGTTCGAAGTAGAAGATTCGTGGTGAATTATGCAGATTCACTTGAACACTTTGAAAACAAGTTGTTGATTTCATATGGAAACACTTTTATTTATTTATTTATTTTATTTATAAAATCTTTTGACAGACGGCCTACGTCAGCAGAGCTGATTTTCAGAAGGGCTCTGTATAGAGAAATATAAATATAAATATAATAGATAAATTATAGAATAATAGAAAAATTACAAATAAAATTGCAATGTGGACACTTTTCTCTTGTCACAATATGTACGTTAGAAAAGTGGGCTGTCCGTTTTACGCATTTGCATTAAGATTAATATTTCCGACCAAAATCGATGCAACACTATTGCTAATGCTATATTTGTAGCCAACTTTCCCATTAGTGTCGTTCTTTTTGCACGGTAGAGACGTTTTTACGCTTGTAATTTTTGCCTTGATTTCGAGCTAATTTGGGGCCCCGGACAGCCCAAATTATTTTTCGTCGTTTTCTTAAAATTCCAGCGTTTAATTCAAAAACAAACCCCAATCGCGTTCAACAACTCGGTAAGACCTATCAACGGAACAAATACAAAGGAATTCTATTTTTTTTACTGTGGCCACCGTATGCTCGATATTTATGGGCATTCTCCCTTAAGGGCAATTACTGTTCATTATTATACGACTGTGACGTCAATTTACCATAAAAGGGCACAAAATCCTCCCAATATCCGAGCGTATTACCCACTGTAGATTGTAGTATTACTCGGCTTGTAACCCGGTAAAACCGGTTTTGAACACAACATATTTTCTACCAGTTTGGTTTTCATTGCAAAAAGAAAAAACACTATACTCGACGGAAAAGTACTTCTAAAGGGAATAGGGAAACAAACAACTACTTTTTAATGATATCTGTATAGAAAATATGAAGAAAATCCAATCTT
The DNA here is from genome assembly GCA_033675265.1 of Actinostola sp. cb2023. NCBI lineage: Eukaryota > Metazoa > Cnidaria > Anthozoa > Actiniaria > Actinostolidae > Actinostola > Actinostola sp. cb2023. The sequence continues at coordinate 262,327 of JAUJYZ010001065.1, read as the reverse complement.
TTTGGTGAAAAAAGCCAACGAAAAATCTCTCGAGCGCGCGCTCGATGGCGCATCTATTGTGTGATAGCGCGCGCATTTCACAAACAAATCACAAAAACAGCTGTTGTACGCTAACAAATAAGCAAAGAAAGAAAAAAGGACGTTTTTGGGGAGTTTATTTTGTTGTCGTATAATAAACAATTTATTACAGTTAGAGTTGTGTAATACGGCTGGGCATTTTTACTCGTCTATTTGTATTTTGCCTCGCCTACGGCTCGTCAAAATACGGTAAGACTCGTAAAAATATCCAGCCGTATTACACAACTCTAACTGTAATAACCTATATTTATTACCTGAGAATGAATTGAATCACAAAACTCGGACCACAAGTCTTCTGCCGCTTCAGTTGGACTGGCAATGGCTGAAATAGAGTACATTGAAAGTTACTCCAGAAAATCCGCGTGGTTGTCACTAGAGACACAGACACAACATCTTATTCCACAGTGATAACGCTCAGCAGGGGCGTAGCGTGCATATATACAGCTTATTAGATGTTTTCTCGGGTATTACGGGCTGATATTTTACGAGTTGCCAATGTATTTTTCCGAGCCCGCAGGGCGAGGAAAAATGCGAGCAACGAGTAAAATGTCTGCCCGTAATACCCGAGAAAACATCTAATGAGGGATTTATTATATAACTGTGACGTAATTTTATCAGGATATTGTTTTTTGAGATTTTTGAGTTGTGAACAGGGCATTACGGATTTCTACAGGGCATTAACGTCTCATATCGGCCCTCAAAAATGACCAAATTTGGTAAAATTACGTCACAGATATATAATAATATGTACTTATTGACTGAGTGGGCGGTCCGGACGGGAAAATATTTGGCTCGAGGTCATGGCAGTACGGACCGAGCGCAGTGAGGTCCGTACAGAATGACCGAAAGCAAATATTTTCCCGTCCGGCCCGACCTAACTCAGTCAATAAGCATTTTATCATATGATCCTTTCATATGGACCATTTTGGTACTAAAATCATTCACAGCCATGGAAAAGTGAACACAAATGCGCGATTACTCTATAAGAACCAATTATTTTTTCACTTTTTTTTTTCACTTTTGTCGTCCACATTTAAAAAATAAATTTTGCTGCAAAAAAAAGCATAACAAATTTCCTGACGAAAATCGAGCAGGGCCGGACGGCTTTGTCCGGACCGGGTACGTCAACACGTCCGGCCCTTACCACGTGACGTTTTCCCAATGGTTTTATTAAGAGCGCGCGAGAAGGCAGTACGGGTCATATGATAAACGCAACGCAACGTACAATTTAAAATACTTATAATATAAATATTATAAGAAACATAAATATATTTAAAAAAAAGAAATCTAAGACAAAATCTTAACAGCTGAATTAGTATAAACTTCCTGGAAACTACTCACAGAAGGAAGGAAAATGCTATTTTGGAGACCCTATACCTCAAATTTGTTTGGGGAGCATTCTCCCCATAAATCCCCCAAAAAACTGAGTGATAAATGCATTTTACTACGTATTTATGTAGCGAGAAAGTTCGCTGGAAAACGAAGAAAATGGTATTTCCAAGACTATAGATTTCTAAATTTACAGGGGGGCATGCCCCCTCACCCCCTAGAAGCTCACGCCTTCGGCGTTCGTTGCTATGTGCGTACATTGAAAAAAAAGCATGCTACGCCCTTGCTCAGTCACACAACACAAGTTGCTTATGTTTGCGTCAAACCACTGGTCAAACTGATAAAGCACTTGCCAATATTAGCACTTACCACTAATACACATGCAAAAAAAATAACAAATGCCTTACTGACCGAGCCGTGTCTAAGCATTCTGATTGGTTGAGCAATGATTCAAATTGCGAGCTGTATTTGGTCTTTGTTTCTGCACAATGACCGTCACAGCGTACCGTAGGTTTTCCACTAATAAACACGACACTGATATTATGATCATGTCTGACCGTAGTCACTTCGCTCTTCATAATGAAAATTCATAGAAAAAGTCATATTTTCATAAATAAAGCAAATATTTGCCTGCGAAACGGTATTTTTGTATTTAGTTTTTATTGCTATGTTATTACACAGAGAGCGATTGTTATGTAATATTAGTGATTACGAGCACATGGGCATTTTGTCTGCGCATGCGACAACAAAGTAGAATAACATTGAAGTCTAATACATCTGTCAGGTGGTAGCTCATTTTAAGGATTTTGTGTCGGAGATCTACGCGTTTCTAAAGTTTAAACGTTATGGAAGTTTACACAGTTTTACAGACGATAAACACTTCTTCCCCTGGGTATATATTTGGCCGCTGTTATTTCTTTTGATGTCGAGATATTTTGCTTTGCAATGCGACTGTGGTGTTTGGAGTTGGATGTTCAGCGTTGATTATTTCCACAATCAAGAATTCTACAGCAGTGGATGAACGTTAGGTAAGTCTGATGAAAGTAAACTTTTAGAATTTTAATGAAATGGTCTTTCAGCTACACGCGATTTCGAGCTATGGCCCGATGAATCTTTAGAAGTGTTCAATTTAGACGAACTTTGACGAGATATTGCTTGAAATTTTTTCCGACCCCCAAGTTGGAGATAATTACCACAGCATTCATTATTTTATATAATTTCAGTTTTTATATAGAGAATGGGCCTTCAAAAAATGTATAGCTCTCAGCTGATTTAATAGATTCGTCTCACCCTATACTCGGTGTGATGGCGGAATTGTTGTTTTGTGTTACTTCTCGAAGCCATGGTTCTCTCATATCTTCGTCTATTTCCTTATTCTAAGTCTTCGAAAATATAAATGAGAGAACAAACTTTACAGAAAAAATAGTTAAGAAAATTAAAACTTGTTTCCACTGTTTTGCATTGTAGCATTTTTGCTTACAAGTTACTGGATTCACGACAAGCAGAAATGTAGACTTCAAGCATTCCAGTCAAATTATCTTTCGATTTCTACCGACCCCCAAGTTGCTTACTGTTACGGAGGCGAATATTATTCAATAATCATTCCATTAATCACAATAAATGACTTTCAAAAATGAATAGCTCCTGCTATGAATGTTCAGAGTGCATGTATACGACGAAGACGGCAGCCATTGTCAGTTTAGCTTGTCATGTCTGGACCTCAGTCACCTTGCAATATACAACTCACAATGCATCGTAAATACTTGTTATGACAACTGCAGCATGCCTTCAGCATTGTTAAAATAGAATCCATCATTTTTGAGTTGCATATATTCAAATAGAGAAATTAATCAATAAATATATGAGATAGAACTTCGCCATCTTGTTTGTTATTCCTGGTATTTAAATTAGCGCGGGATGGCGAGGGATATATGCGCGTGTTCGAGGGTCTTTGTGTTAATGTTGTCATTTCACGCATGCGCAGACAAAATGCCCATGTGCTGTGATTACGTGGCCTATTGGCATCGGGTTACCGTTGAAGTAACACCACCTCTAGGGAATTGTGCGTTATCACGTGCACCATGGCATGTGAGGTCAGTTGCTTCGCCTCGTGGAACAGCAAGGACGTCATTTTTATTATTTACAGGTAAGCATTATTATGGATTTTTCTGCCCCTAACGTGCTTATTTTAGGTCACTCTTTTGTACGTAGATTTACGTGAACACGACCTTCATGTTGTCTCACGTCTTTCCCCTGAGGCAATTGTCTTAGAAATCGGCACTAACGATCTTGCTAGGTTAGGACGTGAGGTCATCGGGTCGGCGATTGAGGATTTGGTTTGTTATCTGCGCGCCAACTTTTCGGTACGAGTTAATTGTGTGTGTCATGTCATTCCACGTGGTATTTCATACCACAACAGTGCTTCCTTCAATGACAAAGTTCGCACACTCAATGTTGTAGTGAGGACTCTTCTTGAACTTCTTTCTGGGGCCTTTTGGTTTTCAGTACTAATCCTTACGGCGAGCTTTATTGTATTTAACATTGTACCCTGATGATGGACCGTCGGCCCGAAAGCTTGGGAAGAATACACATTTTTTGGTTGATGAAACAGTCTTAAATTCAATGTCTAAACCAACCAACAAGGAATTATTAGATTTAAGTAGTGAACTGTTCTCTAACAGGTTCAGAACTTCAAGAAATGGCACCAGATATGGACTCTCTGCCAACAGAGATTCCTAGCCACCTTCAACCACAAAATTGGCAGCCACAGCCGCAGAACTTATGAAATCTAGCCTCCAACCATCATCATTGCCAACATACGAATGGGCGTAGTCACTTTTCAATCAGTTTCTTGCTTCAGTGTTTCCAAATATTAATATATTTCGCCTTCCAGTGTCTCCACCAGTTCTATCTCTTTCTTTATAGCATCCGTTGACACGGGCGATTTTATCGGCGATTTTGTCGGCGATTTTATCGCCACGAAGTTGCACAAAATTTCGAGCATGTTCGCAATACTCCAGTTTCGAGTTGTTAAGCGATGACCGCTATCCTTGACAAAAGACGCATTTGCTCAGGCTTAGCCTCAATTCAGTGTAAATTATTCACAAATACCAACGAGAACGCGAAAAAGTGTGGACATTCAACAATAGAAACCATTTTTAATTGCACGGGTTATTCTTTGGATTGAGGCCAAGCCTGAGCAAATGCGTCTTTTGTCAAGGAGTACAGCGGTGTCTAAACAAACTCGAAACGGGAGTATTTAATCGCCGCTAAATCGCCGGTAGTTTACACGGGCGATTTGTGGTTGTAATAAAATCGCCGATACTGAATCGCCGACTAACAAAATCGCCGATAAAATCGCCAGTGTAAACGGCTCCATCTACATCTACTGGGAAAATATAATACCTTTTTCTATTTACCTTTTTGCTAATGCTTGGTCCTTCATTGTTAAAAGCATCGAGACAACGTATGATGCGTTCTCAAGAACTTGATGATGATGATGATGATGATGATGATTATAATTATAATTATAATTATTATTATTATTATTATCATCATCTACAGGTAATACCTATATATGTTTCAGCGATCGGCTATTCACATAAATAGGCCCTTTGCAGGATTACGATCACGTGGTTGTACTGACTGGCAAAACAATCTGACTTGATTTATTTGAAGAATCTTACATGATATCAGTAGTGACAGTAAAAGAAATCTGTTTGAAATGATATTTTGCAACCTTCAGTTGATTGTCGATCTTTCTCAATCAACGTCTCAAAGTTTGTTTGCCAGTCAGCAGAGTCGTTCCCATGGGATCTTCGGCTCAGTTCATTCGTTATTCAAGCGATATATTGGCATGTGACTGTAAACTGCAAAGGGCCTATTGGCCGGTTTTGCTGACCCCACCAAAGTTTTTGCATACTTCAGATGCTAAAGGTTATGGGAAACTTGGGTTCAGATTAGACAGCAGATTACCCATCACTTTGCCTATCCTAGACCGTCTTATTTCGGCTGCTCCCTTGCTTTCTGACTCTCTCTACGAGGCAAGATTGTTCCAAGCAATGTGTGTCTGTGCCTTTTTTCCATTTGAGAGGCCAGGGTTGGGGAAATGACGATCAATAGCAAAGGTAGTGGAATAGGTTTCTAAGCTCTGCAATGCCTCTAATCGGAAGCTTTGAGATTAACTTTCAGAGACTATAAACATAACTATAACCATGGTTGTTCATCGCCAAGTCGGGCGGTGTCCAGTCAAACTCTTGCTTGCATATCTAGACCTCAGAGGTTATAACCCTGGTGCACTCTTTCAGATTGGCTCAGGAGGTGCAGTTCCTAGGACTACTTTTTCTTCATTTCTTTTACTATCCATTAAACATTGTGGACTGAATCCGTGTTTTACAAAGGACATAGTTTTCGCATAGGCGCAGCTTTCCATGCAACCTCGTCCCCAGGGCGAGAAGACCCTGGTGTAGGCTGGTCACGTGTCTCCAAGAATCTTTGAGGTTTTTACCCAGGCTGCCATTTTCCTTATGGTCGAAAGTAATCGAAAGGGCCTTGTGAAGAGTTACTGAAGAAAATACGTTCGTTGATGTTGCGATTGTTTTGCCTCAAATAATAAATAAAATCACTTACAATACAATACAATAACTTTATTTATACACGATTAAAATTAAAGCTGAAAAGCTTGTGGGATCGTGTACTTTCTAAGCTGGAGCAATTCTGGCCATTTGAAAAGCAGGGGGTCGGAAGTGTAATTAATAAGACTCATTAACAACTGAACAGGTCAGATCGACAGTTTATTCGCTGTAAACAAGCTAAGTGCTGCTATTTGTATACAAACACCTTTCATCTCTAACGGCTAAAGTACATGTTGACGTGGATAACGTGTCACATACTGCAAAACATACTGCAAATTATGTAAACAGAACGACAATAATATATCAGTTTGCCGTGTCACCGTCAGTAGTCTTGCTCGTATAAATTGATACCTTGCTTTACGGTAAACGATCTCGATCGGTGGACTTTTTCATGTTCCTAAAGACATTTCAATGCTTTGATAACACTCACACATTACTTGCAGCGGCTTTGGTATTCCTAATTTGATACATTTGGGACTAGAAAAGAACTATCCGTTGAAACTATAAATTCAGTCCATGCGATTCGAATTTTAATTTATGCTATATTTAGCAACCTTCGATAAGGACCAATTCACTAGAAGGCTTGTTGTGTTATCCAATCAAAATGAGTTTTAGTTCAGCCTACACCAGGGTCTTCTCGCGAGCGTCCGCCATTTTGAAAATACATGTAGCGAGAAGAGAGGGCCCTGGGAACGAGGTTGCTTCCCATGCAGCAGATCGAAGGCTAACTGATGCCCAAATTAGGATACTTGGCCGTTGGAAATCGAATGCTTTTCGTAAATACATTCGAGTTAATAGCCTCTCAGCAAAATTTAAGGTTTCGGTAATGGCGTAATAACATAGTCTAGCAAGGGCAGTAATTATTATTTAACAAATAGATTCCATTTTCCCGTGCGTCTGTACTCTTATAGATGCACAGATGACGTCAAAATGTGGTGAGAACAAAAAAAGTACGCCACGAGACGAAGTCGAGTGGCGCGAATGTTGTTCTCACCACATTTTGACGTCTTCTGTGCATCTATAAGAGTACAGACGCACGGGAAAATGGAATCTATTTGTTTTATATAATATCTAGATGGCTTAGTCGTATTCATTTGCTTTATGACAGATTCTTCACTCGTAAAAACGGATAGAAAAGGGCATACTACCTTGTCGTTAAAAAGTACAAAAATTACGAAAACAAATGAAATATTTAATAAAACTTAACTTTATTATTTATCTCTTTACCTTATAAACCTTTCTTATACATCAGAAAGCCATTTTCCAGATTTGCAGCAATGTTTTCTTCTTTTGACATTCATATTGTAAAAATCTGCCGATCGAGTGACAAAGTCAATAACAAAAAGCTCAAAAACATCCCCTAAACATAGCTCAATGAGCTTGTGTCACCTGTCACGTGACTTTTTAAATTTTCACCGAAGACAAACGAAAATAGCATAACTGGAAAGAGCATGCTATAGTTAGTAAAAGTGGAAAGTTTGAAGGGAATTAAGTAAATAGGGCAATAGTTACAGGCATTCAAACTTGAACTTTTTTGTATGAAAATGTATGTTGGAGGGCAACGCTTGCCCTCCAAGCGAAAAATCCATACAAATCCTTGTCAAAGCGGGAAACTTTGAAAGCCTCTAACTTTTGTCTTATTTGCTTGATTCCTTTGAAATTTTCAACTTTTACTAATTTTAGTATGCTCTTTCAAGTTATTTTCAAGTATTTCCGTTTGTCTTCGGTGAAAATTTAAAAAGTCACGTGACAGGTGGCACAAGCCCATTACCTTGAAAACCCACACAATTTAGAGGAAAGTTTTTGTGAACAGCTAGAAGAACATTAAATCTTACGGTAGTTTGGAAAAGTACCTCAAAAGAGTAATTTTGTAGTCCCGAAATCGGTAAAAGATCAACTCGATATGGTTTCAGCAAATTTCCAAGATGGCGATTTGTGATAACGTCAATCAATTCAGCCAATGAGCGCGCGCGCTATATTGTAGTGACGTCATCTGTGTGTGTCCTCTAATAACACATGGTACTCGACCAATCAAATCGCGAGTAATATACCAATTATTATATAACATGCTATTCTCGGTTTTCACCTACGTCATTGAAATTTTCCCAGGCCTTATATAGAACAAAACCTTCATAGGCCGAAAGAGCAGCCAAAACCATATATCTCAGCCGAAGTAGAAGTTTTAGATGCGAAGATATGAGCGATCGCTTATGCTCATAATTTAGTTAAAATGTATGGGTTCGCCAACTTGGTGTCCCATCGAGGGACACCAAGATGGCGGCCAAGTCACGAAGACTGAAAATCATGTTTATATTGTAAACACTTCAATTTTTAAACAGCTACATTCATCAAAATAAAGTTACCCATCATCTACTAAAATCGTATTCTTTCAAACGAATTTTCTTATTTCTACGGTTTTGAAAATGCGCGTGACAGTATTGCGTGACAGAATGTGACTCACAATAAATCGAAAACAAAACATCTAAATTACCAAATTATTTCGGTAAGACTTTTCTTATAACGACATAATCAAGATATCCAACAAACAGTTTTGTGAGGAGAATAGTATTCTAGTACACAACACTCGCAACTCGCGCTCACTGTATTAAGGTCTATTAAGGATGGGAAGAAGAGTGATCTTCGTGCCATTTCACTTCGCTGTGTCCCTTTCTATATTAGGTCAGTTAGCCCAAAATTCCTATCCGGAGGCCATTTATGGACTGTAAAACCTCCAATCTCATTCCCAATCTCATTCCCAATCTCATTCCTTATACTGTACTAACTTGTACGACTACGGTCCGATATTACTATCATGCTAAACGTTGGCGCTTTGCCTCAACGGGCACGCCCACACAAAACGTTTAATCTGGTTTGGTATATATAGCTGCCAGTTCGAGCCCCAGAGGGATTGAGGACCTGGCTTAACTTCATGCAATATATATATATAGCATGCACCCGCTAACGCTAGAGTTCCCATGGGTAATTTGTTGTATTTCTGCACTGGTCACCTCCTGGCTAACCCCAGTTTCTTTTCCCATGTAATCAACCCATAATATTATATTCTCCTTTTTGTCACACAGTTGGAAGTCTTGTAGGTGTGTTCTTCGCATGAGCTAGAACAAAATGCGAAAACGGAACGTGTCAAGAGAAAAGCCAAACTGAATAAAGAAAACTGGGATTAGCAAGGAGGTGACAGTAGAGACCCAGCAACAAACTGGGGGAGTTATCAGTTTAGGAACCCCTTTTTCAAAACTTTTAATACAGTACATAGCTGTGACCATTCATTTAATTCACTTTACTATAAACTCATCGCATTTCCGCGGTCATTTTCAACCGTATTTGTGGTCATCCATTGAACCTCTCGCCAAAGAATCATTCCACAAATAATGCATTTAATACAGTGTATAACCGTGACCATTCATATAATTACTCGTGCCCAGGCCTAAGGCCGGCTCGAGTCTAACTTTACAGTCGGTATTTTTTTTGTTGATAGCGGTCGCAAATCTGCAATCGAGTGGGACTGGGAACGAGACCACGAGACTTATCAACACGCATCTCAACAGGACGACCTCTTTCTTCGCAAACCGTGTTGGGGGAAGGTTATGTTGTACTGTGAGAAAACACATTTGAACGAAGTATGCCTGATACGCTCATCTCACAGTACAAACGCACACGCCGTTAGCGGTAGACCTACTTTAAAAGATGCAGTCGAGCGTTTTCGGACCAGGTCGTTGCGCGGACTCAACGATTTTTACGATTCCTTTATCTTCTGAATTTTTCAAACGTGGAATATAATAACCTTCAATTGAGGAAAATCGGTCGAATAAAAGTAATCATCCCCTAACTTCGTATTTTAACATCCAGAGAACATTCATCGATTCAGACTATGATCTGACGAAGCTCGACGACGCTGCTGTCTCTTTGCCTCGATGTGTCCGAAAATAGATAATGTCGCTTTGCTTGCTGCATGATGGCATGCCATCACGCGCCGTCAAAACCCGTTTTTAAAAAAGGTATCGGACAATAAAATGAAACACATTTCTGAGAAATTTAATGATGGCAGTTTATCTTCTTCCACGTTTGAACGCGCCTTCGATTATAACGAACAAACGAAGAGCGTTATCAGAACCATCTGACCTATGCAACCTCAAGACGTACCAAGTACGTACTGATTCGAGATCTGTAAGGGCATCAGTCTTCTCGGTTTTGTTACTTTGGTCTATGACTGTCTAGCGAGGTAGCAGTCATTAGTATGTTATATTTCATATTAATTTTAGTCAACCTACTATTTTATATTCTGTAAGGGACTGACAACACTGTCTAGCAAGGGCAGCAGTCTTCTCGGTTTTGTTACTTTGGTCTATGACTGTCTAGCGAGGGTAGCAGTCATTAGTATGTTATATTTCATATTAATTTTAGTCGACCTACTATTTTATATTCTGTAAGGGACTGACAACACTGTCTAGCAAGGGCAGCAGTCTTCTCGGTTTTGTTACTTTGGTCTATGACTGTCTAGCGAGGTAGCAGTCATTAGTATGTTATATTTAAGCATTAATTTTAGTCGACCTACTATTTTATATTCTGTAAGGGACTGACAACACTGTCTAGCAAAGGCAGCAGTCTTCTCGGTTTTTTTACTTTGGTCTATGACTATCTAGCGAGGGTAGCAGTCATTAGTATGTTATATTTCATATTAATTTTAGTCGACCTACTATTTTATATTCTGTAAGGGACTGACAACACTGTCGACTAGCAAAGGCAGTAGTGTCTCCCCTTTTAAATTACTTGTTTCGGTTTCCAATATGCTGCGTTAGCCTGGGGTGGGGCTGCATCTCAATTCTTGAGTTGCATTTGGCGCTCTTGTTGCCCTCACCTTTACTGGGCCAAAATTATGAAATGATGAATTTATGTAAATGTTGATTACATTATAGTTAACACATAACCATTAATTAAAATTATTGTTCAAACCTTGAATTTATTTTGCATCCAGTAAACAGAGCTCAGGTAAAGGCACCATCCAGAGCATCATGGTAATGGGTAAGAGGGAAAGCATAAAAATACTTTCGCCGCAAAGCTCCTTGTACAGTATTCGTACAGATATACGTCGAAATAGTTGCGTCGCATGATGATTGAACAATAAATTGTAGGTCAGCAGAATCAGTTTTCCCATCCCCTTGCCTCGACTTTTGTTCCCATCTATGCTCATTAGTACAAATGTACCTTGAATTAATTGCTGCAAAACAGTGTTGGTACAATCTTGTTTGATAATCGCTGTAATAGTCTCCCAAATGCCAAACTCAATTAAGCTTAGGTCAGCAGGGCTATTAGTACATCTGTCATAACACTTGATGGCATACTTCATAGGTTCCTATATCAACAGTAATACCACTATGTAAGTACATGTAATACCAAATGGAACGTCCAGACTGCATGTGATATAATCACAATGTTTCTCGTTCATTATTTAATTATATATTTTATTACGCAATAAAACAATTCATATGTCATACTACATGCATCCAGATAGGATTTGTTCAACAAAGGCGCAGGGACCGCGAAGCTTGAAGGGGGACTAGCACGTAACATTCCTCCAAATTTTAAATCCTCTCAAACAGTGTCATATTTATTTGTTCTAAATAAACAAACCGTGATTATATTTCCTCATTATTAACCTCGCTTGCTCGGTCCGTAAGGGAAGTTATGGATCCTCGTTTCCCCCCACTTTAAAAAACTCGTTCCATAAGTTCCCGTACGGACCTCGGGGCGGTTAATACGGGTTAATAAGAGGTATATATTCTACTAATGAGAAGTTCTTCAATTTTGCGATTAACTTCACGTCCGTCATCAAAAAGTTGTCGCCGGGCAGTGACGTCAATTACTCAACCCAAACAAACTACTAACGTGGCTAATATACAATGCAAATGTGAAGTCAGGGGTTATTGAGGGTTTATTATGTAATCTCTGTAATTGATAACCAGCATTCAGTTGAGGCGAGACGAAAAGTTGCGAAAAAAGAGTGAGGCGAGGGGATAGACGCGAAAGTTCCATTCTCTCGCGGCCCGATCAACGACTCGATCAAACTCCAACTATTCAACTCTTCAAGGCGGATTTTCGCGAAAAAGGAGACTATGTTGCAGTCTAATGATGAACCGATTTTACATGACTAATTTTGACGCATCACTTTCCCTTATCATTATGGTCTATCGATATGCCATGACGCCCCACACCTAATTGGCCACTACAAAAAAGAGCAGGGGACTGGGAACGAGTTTATTAGAATTAATGTAATTACGAAATTAAGTTTATGACATGAAACAACATGTTGAAATTATCATATGTGTAAAGTTTGATGTGATTTGAGTGAATCCTGTCGGAATTATAAACTTTTGAAATTTTGAAATTTTACAGTGAATGTATGGTTTGGGTAGACAACGTATAAAAATAAAGAGTTTGTATGGGAAAATGTACATCTTTGATGCCCTCTAGCATCGTCAATATTAAGCCAAAGTTCACCAAACTTTCCAGATTAGCTAAGTTTGATCTGCTCTGTCAGAAAATGTTGCCCACTTTTGCTAGTTTCTTATTGAATTAGTTTTACGGACTTGGTCCCAGTCCCCTGCTCTTTTTTGTAATGGCCAATTAGTTAAGACTATACTGTTATGTTAAAAGTATATTTACGATTATTTATGAATGACATGAGATTATTCGTTTGTGGAACAAAGTCGGAAATAAATGTCGATCGTCTGACCAGACTGACCGATCGATGATGAGTGATGTTATTATAATTATTGATTCACTGTAGGTTTCCTACTCATACGAAAAATTCCTCAAAATTTGTCAAAACAATCTTTGCACCAAAGTTCTCTTGAAAGGAAAACTAACAGAATTCCGCCAACAGCAAAGAAATAGTCCTGGCTTTGGAAGCACTAAAATTAATTATGCAATTACTGAACTGGAAGTTTGGCATAATTAACTGATTGCCTGAACTGAGCGGGTTTCGCTCGACGAAGACAAAGTTACATTCACTTCGCCGCCGGGAATCAGTGGAGCTACTACGGACTGTTACAGCTCTGATACCGGTCAAGGCACTTGCTGTGAGATCCTTCTTCTGGTTTGTTTTAAACTCTGCATAAAATCTACGAAGAATGCTGCTCAATGGGCTTGTGTCACCTGTCACGTGACTTTTTTAAATGCCACCGAAGGAAATTCAAATCAATTTATTTCATCATCATTCAAATGTTACATTTCATATTTAATTACATATTCTTTGTTGATGAGGAGTCTACTCAGAAGCTTTTTATCGCTTGTAAATTGTAGACCCCTTAAAATTTTATGTTAAAATTAAAAATAAAAATAATTATTAAAGTATAATTTTTTGTCAGCACTGATGGCAATAATTGATATGAAATTAATCACAATGATAATAATATGTAGAGGTAATCATACGATTTCTCGTTCAATTTGAATTAATTTACACTCGTGTGTTTTTCAAAGAGCTCAAATCAGTTGCACTCGCCCGACATAGATGCAAAAATCTAGCGAAATTAGACAGCAAAAGACACATGTTGACAAGCATGCACGTAGCGAAGTACTCGTTTATTTGACATTAATTATCAATAAATTAATCGACACTACAAACACAACAATCCCTACATAATGATTATAGCAACAAACAGTAATAAATACAAAGGCTGTTCATCGTTTTTAGAAAGTTGAAACATAACTCTGATTTTCTATTCCCGAAAGCTCGTGCAAAAGTTTGATCTTGAGTTTTAATTGACTGAATTCATTCACGCACTCAGAGTCAGAGAGAGAAATTCGACTAAACTTACTGTAAATCACTGGATATTCTTGATTACTTTCCTGACCACTCAAACCAAAGTTGAATACTCATTAATTTGTAGAAATTTGATGTACCTTTTGCTTACAAGAGCCAACAAAGTTCTTCATTTATCACGTAGTTTTCCTTTCTAGTCAAGGCTCCCCCGTCAACTTTCATGTCGAGTCTATAAAATGGTGAAAATGTTGTTTTTGGTGCTTGCTAACTCCAGAATAACAGGCAGCGAGTCCTTCTTTCGCATTCTTTCTGCCTTTTGTACTGTATAAAATGGATTTTCAGCGAGTTTGGCAGCGTTTTTGAACCCTTTATCGACAAAGGTCCGCCATCTTGAATTTCTTGATTTTCTGTGAATTTTCTGTTGCCATGGAAACTACTGCAATGTGAGGTGATTTACTGCAATGTGATTGGCTAATATCATTTTCCATTGTATTTTAGCCAATCAGGATCCTTAAAATTTTGTAATTTGCACTGGAATTACAGATTTTTGCACTGGAATTACAGATTTTTGCACTGGTGTTACACTTGAACTGCACTGCTCTCAGCCAATCAGCATCGAGTAATTTTTGCATCTATATTATTATCAATTCATCGCCAACTATTCCGGTCATCTTGAGCCCGCGACGAACAGCAGTCTTCCCCAATCGAATAATGACAATCGCGAACAAAAATACAAGGCTTGACTGGGAAGCGAGCAAATCAAGGGAAATAAAAGTGTACGTTCTGAAGAAAATTAATTTGCCAAGATGGAATAGCATTCTACTACTCCATATACTTTTTATTGGCTAATAAAAATTACGAAAATATAAATTCCTACCATTCGTTTTAAACTAGTCGATCGACGTGTATATCGTCCATACTGCCTCTGTAAATTTGAATAAAAACATGCGAAAGTGCGAAGTTCCAAGTCTAATTGTGGAAATACAGATGACTCTGTCCAATTTGCCAAAATGGGTATATAAAGTAGACATACCAGTAAGGCCATTCACGAAAGCATGTCTAGATTGGAGATAATTACACCATTCCCTGTTGACTTTGAAAATGCTCCATTATCACCAAATGAGAACATCAAATGTCCGCTTCCGATGGGCAAAATATAGTGAAGTTTGAAGGCGAAACTTTACCGAAAATCGTCATGTTGGGTACCCAAATGAAGCTCAGTTATCCATCTTTCATTTGCCGTAAAGATCCATGGGATAGCTGTTAAAGCACAGGCATACCGTCGCAACTAAGTTAGATTTATCCAAGTCCGGGCCTGAGGGCGCTTGGGATCCCTGTGCTATTGATCAAAATCATCAAACCGAGTTAGTATTTCGCTTCTAAAATGTTTCTTCGATAATATTAGGCTCTAAATATACCTAACACATACAGTTTGGTAGTTGTTTGAATGTCCAACGGTGTTTAATTAACTAAAGGAGCCTTATTTAACCTGTTTTGGAGCGAATTTTTACTGATACGAGTGATCAATCGAAGTCTATGTTCCGAAGGAAAGCCGCTGAGTGAATTTCGGCTCAGGATGACCGGAATAGTTGGCGATGTTAATGCTATCTTATTTTGATATTAATATTTGTTGTACTTGTTTTTGAAAGTTTTTTAAGGATTTGCACTTCCCTGCTACATATAGATCACTGAAACTGCTCCAAACTCTTGGTCCAGTAAATGTAATGGAGAATTGTCCAAGCCTACTTTTTTTAGATACTTTATGATAATTATGTGATTGCCTTGTGTTATGATGATGAATTTGTTTATTGATTACAAATCTATTATTGTATGTTTCTGGTAAGTCATTGCTGTGAAACTTGTACATGAAAACAGCAATTTGTAGTGTATTGATGTTTTCAACAGTAAGTAGACCTTCATCTTTAACTGGTCGTCTCTCTAAAAACCTCTCAGTCGCGTTTTCGCTTCTAAAATAAATATCTCCCAAACTCTAGCTAATGAAAGACTATATCAAGGTTAAAACTAAAACGGGTTTGGTTTGCTTCAAAATATGTTTATTTTATTTTATTTTATTTTTTGAAATGATTCCGTCTGAGAGCTGGTCAAGAGGTCAAATTTGCCTGAAATTATGCACTTTTTTACGGCGCTGTACAAACTTCGTCTCGCATTATCCAGCGAAACATTTTATATCATGTTGTAGATAAATGTATCTAGTTTGTCTAGAGGTAAAGCGTTATTCAATCGGTTCAGCCGTTTATGAGAAAATTAGTTGATAATTAACCCCACTAAGATCTAACTGAACGGCGGCTCAAAATTACCCAACTTTACTCGATTATTTTGCAAAAGTGGCACCTCGCTGGACTCTCTCATTGACACAATCGGATTGAACATCATTTCATTTACACAAATCTGTAAAAACCTGTGTACGTTTTGGATATTTCAAAAGTTACGACAATTTCAGTTGGTGCATGTTAGACGATTTACGAATATTAATTAGGTGCAATATCTTATCCATATGAAGTTGAAAATAGCTAACCTCCTTCCTAAATCGCTGTATTTGGAAATGTTGACCTGGAATGAAGTCTAGCATGGGTAAAATGGGAAACATGAGCGATTTAGGAAGGAGGTAAGCTGTTTTCAACTTCATATGGATAAGATATCTGAGATATTGCACCCAATTAATATTCGTAAATGAGCTAGCTAGCGCATGCCGTCATGCGAACAAACATTTACTCAAGAACTTGTAAACCATTTTCCTCGTCTTGATTAGTGTATTTAAGGAACCTAGTTAGTTATTTGCTGATGTTGTGAAGAGAAGTACTTTATAGTTCTTTTATAGTACTTTTAATAATATTACTTGACTCAGAGATACATCCAAAACAACGATATAGAATCAGCCACTAAACGAATGAACACGGGAGACGGAGGTCTAACTAAACGCAATCAAAAATGTTCTAACGAAATAGAATGGGAAACAAGCCAGATCAGAGCCCAAGAAGACAACGTAAACAAAAGGAAATTCCTGGAGACAATTGAAAGCGGAAGAACATTGCACAACAACAGATTGACTGTATGCATCCATTGATCCGTGGAAAGGATTACTGAACTATACAAGAAGACCAAACCTGAAGACGGATCGTCGAAACGTCGTAAGACTAATTAAAATCAAGAAATGCTGAGAACATCCCTCGCCAACCACAAGAAACACTATGTATGTAATGACATTTCCAGCACATTTGAACACTTGTGCGTCAGATTACAGGAAATATGGCAGGTTGTACTAGGAAATAGGAGCATTATGGGATCCTATAGGAATTATAGGAAATATCACGTGCCGGCAGCCATGACAGGGGGCAGGAACAATAAAATCATTTTACATGAGAAATAATTCAATTCCTTAGGGGACAGGTATTCCTTTATCCTGCCCCATAGCATGGCTGCCATTATTATTATTATTATTATTATTATTATGGCTGCCGGTACGTAATCGTGCAAACCCTCTTTAGGGGTGGATGTAGGGGTAGGATACTTGCATACTGGCATTGTACGTACCAATTCTAGACAAATCCTCTTTGATACAATTCTTGAAACTTTCTGGGAAATCAAATAAAACGTATCGTCAAGGTACAGTCAATACACACTGACAGTAAATAAGGTAGGCTATGGATACAAAAATACCTTTTGCATTTCTTCTGTCGTGGTAGGGATTTCTTGTGTTTGCAAAATTATATTTGCAGGGCTTGTGTTTGATGCTAACGGTAAATTCTTAAAAAAAACTTAATTTGAATATATGAACTGCCATTAAAACGAAAACAAAGCAAACAAAAAAGAAACAAGAAACAAAAAAGAAGAAGTTGATAATAAAGTTACAGTCCAATCTCTAATAACTTGAGTTACAGTCCAACCTCTACTAACGGCCACCTCCCCACAACGGCCACCTCTACACAAACGTAACGGCCACCTCTATCCAAACGGCCACCTCTACACAAACGGCCACCTCTACACAAACAGCCACCTCTACCCAAACGGCCACCTCTACCCAAACGGTCACCTATATCCATGGCCACCTCTACCCAACGGTCACCTCTCCACAACGGCCACCTCTACCCAACGGCCACCTCTCCACAACTGCCACATCTACCCACATCTACTCAACTGCCACCTCTCCACAACGGCCACCTCTACCCAACGGCCACCTCTACCCAACGGCCACCTCTACCCAACGGCCACCTCTACCCAACGGCCACCTCTCCACAACTGCCACATCTACCCACATATACTCAACTGCACCTCTCCACAACGGCCACCTCTACCCAACGGCCACCTCTACTCAACGGCCATCTCTACCAAACGGCCACCTATACTCAACGGCCACCTCTACTCAACGGCCACCTCTCCACAACGACCACCTATAATCAACGGCCACCTCTCCAAAACGGCCACCTCTCCACAACGGCCACCTATACTCAACGGCCACCTCTCCACAACGGCCGCCACCTAGCTCTACCCAATGGCCACCTCTCCACAACAGCAACTTCTATTCAAAGAACAAGAACATTTATTTGTATTTGTCTCGGCCACCAGCCCATACATTTATTGTAACTAAAACCTCTCCACAACGGTACCTGTAATGAAATATCTGAAAGTGGAGACTCCTGCAGTTCCTAAAAATCAATTGTACTGAATTAATTAACTGATGCAAAGGGTAAATACTCTTTCGTTGTCAGACAATGAGAAAGTGAGCGAAATAAATCAAACAACAAAGGGCTGAATGCTGGAGAAAACTAACGACTTCGTTAACAACGATATAGTAATAATAATAATAATAATAGTAATAATAATAACAATAATAATAATAATAATAACAATAATAATAATAATAATAATAATAATAATAATAATAATAATAACAATAATAATAATAATAATAATAATAATAACAATAATAATAATAATAATAAAAATATTATAATAGTAATAATAATAATAATAATAATAATAATAATTACTACTATAATTGTATAATAAAGATGTATAATAAAGACAAATTATAATATAAAATACCTATATCTAAAAGGCAGTTACTTTAGGACATAATTATGACCATCAACGTGTAATTTGATATGCTTTTTATTGTATATTTATTTGATTGTTAAGCGATTTTGGGCTTCTCAGGAAAAAGCGCTATACAAATAAATTGTTTTAACTAATATAATCAGAGCAATGATAGTTATTACCGAGAGAGCTATGTATAAATCAGCATTTATTTGTTGCTGCTCACTAATGATTTTGCATTGTAACTTACTATTGTGCAGTCCAGAACTTGTGATAAAACCATTGTAACAACGTGACAATAGGAGTGCTCCTGTTTGAAAGAAATAATATTGGATAAGTACACCGCCACAGCATGGACAAGGAATACCGTTCACATTAATGATCTATAATATATAGATATACCGTAAATCCTCTATTTAACCTCCCCTTCCAATAAGCCCTCCCCCTCCAATAAGCCCCCCCTTTTTGAAGCACGATTTTTATTAAGCCCCCTCCCCCTACACAATGGTCCGATACGCGTGACTCATGCATAGTGCATATAAACTTACCATACAATACAATACAATACAATACAATAGTTTATTTGCACACGTGTCGTCCAAGAGCGCGAAGTTCGTTCAAAATACGAACGTGCAATATTTATTACCATATTTACAATAAAGTGATTACCGAATTAAGGTACCCGTGACGGTAATTGGTATAACCTACATCTGGTTTCTCGCGAAATTTAATAAGCCCCCCTCTCCTCTTTTAAGCCCCCCCCCCCCCCCCCCCCCCCCCCCCCCCCCCCCCCCCCCCCCCCCCCCCCCCCCCCCCCCCCCCCCCCCACCTCAAAAGTGCTTGAAATAAATAAGACCCCCGGGAGGCTAAATAGAGGATTTACGCTATATATACAGCGATTTGCAAAAAAATCTGTAAAATTCTAATATATCGATATATAGTAATTTGAATAATCCTAATTCTTTGATTTGAGCTATTATTAAACCTACACCTTATAAAACACTCCACTAAGCTATGACGTAGATAACAGCCAAGCGCGAGCAAGTAATGCTGCGCGCGGTAACCATAATAAACTAAACAACCTAACCTAATTGAAACAATAATAACAATTAACGAATAAAAACGGCTATAAACAAATCGTGATTTAGAAAATGTAGCTTATGTCAACCGCCTCAGTTATGTAAAATACAGGAAACAAAACTGTATCAATATTAATCATGAAAAATTATTACCCTCTCACCCACACAAATGCACAAGATATTACTAATTATTATAAGATATTCTATTCTTAGAGTTACATTCCAGTCTCTTATTGAGCCCAAATGGCTTATATGTAAATAACTGAGTGCACCAGTAAGCTTCTCTAGTGAGTAAATTTTGTTCAATATTTTCTAATCTATTAATAATCTCTATGACTGTAAACCTAAAATCTGACAACTGATATGGTGCACTATTATAATGAGTTGCTACTATATACACTCATTTCGATAAAGTTTGTCACCCGAAAAGCTTCGAAGGTGAGACCAAGAAGGACCATGGGTACATACATTTTAACCAACCCAGGATCCTCATCGGTCTCACCTTCGAAGCTTTACGGGTGACTGACTTACTTTATCGAAATGAGTGTATACAGTCATTCTCAAAAAGGTTGTCCATATGAAAAGACTACATTTGTGCAATACTACAATACAGTCACGTGATTCATTATGTATTCAATTTCTGCATGGATTGCGCGCGGAACTGCGAGTTGATACCATTACATTCAGTTCTCACAATGCCATGTACTTTTGCATCTCAAATTCGCCTTTTCCATATAGAGCGGGAAACTGGGTTCGAGTTGGGACCGCAAAGCATGTATGGATTGCTTGGAAGGACAAAAATAGTAATGGCGTCCTTCGTAAAAGATAACTCGACAGTCCCATCTAAATAACATATTTTACTCACCGAAGAAGACATCCCAGGAGCTAAACTTCCACGGGAATCAATAGTCGAATGTGATTCTGTCCTTCAAAACAATCCATACATGCTTTGCGGTCTCAATTCGAACCCAGTTTCCCGCTCTATATGGAAAAGGCGAATTGAAATTCCATGCGAGGAAATTGAATACATGATGAATTGTACCGTATAGATTTCCGGTAACATGAGCTTAGGTGATATCGATTGTAACATGAGAAGTAAATCACGAGACATGAGTGAAAGTCGACTAGAAATGAATTGTGTAAGAATCGTTAGCGTTGTAACGAGCAATCATTTAAAGGGGAACTGAAGGCAAAATTTATTTTCTCAAAAAAGTTAGATATGTCTTATATTAGCATTACTTGAATATTAATTTTTGCAAATCTTTCTTAGATATCAACATAATTTACGTTCAATATGATATATCATCCGCCATTTTGCCGTTTTACCGTCGGCTCAGATCTTTTTGTTTGTGACGTCGTTCATGGGGAATAGTAAAATCCGCTCACAACATTCTCTCGGGTACCAGAAAATACAATGTACTTATAATTACTCTACATTGTGATTGCACTTTCCCTTGGGATAGGTGACGTCAGACATGGGGAATAATTACTGAAGTGAGCCGCGCTCAATTCAGCGGTAATCCATGTCTTTTTACAATTAAAACTCAAGTTTCTTTTCCATAAAAATAATAACAATTGGAAATTATTTCAGAAAATGAATGTACACAACATTCTCTTTGTTTTTATCTATAGATACATTTAGGCTTCAGTTCTCCTTTAAGTATTAAAGGTCTTTGGTCCAAACTTGGAAAACGTGAGGATTTATAGATGTAACAGAATCACGTGATTTTATTGTAGTAGTGTAGTCTTTTCATCTGGGCCAACCTTTTTGAGAATGACTGTACACAGTCAATTCTTGGTTTGCAATCAATCCCTTGAGAATCAAGAGATAAAGACACGGCGGCCATGTTGGTTGAACAAACAATAGACACTAATGAGCAACCTTTCGTTGAAGTCAACCAAGATGGCCGCCGTGACGTGTATTGCAAACCAGCAATTGCAGAAAGGTTGTAGACAGTATACATTTATACAAATATCTAATGAGATACAAGATATCTAATGCGATTCAAAGCGCAAAACATCGCTTATTTTCTTCTAATATATCAGTCATCAATTTTAGATTAGTATCGCATCCAACAAGGCCAACACAATAATTTTCAGCACTATTTTGTGTTTAAACAGTTGTAATTAGCCACTTTAGAAATTTGTATATTTGTATAAATGTACACTACTACGTTTCTGCAATTGAGTGTATATGATATTTTAGATTTCTGGATACAGGGAGAAGACAAATTACTAGAATTTACTAATTACATTAATACTTTATATCCAACTATCAAATTTACTATGACATATTCATTTATACGAGACCAAATAAGCCGCGGCTTATATATTAATAAGGACGGCAGAATAGAAACAGATGTATATTCTAAGCCCAAAGATAGTCATCTTTACCTTCCTCCATCAAGTGCTCATCCATATAATTGTAAAACATCAATTCCATATAGTGTAGGACTTAGAATAAAACGTAACTGTTCCAATGATACTTTTTTAGAAAATCGTAATCAAGAATGCCAGAAGTATTTAATAATAGATCAAGGTTATGAAAAGAAATTAGTAAAAAAAAATACTCTAAACTAGGCCAGTTAAATAGGAAAGATATATTAACCCTTTGACTCCCGCGGCGCCCGAAACCGCCCGTAAAAATCGATACTGCTTTGAAATTTCTGAATTTTCGTAACATCGATCTCATGGCCAGTTATTAGCGACAACTAGATAACTCTTCAAATTTTAACTTCAAGTAAACTGACTTACAGGTTCGATTTATGGGCATTAGTTCAATTTGTTTTTCATAGAAATCGAAAATGCGCGTTTTTGACGCAATTTCACACCTCGAAAATGATCGATATTTAACTTGGATTTTCTTCCAAAATACATCATTGCGAAACAAAACGCCACTTTCTCAGCAAACTTCCATCTCTCTTCTTGATATATTCATGAATTTTTCCCTGTCTCTTACATAACTCGCCGAGCAACGGCCATTTCAATTCGACTATTTCAGGATCCCTGTTTTTTTCCAACGAACGACCGCAATGTATCATGGGTAATCCTAGAACAACATAGGCCTTTTTCACGGATAGACCGGAAGTAGCCGAACGCAATGCATTGTGGACTATATTCGGCACAAACACAGCAATCTGAGCGCCATTTTGGATCGAAGAACTCCGGAATAACATAGACAAACTCACTTCATCATGCCTCGGTGTACCGTGATGGGCTGCAATAATGACACGAGATACCGAGAAAGGTTCGTTTTATTGTTTTTCTTCGTTTCTTTGTGTATAACGGCAATTTGAATAGCATAAAATGAAAATTATACGTGGCAGACCGTATAATGTAGTTACTAGAGATTACTATATTTTACTAATGTTAGATGGGTCATTATGCCACAGTCAGGAGTATTTCGTGTCATTATTGCAGCCCATATGGCGCCTTGATTGTCGTGTTTGTGCCGAATCTAGACCAGAATGCACTTCGTTCAGCTACTTCCGGTCTATCCGTGAAAAGGTCTATGCGCGGGAAACACAGCACTTCCAAAGTCTTTTATAACCCGGACCTACAGGCAAAACATTGCATCGGTTACATTCTTTACAAGTCGAAAGTCGCCAAAACAGCCTTAGTAGGTCCTGCAATCCACCACAGAACAACCAGAGAGACGATTTCACTAGCTTTGAGTCCACCATTTTGGAAATTCTCAACGGGCTGCCGATACGTCTTCGTGAAACCGCTTCTCGCTCCTGATTTCTTACAGGAGAACGGTCTCTACCATGCCAGTCAAGCTTAATGATGCTGTTCTGGAGGCTTCTGTGGCGAATAATGGCTATAAAACACTCTAAAATGCAAAATTGGCCTCTTCAAGCAGTTAAAACTACTAGCCCCGACGAGATCCCAAGACGAAAAGCAGACCACGTGAGAACTTAAGCCCGTGGGCTTTCAGAACTGTCAAGATTTCCATGGAAACCCCTTATATGGAATCGAAATTTCCTATGGCGTGATTAGGTCCAGAAAATCGTTAAAAACCTGAAAAATCTCTGGGTGTCAAATGGTTAATACGAATAAAAAACTAATAATAAAATAGTAGAGTGCAAACACTAAAACCGTGAGACAGTGCTAACTTTAATTAGCACTAAATAGTGCAATGTCTTTGATCTTCGTACCAGCCTACTCAAGAGCGGTCAACCCCTTTAACAGAATCATTACGAAATGAATTACGTACATGTAAATCGTGTACGTGAATTCATTGCCTAACTTTTCTAATGCTCTTACGTAAATAAACAACGAAACACGAGCCTGGGAGTGTCGAGTCGTTGACAACTAGTGAACATGAATAACGTGACTCGTTGCAATATAGCATTGATTGTTTAAAAATATATAAACAGAAAGTTATAATTTATCCCATGTTTCTGATTTCCGGGTTTCAAGGGTCCGCCTTACTTAGTTCCTTATTATGCTACATACTTACGTCATAATGATTCTCGGGGTCCGCTGCTGGAATAAAAACGAAAAATTATGTCATTGATGTGATACCACAACATGTTCTAAAATGCGTTGTAGATGACTACAATTTACAACCATTGTATTTCCAGTGCTTATAGACGCAAATCATAATAATATTCATATTAATGATACTAGGAAAGGAAATCGTGTAGCACTAGTGAAACAGATAGAAATTACCAATATAGACGTTACATCAACACTTCTTTCGACTTCAGTTTTCAATACAAACAATTTTCGAATAATCTAGTGAGATAGTTGGTTGAATTGTACAAAAAAAACTTCATGGACCGATTCATTTCCATAACAAACTTACCTGTTTTCAGCTTGACACTAGAATCTGAAGAAGGATTATTTTTTTGTACATTTATCATTTTTGCAGACGTAGTTTCGTTGGATCGTATCATTGATTTCGTCGCCTTGGATGCAGTATCTTGCATGTTTGATATTTCCGTAGTCAATGACAAATCCCTGGGTAAAACACCAGCATATTTATTGTCTACAGTTTTAACTTTTTTGTTCTGCTTTCCTTGTACAATTAACTTTCCATCTAAACTCCCATGAAACATTTCAAAATCATCATCTGCTGATGAATTCCCATCAGCAATGTGTTGCTTAGTTGGACTTTGTTTCTTTTCATGAAAATCAGCATTTTTCACACTTTTTTGTCTTGCAGGTTTTTCGTCAATTCCAAGTTTGCGCAGGCGAGCAGCACGAAGATCTTCAACGGGAACCCCTGATATAGAAGTAAAGCATGACTTGTTGAAGTTACAACATTCAACTTACAAGTAATATTTTATAGGCCCCCATATTCGGACTTGACGGGATTTCAACACCCGAACAACAATCCTCGCTGATATAGTTGTTTCTTAGCTCGCTCACGGTAAGAAAAAATAATTATATTATCAAAAATATGAGGACATTTTAAATAAAATTTAGATTAACATCCGAAACACATTAATTTAAAAAAAAAAGGTTTGAAATAATTGTTGTAATGATTACTACTGTAGTACCTGACTTTAGAACATTTGACTTTCAAATATTCCAAAATACAGCAGAAAGCAGTTTATCCTGGTTTCAAAGGACGTCACATGGTACAAATTTAAAGAGCTCTTATTATATACATACTGAGATTTACTTACTACAAATCTATGTAGTAAATTTTCGTTCGTTGCTAGTCAATCAGAGACCGCGAAAGACGTTTTTCACGTGTGAGAAATATCGTTCGTCCAATCACAGGCCGCGAACGACGTTTCTTCACTGTTGATGGGTTCCCAGCGTCTTTGTCGCAATCTCGTTCCCAGAGTCACGTGGCGTCCAACCGCAAACCAAAAAAGCCGCGGGCGACTCTGGGGACGAGATTGTGGCGGCTGCTTGCTTTGTTGTTTTGAGTAGCTAGTTTTAGTACGTTGTTCAGTTTTATTAAGTTATTTGCTGCTAATGGAAAATAACCAAATCGAAAATTTTGAGATTTCCGTGGAGGGCTATGTGGAAGGACTTGAAAATCGAAGCACAAAGGAGAAAACGGAGCGAGATGTTAAATTATTGAAATTGTTTTTTTAAATCTCAAAACGAAGAACGAGAACTCCTTGAAATAATTATGTCTTTCAAAGGAAAATATGAAATAAATAAAAAATAAATAAAAAATAATAATAATATCCCTACAAGAGCTGGATAAATGCATAGCAGAGTTTATTCGCTCTGTCAGGCGTAAAGGTGGGTCAGACTACGAACTAACAAGCCTAAGAAGCTTGATAGCTAGCTTCGAGAGACATCTAAAGCGAAATAATTATCCCACGAGTATTATCAACGACAGATAATTTGAGCTGACCAGAAAATGTTTGCATTCAAAGCAAAAATAATTGAAAAAATCAGGAAAAGGGAACAGAGATAGAGCTGTAGCAGCGTTAACTAACAGCGAACTTGATATTTTCTACGAGAAAAATCTTCTGGGAGTTTCATCAGCTGAATCAATTTTAAACACTCTTTGGATAAACAACACCGTCCATTTTGGATTAAGTGGATGTCAGGAACTTGCACGCTGTTTATTAGGACTTTATTACGGCTTCATTAGGACTATGATCTAAATTTGTGACGTGTGTATGTCTTGACAATCGACTAATGCGACTTTATTAGGAGTATGATCGATTCGTGATGTGAACTTAAAGCGACTTGGAAGTGTCATTCAAATGAGTTACGCTGTTAGGATTTAGTATAGGAACCACATGTCACTTTGAATGACATACGTCAAAACTTGTGCGAGAATCAGTTTATAGCACCCATGGGATTAGCTCATTACAAAGTCCTTTTGGATTAAGGTGGCGAGAACCTATTTATTGGCGCGTTGGCTACATTTTTGAGTCGCGCGGTATACCGACAAAAAATTGACCGATTTCTGTGATTTTTACCCTTCTAATTAAAGAATGTTTGATAAGAAATGGGTATTCGTGTTTTTTTCGGAATAAAAGTGTCGGAAATATTAACGTATTTTAAAAAGGTATCTTTTAAAAGAAATGCCCGTAACTTCGAATTTCCACGACCGATGTTTTCCTTACTTCAGCAAATAAGCCTTCAGCTAAAAAGTTATATCATATCATAATCCTAGTAATATAAAACACTGACAGTGTACCAAGCAAATAATGATATTGAATTAATGAATTCGAAGGTTAGCTGAAAATGTAAAGGATGTGTCGATTAAAATTTCATTTTGTTTAGTGTAATCTTTTGAGATACTTTTTCATCCACTATTATCATAGTAAGCAAGTACAACATGGGATTTTCGATACCTCAGTTCACGATAAATAATAATTGAAATGTTTTACTTCTTTTATATTATAAATATTAGGAGAAAACGGTACCATTCTCGATGTTGCACACACACTAGATGTCTTATAAAGCGAAACACGTTATATATTGAATATTGAAATGAGAAAACAACTTCAACTCATTATTTAAAAAAGACTACCTCCAACGAGGTAGCTTTTCATATGTTCAAGACACGTTATCCCCTAGTGGCCTGCACTGCCCGTGAGGAATGTGTCAACAAAACCAGAGATCTTGAATATATTATCAAGCAAAGGGGTTTTCATTGCAGCGAAATGCGGATAGTTAGAAGTACTCGACCTGGTGGCTTTATTTCTCCTCGGAAATAGAACCTATGATTCTGGAAATTGGTAAGCGTTATTCGTAGGTGCTGTATTTTGTCATGCTAAGATTATTTTGGAAGGTAAAGGAACAATTGCGTGATAAGTCGAATGAATATAAGATATATAATTTCGCCTTGCATGCAGCGTAAAATACTGCTTCTTTTGTTTGTTGTAGGTTTCTGATGACTTAGGTTCTTTCCAATTAAGCTTGTGATAGCATTAGCCTTTCAGAATGTAGATAGTCAGGCTGTAATCCTCCGCTATTTGTGTACTAGCGAACGGCAAATGCGTTAGTATTGCATTTTTACAGTAAATTGAAGTAGCATTTGTGAAATGAGTTGTATGGTCATTATTATTATGAAACATGCCAGATTGAAAACTTTATAGCTGAAGGCTTATTTGCTGAAGTAAGGAAAACATCGGTCGTGGAAATTCGAAGTTACGGGCATTTCTTTTGAAAGATACCTTTTTAAAATACGTTAATATTTCCGACACTTTTACTCCGAAAAAAACACGAATACCCATTTCTTAAAATTCAAACATTCTTTAATTAGAAGGGTAAAAATCACAGAAATCGGTCAATTTTTTGTCGGTATACCGCGCGACTCAAAAATGTACAACGATCTACTGATCACTTTGTTTATAGGGACGCTACCAGTCACGCGTCCCGTAAACAAACATTTAGTTGTTGATTACAAAAGGCTACACAAAATGCATAAAAGTTGCCAACATTGTGAAGCTTAGAGGAAGTTATATACAGAATCACCTGTCGGTTGATCACCTATAGGATATAGTTTTTAGATACAGTATTCCAGTAATCTGTAGAAGAGAAAGTTATATACAGTAGTAACTGCCCACCTGTCACAAACCTGACTCAATCGATCGATTAGTAACAGCACAATCAAAAACCTTTACCCCTACCAGAAAGTCACATTATTGTGAACGTTTTTATTAGAGACAATATTCCAGGTAAAATCATAAGATCATGTCAAGAGACCATAATACTAAGAGAGCGAATCTCGTACTGATGTGTGGTCGATGCTTGTGGCGCTAAATCTATCTTTATAAAATAACATATATATAACGTGCGCTCTGATTGGCTAGAAGCTCCCAAAAACCGTGTTTGTAAAAGTGAATATAAACATGGTTTCCGTGACCTTGAGAGACCTTGAAGCGATGCAGTGGATTCGATTCGACAAATATATGTTTTTCTGTTGTCAAACATGTTTTATTTACTAAGCAAAAGCCATATTTAAGGGCTGTTAATTAGCCAGCAGAAACCTTCCCTAAACAAACAAGTACATTGTTTACGTGCTAAACTTTAAATAGACCGCATACGCTCTATCGACCATAACTGATGATGACTTAACAGTCGAAAACGTTCTTAAACAAATTATTTATTTTCAAATCTTAGCCTTTTACATATAATTATAAAAGCCATATATTTTCTCAAGTTCAACTTCTATCTAAATGTGATTTTGTTGTATGAATGTGTATGAATTGAGCTTGATCAACACACGAAACGACGAGTGACAGATGAGTCGTCCTATTTTGTCCAGAACATTGAATAACGAAGAAAGCTAAATGTAACTCACATACTAACCGTTCTTTGAGTTCTATAACTACAATATTTTATCAAGTGTACGACTGAAAATAACAAGAAACAATAGCCATATTACTCTTGAGGTGATTCCTTAGTTTTGCACTGCGCAACTATACTGCGCATATATTATATAGCGTAGCGTATTGTGTGATCTATTACGTGAAATAATAATTTGGTGTTGAAACACACTGATACACTGAAACTATGGATTTTGGATTAAAAAAGAACAAGAATGGTGAAGAAAATGGCAAGAAAGTGGAGGATTAAATTGTGTTTTTGAATAAAATTTTAGTTGACGAGCGCGCGCTAACTGACGCCATCGAGCGCGCGCACATTGGAGACCATTGGAAATCGTTAAATATTTCAAGTGTAACTGAAGTTTTTTCAAAATAAATCGAAAGCGAGCATGGTGACCCCCATGTTTTATTTGAGATTTTTAATAAAATCGGTGCTGCGTATTATATATCAAAATATCAAGGAAAGTTTATTTGCTAAATTTTGAAATATTTTGATGAGAAGAGTTGAAGCTTGCGATTTCTGGACGTTCGTAGAGGCGCACATACTTATATGTTTCATTAATATTTCAACAATCACAGTCATTCAATTACTTTCATTGATTTAGTAGTATAGCTTAACTAGTAAACTTCGAATTATATGTACACTATGTTGTAAGGAAGTACTTTGAACCGAGAAAAACGGTTTTTGATTACTACTTCCGGTTGCTACCACATTTCGCTAAAAACCTATAAATTGATATATTTGAAGAGCATCTAGCGCGAAAACAAGCATGGTGACCCCCTGTTTTTATTGCATTTTTGAAACACCCTAGATATGTCAAATAACTGTACGAAGTTTCAGATCAAATTTATTTCAGGCTCTTTTTCTAGGGAATCACCTTAATTAGTAACACGGTTTTTGCAGCGCGCGCTCGATCGATGGAGTGAGTGGAGTCAGTAGTGCGCGCACGACTATAATTTTATTCACAAACACAACATATAGAATCCTCAAGTGTGCTCACCTTCCGGTTACTAAAAATAGATTTAGCGACACGAGCATATCCCAAACATCATTCCGCGCGATTCGCTCTCTTAGTATTATGGTCTCTTATCATGAGGAATAAAATGAAAAAGTACAACAAATATGGGGCTTCATGACTCACTGTATTGGGGGCGTCATGACAGGGGGCGTCATGGCAAGGGGAAGTCATGACCGGTTACCGAACGAACCCGTACTAATTTTAAATCGATTCAAAAGTGATTCGCTCGCAGTGTGAACACGGCCTTAAGGACGTTCGCGCGTATTGTTCACACGCATCTTTTCTGCGCATAAAATCAAGGTTCGAATCATCTCGGTCCAGTCCTCTTTCCTTACGTCCAACATGGCAGCCAGTCACGCATGTTGCGTAGACAATTTTCATCGGCTAATATCTCGAGAACGATATCGGTGACCTCCATTTTTTATTTTGTGATTTACAAAGAATCATAAAAGCTCCCCATGTACGAAAAAAACAAAAAAAACAAGGATAGTTTTTGATAAACACGAATTTAGACTTCAACCTATATACCTTCACGCGAAAGAGTCGTCGATAGCTACGTGGTGACTGTAAATATGAGCCAAAAACTACAGGTTGTTTCTATATATTCAGAGATATTTGTACAAAATTTTATTCTATAAACTCTTATTAGCAACCCGTTTAGTTTTTTTACAAAAAATACCTATCATTCTCGACTTTCCGTGGATTTAACGCACGTAATTTCCAATCCGAAAAAGGGTATACTTTGAAGCAATCTGGCTCCATATCGAAGTCTGTGACCCCCATTTTTTATTTGGTCATTTAACTTCTATAATGATCTTATTTCACCATACGAAGTTTCAGGAAAAAAACATGGACATTTGTTTGCCCGCGAATAATCGTCCTTAATTAAGTATATATGCAATTGAGCAACAACAACTTTCGCCGAGAATTTCAAACAATTTTCATGTGGGATTTGAAATCTCAGTAGTATATAATTATATTTTATTAACTGTTTTCCTCATGAATTGTTAATGATATTTGAATGTATACAGCAATTTCAAAAAATGTTGAAAACTGAATACTGCATACTGAATAGTGCATTCCTAGTGCGGGCCTCGTTATTTTGAAATAAAAAGTAAATATACAGCGATTTGTTCGCCATATGGAGCTAGTATATTGTTTCTGATGGAATACACAAAAAATAAAATAAATTATTATTATTTATATTACTTTAGACAATGAAACACAAGTCCCATAATGCATTTCGGTCTTGGAATACACTATATTCAGTATCAACGTTTTTTGAAATTGCTGTATTTCAAATGATCTGGAATGTATGTATGTACCTTTTGGTGACTTCGAACGGTGACTATTTCTCCATAAATACCAAGCCATCATTGTAGTAGAGAGTATGAGAACAAACAATGCAATACTTAGTTCTTTTGGCGTAAACTTTCCAATAATGTTGTGTGAAGATCTGGAAGATGGCTTTTGGGGGACCTTTTTATGTCTCCGTCCATTTCTCTTCTTCTTGTCTGTTTTGTCGATTTCAAGATTTCCCCCCTAAAATCACAATTTGAATTCACATTTTTTTAATGTATTGGTATAGACAATGTACACAGCCTCCCTTACAATTGAGACGACCAACGTTCCTGGCATATGATATGCGCCAAATGCCATTACTAATTACATAATATCCGAGCGCAAGGTAATAATAAAAATAGTAATAATAATAAATACATATTTTACCAGGGTAGGCTCGTCAGCATAAGCTGTTATCAAATAGCGCCCTGGAGAACTAAACTTATAAAACCTAAAGCATAACATAACATAACTAAGGAAACTTAATAAAAACTATAAAATATGATTGTGAAATATATGTGGCCTAGTAGTTATTTAAGAGAGACTGGGACAGATGCCCATATATGGTAGACGTGACCGGGCGCGTTTGACAGTTTTTGTGTGGCAAGTTTTGTGTTCAGTTTTTAGTTCAAGTTCAAGTCTGTGCTTAGTTCAAGTTAAGTTTAACAAGAAGACATCGAGAATATATTTTAATACATGAAGTAACCTGTGAGGAAGTGTCACAGATTTGGCGACCCTGCTAAAGAAGAAGACCTCGGGAAAAAAACAAGAAAATTACACGAAATGTCATCAGACGACGTTGACCACGAGATTCAGTCAGTCAAAGCTGGACCGAGCGACGAAGATAGACCAAGCAATCATGCAAGTGAAGACAAGAAAACTGGCAAAGGAAAAGGACCAGCTGAATCAAAAGTCACGCCTAAAGTTGAAGCTGAGGATCCTAAGGTAGAAATTGAAAATTTGAAGCTGAAATTAGAAATCGAGCGGCTAAAACATCAGCTTGAGGTAAGCGAAGTTAAAGATATCAAAGACAAAAATCAGTATATTCCAACAAGGCACCAGCTCAGACCGATATATACGTTTAGTGGAAGAGAAAGTAAAGGAAATGCTGTCGACTGGGTGAGGGACATAAGCTACCTCGTTCGTACCTGCCATTTAGATATTAAGTGTCATTGTCTGAGAAAACCGGGCAGAGTTGAAAGATGGGGGTCGGCCGATTCCTTTCAAATTGCTATCATTTATTACCTATAGGAATAGATTAAGAATGGTCGTATTTAAAGTTTGGTTCAGGCTTTTGCTCGAAAGTTGACCACGCCCCCCTTGTTTTGCATCAAAATCGCCCTGAAAGACGCTAAAATTTCGGGTCACTTTGGCGCTCTGTAAAACTCATATTACATGATTTTCTATGATACATTTAGTTTGGTTGTGATATCTAGCCTATGTAGAGCTGGGTTACATGCAATAATGGCAAATTTTCGAAAAACATCTTATTTTCACTTCGAGTTAAAAGTCAGTTGTCGACGGCCTTCGGCGGTCGACTAAATTTAAGCCATTTTATGGAGGTCCGTTCTTAAAAGTGCGGCAGTTTATTTTCTTAATTTAGCCATTTTTAACAAGTTTATTCTTTCCTTTCTTGATTTCCAAAAACTCTTACTCGGATATTTTCAACGACTTCGCGTGAGCAGCCTCCGACTCTTCAAGGTAGTCGGCTCTTTTCCCGTCAAATTTTGTTTGTTTATCGGACTTGGTTCTTCGAATACTGTCTTTTTAACCGCAAGCCACTCTTTAGTGCTTTAAAAGACCTTAAAATCTTACAAGAACATGATAAAAGGTAAATAGCTTCGTTTCACACATACTAATTAAGTCAATAAACACTCAGTCAGTCAATTTCAGCGATTTTGCCGGGAAAACAAGGGTTTCAAGCTCTCTCTATGTACAACATATTACAATCCAATCAAAAGAAATATATGTAATGCCTAGATGGATTTATTCAGTAAATATACCATTATTAAACATTTGAGAGTTCGTCCGCAAATCATCATTTAGAATCTGTATGTCAACAGCGACACTAAATGAATACTAATTACTTCATTGAACATGGTCACGCATCACTAATTTAAATTTGGCTGTATTCACCGTTAAAGTAGCATTGGATTGCTGATACAATAGTATTGTAATATCTTGTAATCCAGTGAGTTAAAAATGATTTGATACAACAAATCAACAAACTAGTGTGTTCAGTTACAGACATAACTGGACTATAATAGTGAACTCTCACCAGCCAATCTCTCTACTGTCCAGTCGATGTCCAGTCTCATATTGCGTCAGTCCACGCACTGAGCCGGCCCCGTCCACACTAATCCGTTTTCGTTTGAAAACGCATACTTTTTTATCCGTTTTTAGCGATCGTCCACTAATAATAATAATATGTCGGTTCTTATATAGCGCATTCCACTGACAAACAATCAAATGAAAACATAGATGAAAACGGAGGTTTTCGAAAACGCTTTCAAAAGTGGAGACGTTTGAAAACGCCGCATGCAGGTCTCAGATCCAGGAAAAGATGTGACCGTTTCCCGAACCGGCAGTTTTTGTATATGTACCTTTTTATGAATAAATTAAACATTCAAGAGAGCTATATATATATTACTCTTACTTTGAAAAAATTGACCGTTCTCCGGAAAACGGCGTAAACCGGTCTGGATCTGCGCCTGGATCTATATTTGGTGCAAAAACGGAGCTTTTCAGAAACGCTTACGTCACAACTGGTTATGCAAGCCGCAGTTACCCGCAGGAAAAGAAGGGTATCTCCACAGGGTCCCCTAATTCATCAATAATTTCACAAAAATGCTATTAGCATTTTTGTGAAATTATTGATCAATTACGGGGCCCTGTGGTATCTGGCGCTATTGGAGCGTGCGTTGGGGGAGGAAAGGGGTGGGGGAGGAAAGGGGAGGGGGAGGGAAGGAGGAACGGTGGGCGGGGAAGGGGGAGGAGGGTGTTTGGATAAAACTTCAATCGATCTAGCATTACTGCTAATTTGGGACACGACTCTCAACACTCATTTCTTACTACATTCTCTATTATGTACTATACACCCAACGCTCATCTCACAAGTTCGTTTTTAATGAGGGAGGAAAACCGGAGTACCAGAAGAAAAACCCTCGAAACAAGGGAGAGAAGGAACTGACAAACTCAACTCACATGAAGTGCCCGATTCGTGAATTGAACCAGGCACCACAGCGTTTCATGAGAGGCGAATGCTCTCACCACTCGGCCACCATTGCTCCCTAGAGGGGGGATGGGGAAAGGAGGAGGGGAAACGGGGGAAGGTGGAAGGGGAAGCGGGACGGGGGAGGGGGGAGGGAGGAGGGAGATGGGGTAGGGAGCAGGCGGGAGACGTGCACGAGGAGTTTGAGAGGTGCACTACAGTCAAAGCCAGGCTATAGAAACTGCTATAAACTGCAGATGGTTTAACGCCTGTTCTTGACAATAACGGAAGCGCATAAATTAAAAATAAGGTACAGTACCAAAATCAACAAATTACGGCGTCGAAACCACCCCTCCCCTCCCCTCCACATTCTCCCATCCAGATAACCAAAACAGAAAATGAGAAAAGATAGCCGGAATAAAAATCATAATCGTTAACTGTTTATACCACATACAAGCAATTCATGTTTTAGAGTAATGTTCAGTGTTTTGTACATTTGAAAATCAAAGGAATATATAAGTGTTCTTTAACGATAATAGTTTTTTCAGTTTTCACGCGTAATGAAATAATGGTTCAAATGACGTTTCGGCTGCACTGGTGGCAGCCTTCACGTGAAAACCGTGAAAACTATTATCGGTATGTCTAACTCACGCGAAACTGGCCTAAACGTACCCATTTGTTTTTTTCTTAGAAAACTAAGCTAATTAATGACTAGTAGATTAAAAAACTCACTTGACCCATGTTTGGGTATAGGGGTGCCGCTGAGGGTTTGAAACCCTGGTCCTGTTTAGGACAAAATATATATACTAAAATATCCACCCTGTCTAGGACAACACCCTCTATTTTATGACCCTATTTAGGACAAAGGACAAAATACTGTCTTCTGTCTGGCAGTTCTACTGATACAGTACACAAAAATTCATCACCGACGACAATCTTGCATTACCATACCCTGTTTAGGACAGAATCACATAACATTATATACCCAGTCAAAAACCGATACCCTGTCCAGCGGCACGCCCCCGTATAGCCCAGACCCTACTAACAGAACTGCACCGTGAACTTTCAGATGAAAACGAACAAATGATCGATATATCCATAGTGAAACACATGAGTTTCTCATACACACGAGACAATTGTAACAATTATTTATTTCAGGTAACCACTCAGTAACGTTCATTTGTACGACTGTGTAATCTTGAAATTAAAACACTAATAACAATTAATTGTCCTGAATTACTCTGTGATAAATCAAATACAAAATTTTGATTCCATTTTAATGATAATGAAGCAGATTATTTCACGGCAATGTTGTAAGAAATATCGATATTGTTGCAAAGTCATTGCATGAACATGTTCAATGAAGTAATTAGTATTCATTCAGTACGTGTTGCTGTTGACATACAGATTCTAAATGATGATTTGCGGACGAACTCTCAAATGTTTAATAATGGTATATTTACTGAATAAATCCATCTAGGCATTACATATATTTCTTTTGATTGGATTGTAATATGTTGTACATAGAGAGAGCTTGAAACCCTTGTTTTCCCGGCAAAATCGCGATCAAACACTTCTGTCACACAATCTGCTGAAATTGACTGACTGAGTGTTTATTGACTTAATTAGTATGTGTGAAACGAAGCTATTTACCTTTTATCATGTTCTTGTAAGATTTTAAGGTCTTTTAAAGACTACTAAAGAGTGGCTTGCGGTTAAAAAGACAGTATTCGAAGAACCAAGTCCGATAAACAAACAAAATTTGACGGGAAAAGAGCCGACTACCTTGAAGAGTCGGAGGCTGCTCACGCGAAGTCGTTGAAAATATCCGAGTAAGCTAGAGTTTTTTGGAAATCAAGAAAGGAAAGAATAAACTTGTTAAAAATGGCTAAATTAAGAAAATAAACTGCCGCACTTTTAAGAACGGACCTCCATAAAATGGCTTAAATTTAGTCGACCGCCGAAGGCCGTCGACAACTGACTTTTAACTCGAAGTGAAAATAAGATGTTTTTCGAAAATTTGCCATTATTGCATGTAACCCAGCTCTACATAGGCTAGATATCACAACCAAACTAAATGTATCATAGAAAATCATGTAATATGAGTTTTACAGAGCGCCAAAGTGACCCGAAATTTTAGCGTCTTTCAGGGCGATTTTGATGCAAAACAAGGGGGGGTGGTCAACTTTCGAGCAAAAGCCTGAACCAAACTTTAAATACGGACTGGAAGCAGTGAGCTGGTGCTCAAAAGCGTCACAAAATGATTTTTTTTTGAAAATACAAAATATGCAATTTCGTTCATGTAAAATTGTAGACAATAACGAAGAACATCAGAATCGATATTTTTCATTTATTGTTATTAAAATAACATCCATTATTCTGGCCATCAATGGAATAATCCGCGTGTGGCCTGGTAACGAGTCTAAACACATCTTATTCTATTTGTGAAAAAATGCTATAAATTTTAGCATGATCATAAAATATTAGTGTTAAATACGAGAATTAAGGTAATTCCCTTGTTTTGCATTGCGCACGCTCAATTGCGCACGATTCTGAAGCTCGCGTGAGCTTGCGCACATTGGAGACCATTGGAAATCGTTAAATATTTCAAGTGTAACTGACGTTTTTTCAAAATAAATTGAAAACGAGAATGGTGGCCCCCATTTTTTTGAGTTCTTTAATAATCGGTGCTGCGTATTATATATCGAAATATGAAGGAACGTTTATTGGATAAATTTTCAAACATTTAGATGAGAATAGTTAAAGCGTACGATTTCTGGACGCACATACTTGCATGTTTCGTTAATATTTCAACAATCATAGTCATTCAATTACTTTGATTGATTTAGTAGAAGTAAACTTAGAAATATAGGTAATCTATGTTATAAGGAAGTTCTTTGGACCGAGAAAAAAGGTTTTTCATTACAACTTCCGGTTGCTACCACATTTGGCTATACACCTATAAATTGATATATTTGAAGAGCATCTAGCGCGAAAAGGAGAATGGTGACCCCCTCTTTTTATTGCAGTTTTTAAATGTCCATTACATAATTAATGTCCATGCAAAGTTTCAGAACAAAGTTATTGGCAAAACTTATTTTAAGGAATTATAAAGAGCCGAAAAGGTTTTGCGTGACTACGTGTTGTATCATGCAAATCATTGGCCTTTGTGTCGACAAAAAATTCAGGAAACTTCCTAGGGGAACAGAAAAATAAAATTAACCAGTGTAAGATATTTTTTACCGCCATACTATTATATGCTGAATGGACAACTTGCTCCCAAAGATCTGTTGAAATCCTGATTGAAGTACTGGCATTAAAGCGCGAAATTTGAAAGACAAATGATGTTTTGATTGTATTTGTTTGTCTGTCGACAGATGCATTCAGTCAACTTTGATGTTATATAATTACTGAAGTATAAGTCCGATTTTAAACAGAGGAACGCCAAATTGTTAATAAATTAATGGACTTTATATTCTTCTGTATAGTTTCTGATTTTCTATTTGGATTTGATTTTTTTTCCGTCAAAACATATAGTTATGTAGAAAATCGGAACAAAAGGGGACACCTAATCTTTCATTGAAAACTTCCGCAATAATCTACGAACCAAAACGTCTTTAAGGAATTAACACTAAATATGTTTTTCTCTCGTATCTCTACTTATTCTAGCAGCAGCACGTTTTTATTCGACACTATTATAAAGACGAAATTCAGTGAGACAGCCGTGTACAGCTCTATATATGTGACGGGGGACATGCTAATTTTATACAGTCCTTCCTAATTGCATATCCAGATTTCACTCTAAATACAGTTTTATAGTTTTGTTTTTGCTTACTAAGCGATAATTTTATCATTTCTTGTCAAAATTGTGCTGAAATAATTGTCATTTCTCTACCCGATTACAGTAAGATCATCATGACAATTCAAACGTTCCACATAAGTTGACTTTGAGCACCAGCTCACTGCTCCCAGTCACGACCATTCTTAATCTATTCCTATAGGTAATAAATGATAGCAATTTGAAAGGAATCGGCCGACCCCCATCTTTCAACTCTGCCCGGTTTTCTCAGACAATGACACTTAAATGATAAAGGGGCCCTCGATTTGATAGAGAGATATGTGGCAGGACAGGCGGCTAAAGTCTTTAGAAGTGAGTCAGAGAAAAGGAAAAGAGTCAGTAAAAGATTATAAAGAAGTCCTGAAACGACTGCAAACCCTTTTTGGAGGGTGGGGATCAAGGCAAAGACCCCCTTCAAGTTTTTTTATACTGAGCAGAAAACAACAACAGGGTGAAACCCCCCTAGACTTAGCTATTGAACTGGCAGAGCTCCTTAGCATAGCAGAAAAAGAAAGGGGTGAGCTTTTCAAAGACCGGGACACAATGATAACTAATGTCCTTTTGGAGGGTCTAACTGGGGAGAAAGCAGTTATGCAGTTACGCCCATTAATAGCAATAAAATTAACATTTGAACAAATTCAAGATGAGTTATTGAAATGGGAGCAACAGACAAATGTGCTTAATGCCCACCCAGGTAAGGGAAAGGACCCTCTCCAAAGGCAAAAATTACGAGCCAGCCCCAGGTCGCAAAGGATACTGCCCAGCCATCCAACAACGAAATTATAAAAGCCCTGCAAGCGCTTGAAAAGGAAATGAAAGCTCAGGCACAAGAAATCAAAGCATTGAAGGCAACTTTAAACACCCCACAAAGGAAGCCCATAACCTGCTACAAATGTAATAAAGAGGGGCATTATGCAAGGGAATGCAAGGAACAAGCACCTGTAATCCCAGCCCCGGGAAACCAAAGTCGCCTGAGGGGAGGGGCCACCTACAGGCATAAAGGGTCTTAGCCCCAAAACACCATATCGCAAAATCATCTGGATGTAGGGGGGAAAGGTCAAGGGACTGAACTTGAAAAGAAAACGGTGACTATGGACAACATCCATCAAAGGGAAGCTGGCACTGCCAATGAAGTATTTGTTAGAGTAAATGGTCAAGTATGTTTAAGCCTCGTTGACACCGGGTCAGCGGTCACAACTATTACTGAGGACTTTGTTCATATAGTCACCCCGAGCTACGTCACCAGCAACGATCTGCAAGTAACATTAATTTTGAAAACTCTTCCGGATTCGATGTGCCCTATAATGGAAAGGGTCTGCCTTGATATCGGGATCTTGGGAAAAACATACGAAAAAGTTCAAGCTTTTGTCGTACCAGGGACTGAATACAGAAGAAATGTACCCCTACTAGTAGGCACATCAGTCATGAGAGCTGTACATCGTGATCTCATGCATGAAACATGTGTCTCAAATATCCCCTGAGTGGCACTCAGCCCTTTTTCGTATGACCAGGAAGTGTATGGGGGGAGAGGTGGCCACAGGGCAAAGACAGTACAACCGGGACAGGAAGCTGACCTATGGGTACGGATCCCAGGAGCCCCTGGGGGAAGGTGTTATACAGCCCCATTGGAAAGGAAAGCAGCAGGGAGTCTGATGGTTGCAAACACTGTCGTAGTAATAGAGAATAAGCGGGTTAGAATTAGAGTATTCAACCCTACGCCCAAACCGGTTCGCATACGCAGATTCACGTACCTAGCAGATGTGTATGTTGTTGACGAAATTATCCCTGGAAACGTTTGTGATGAGATAAAGCAGTCGGCGGGTGTTGCATTTTCAGCTAAAGAGGCTGTCAATGACATTAGTGTGCAATCACAATAACTGTTTTGCCTTGTGAATTAGACCTTGCTGATTTTGAGTTAGACAAATCCAACCTAATTAATGCTGCTGAGCGTGCGCAGCTTGAGACATTGTTAAGAGAACACGTGGATGCATTCTGAAGTACATCAAGGAGCCATGGGAAGAAAAACACTGTCAAGCACCAAATACCATTGGTAGATCCTACCCCATTTTCATTTTTTTTAAAGATACCACCTCGACGAGTGAAGCCAAGGGATTACAAGTATCTTCTGGAGACTCTGCACCAAATGGAGCAGGACGACATAATACAACCGAGTCATAGTGCATACTCGTCGCCTATCGTGATTGTCAGAAAAAAGGATGGATCAGTACGAGTACCGTAAATGCTCGATTTAGCGCCCGGGCGCTTATAAATTTTTTAGACCTCTAGAGGGGGGAGCTTAATGGCAGCAGGGCGCTTATTTCTTTTCTCCGATGTTGAAATCAATGTTTTCTTTATAACCGGTATACGGCACTGTAACATACATATACAGTGAATACATATAGTAAAGATGTACAGTGCGGTACTTGGTAAACGCAAGTTTTTATTTGATTAAATAATACAAGATAGTAGTTTCTGCATTTCTTTTAGGGTGAGGGGGGGCTTCTTGGAAGGAGGGGGCGCTTATTGGAAGGGGGGCGCTTATAAAATTGTTAGACCTCTAAGGTGGGGCGCTTATTCGAGGGGGGCACTTATTGAAAGCAGGGCGCTTAATCGAGCATTTACGGTATGTGTTGACTACAGAACTCTGAACAGAAAAACGCTAAAAGACTCCTATCCATTACCACGAGTAGATGAAGCTCTAGAAGCACTAGGTGGAGTCAAATATTTCTCTACACTTGACCTAACCTTGGGATACTATCAAGTGTCCATCGATGAGGAAGACAGAGACAAGACTGCTTTTTCCACTCCAATGGGATTATATGAGTTTAAATGTATGCCCATGGGCTCAGTGAACGCTCCGGAAACATTTCAAAGGTTAATGCAGACAGTGTTTGGGGATCAAGTGTTTAAGAAGCTTCTGATTTATCTCGATGATATTATAGTTTTCTCGACCACTTTTGAGGAACACTTGACACGACTCCATTCTGTTTTTGAGCGATTGAGAGCACACGACCTGAAGCTGAAACCCAAAAAGTGCTGTCTGGTACGTAAGGAGGTACGGTACCTGGGACAAATACATTGTAGTGTCGCCTGATGGGCTATCTACAGACAGGACAAAGATTGAGAAGGTTGTACTCTGGAAAGCTCCAGTCAATATAGGAGAGATCAGATAGTTCCTAGGGTTTGCTGGCTACTACAGACGATTTGTCCCACAGTATGCTACCCTGGCAGCCCCATTGTACCGTTTAGGATCAGGAGACCCAAGAGAAAAGAAAAGAGGTGCTCAGCATACATATCTTCCACCGGTTAAGTGTGAGTGGACAAAG
The DNA here is from genome assembly GCA_033675265.1 of Actinostola sp. cb2023. Classification (NCBI taxonomy): domain Eukaryota; kingdom Metazoa; phylum Cnidaria; class Anthozoa; order Actiniaria; family Actinostolidae; genus Actinostola; species Actinostola sp. cb2023. The sequence goes on along the minus strand of JAUJYZ010001065.1, from coordinate 220,380 downwards.
GAAAGATTGACAAACACACCTATTCTGGCCTACCCTAACTTTGACAAACCTTTTATTGTACAGTTCATTGGGTCTGGGAGCAGTCTTAGCGCAGGAACAAGACGGAGTAGAAAGAGTGATCGCTTATGCAAGTAGAGGACTGACCCCCGCAGAGTCTCGTTATTCCGCTCACAAGCTTGAATTCCTGGCCGTCAAGTGGGCCGTCACAGACAAATTCAGAGATCATTTGTATGGCTGCACATTTACCATATACATCGACAATAATCCAATTTGCTACGTCATGTCAACAGCTAAGTTAGATGCCTGTCGCCAGAGGTGGGTAGCAGAGCTCTCTGCCTTTCAGTTTGAAATTGTGTACAGACCAGGAAAGAGTAATACAAATGCGGATGGACTATCGAGAATGCCAAGACAACGGAAAGAACAATTCTAGATGATGCCATTTCTCCAAAGCAGTTGATGTAGTCCAAGCAAACCAGCACTGTACGGCGAAAGCAGAAGGATTGACATTGAAAGAGACTGACGTGGTAGAATGAATGAACTTTATTTGACTCAGAATTTCATCAATTACAAGTAATTGCTGTTCAGGAAAGCTGAGTTTAAAAGAGTAAACATTACAAATATAAATATATATATATATATATACAGTCATTTGCAAAAATTCTGGCCGCCACGAAATATCAATATATCAATATATCGGGTGCATTATGGGTAATTAAATAATATTATTTTGAGTTTCCTAACTTATTAAATGAAGCAAAATTTACAAACAACAAACGTAAGACTAAAATAAACATTATACTAAATATTTCTACCAACTTTGCTAGCGTTAACCCGCTTTAAGGGGAATTTTCGATTATTTAATTACCCATAATGCAACCGATATATTGATATATTGATATTTCGTAGCGGCCAGAATTTTTGCAAATGACTGTATGTAAATTATAATTACAGGTCATAATATCAATCATAATCATAATATCAGTCATAATATCAGAAAGCCAAAGAAATGATAGTCATGTGAGTAAGGTCATTGACTGCGTGAAGAACGGGAAGAAGCCTAGTGGGAAAGAGAAAAGAGAGTTGTCAGGAGATGCCAAGTTAATGTTAAAGCAGTGGGAACGACTATCGATGAAGGGTGGACTGTTGGTCCGCCAAGTGAAGGATCCGAGGCAGGGAGACTCAAGGCAAATAGTCCTGCCACATTACCTTCGCAGAGAAGTGATTGCAAGCATACATAACCACGGACACTCTGGATTCGACCGCACTATTGACCTTGTGCGCAGAAGATTTTATTGGCCCGGAATGTATACACATGTCAAAGAGTTTTGTGACACCCAGAGAGAGCTCCACTTCAGAGCATACTGACCACACAGTCCCTGGAGTTAGTGTGCATGGACTTTCTGTCGCTTGAGAAATCCAAGGGTGGCATCGAGAATATTCTGGTAGTGACTGACCATTTCACAAATTAAGTTTGCACAGGCATTTCCAACCAAAGATCAAAAGGCGACAACAGTGGCCAGAGTACTATGGAAACGTTTCATCTGTGTCTAAGGGATTCCTCAACGTATTCATACAGATCAAGGCCGTGATTTTGAGAGTACCTTGATCAAAGAACTGTGTAGGTTCTTGCACATTTCAAAGAGCCGTACCACCCCTTACCATCCTCAAGGGAATGGGATCACCGAAATATTTAACTCGACCTTGTTAAAGATGTTAGGGACTCTTGATCCAAATGACAAAGCAGATTGGAAGGAACATGTTGAAACACTGACACATGCATACAATGTTACAAAGCATGACTCAACTGGATTTTCTCCATTTTACTTAATGTTTGGAAGGCATCCACTCCTGCCCGTTGAGCTAGTTTTTCGTAGGACAAAGGATAGTGATTCAGAGTCAGATGAAAGCACAACGGACTAAGTGCGCAACCTGCAAGAGCGTTTGGAAGAGGCATACAAAGTTGCAGCAGCAGTTGCCAGAGCCGCTCAAGACAAACAAAAGGAAGTGTATGATCGAACTGCGAAAGCAGATGACTTTCAACCTGGAGATCGGGTCTTCAAAGGCAAGCACAAGATACAAGATGGATGGAGAGGTATATATGTTGTACTTGAAAAGATGGGAGGAAGTCCAGTGTATAGAAAGCTCGTTGCTTTCAACCGACTTCAACCTCGAATAAGCGCCCCCCTCTAGAGGTCCAAATATTTTATAAGCGCCCGGGGTGCTAAATCGAGCATTTACGGTAATTCGTAAGATAGTCAGCATCAAAACCCAACACTTTTGCCACTTCTAGTGAGCACTTTGATGTAAAGTACATTTTTATTACTGAGAGAAATGCGGCTTGCAGATATAAAGGCGCACAATTTGCAAGCACAGGTCTGTTCACTCAATGCCGATGATGCCATATTCCACTATACATTAGTCAACACGGATTATGCAAAGTTTAAGCTCAGCTCACAATTCCTCTCATTCTCAGATCATCCATTTCAGATCGTCCGTGATCAACGTTTATTGGAATAGGTGTATATAGTTTGTGAAAATGTGATACTAAAATGCCGGTTTGGAACAGGGTTTATGGTATACGTAATATATGGTATACGGTTTTCGTTTATACCTTTTTTGGACTTGAAAAAAAGTTATTTTCAAAAAAACAAATTTGCACTGAATTTCAATTTACCATCAGCGTATAACAATATCATTACAACGTACAATGTTTTATACTTACTAAGACATCTCGAATGTACTTTGCTATTTCCTTGTGGTTTAACTTGCCATCCTTATCACCATCATATAATGCTATTTCCTGAAATCAAAGTAACGTTCCATATTAATGAGTGCCAGTGCCGGTGCCGCTCAGAACTAACCAACCAGGAGTATATGTTATGTTCATTTTGCATTCACTTCAAATGAACTCGTATAAGAAACCTCAAAAAGAAACATCGATTCAGTTAAAAATGAATTACCGGTACAGTACCGATCTAGAGTGCAAACACTAAAACAGCGCTAACTTTAATTACCACTAAATAGTGCAATGTCTTTTGCTTTCTATTGTTTCATTGGTGCTATTTTAATAGCACTAACCAGTTTGTACTGTTTGATGGTTTTAGTGTTTGCACTCTAACCACAGGGTTTGTTTTGTGTTTGTTTGGACTGTTAACACAGAAAGGACAATTTCTGGTTCTGAATGTCATATCTATCTTTAGATAGATTATAATAAATAGGATAACGAGAAGTTGTGTAAGCATATCTATTTCGGTCGGAATCCACCAGACCATCGTCAGTAACTGATTAGTATTAATTACAATGTTCCCATATTAAACTTGAGTGGAAAGGACTGTCAATGTTCATTTAGTCCTGTAATAATAATAATACCATGATCACTTCGGTTTTCATTGTTCCACGAGGGACATTTAACATCGAACATCCCTCGCGAAAGCTCTAAGTCAAGCATCGCTCATGAATAGTAATGAGGGAAATTTCAAGACGTGTGGGACATGTTAATCTCAATTGCGCATGCGTTAACGATAACAGAAGGAAATATACAAAAGACCAATGCAAAGTATATTCTGATTCGGGATTGAAAAAGAGTTTTCACTGACTGTGGAATTATCGGTTGAGACGTTTCGGTTCATGCAGATACTAGAACTTTATCAGTCGGATCTTATGGACTTGATGGTTTGTTGTTGGCTGAGATTTTATAGACGTTTGGCACGTGAATATGGTCATTAACAGAGTTATTGATGCCACGCTTCCAAGAAGAGCCGGCCATGCCATTGTTGGTATTGTTCAATTATTTCAGCATTGTTGAAATCGAAGTAATGACCTGTCTTTGTTGCGTGTTGGGCCACAAGGGAGGTCTTGTCATCACGAGAGACGGCTCTTTTGTGTTATTTAATTCTTGTTTTAAAGTGTATACAGCTATTTCAAAAAAGGTTGGTGAAGGGTTTGTTGCATCTTGCATGTTGCATACCAAGCCCGAAATGCACTATGGGCGATGTGAATGGAGTCAGCGAAAGGTCACAGCAATATGGACTCTGGGAATTTTCCCAAACCTTATCTTCGCAATATGGAGCCGGCATATTTTCTTCTGTATGTGCATGCTGACATTATTTATATATGATCCACAATACATTTCGGGCTTGGTATGCAAGATGCAAGATGCAACAAAACCTTCACCAACCTTTTTTGAAATAGCTGTATACGGCCCAACATTTTTATTTTGGAAATAGATTCTTTATGAAGTAAATAATGGGATGGTGTAGTAGTTTCTTGGTTTGGGCTTCGCACGTGTGAGTTATAGAGGTTTAAATTCTCAATGTGCAAATCAGATGACGTCAATTCAGTCGTCATTTATTATACAAATACGCCTTTGTGCAAATTACTGACATTTCTAAACTTGCAATATCTTTCCACAGTTTCTAGAAATAGTTTTATAAACTTTTTTCCTATTTCAGAAAAAAAGCAATACTTGAAAAAATATAAATAAGTTATGTCAGATACCTGAATTGACGTCACCAAATTTGCATATTGAGAATTCAAACCTCTTATAACTCACACATGCGAAGCCCAAACCAAGAAACTACTACACCACCCCATTATTTACTTCATAAAGACTCGATTTCCAAAATACTTTTTTTGGCCATATATACACTTTAAAGACGAGGACGCACTATAAAAGGAGAAGTACCTAGGGTAAGTTCGTTGGATCTGTCAATCAAATCTACCGAGAAGTCACAGGGAGAGGATCTCAAGAACTGTAAGCTCTATAAATCAATCAAATGAACAAGAAACTGTGGAAATAAATACTAAAAACGCACATGGATAATTTTTGTTGTACAATTATTATTATTATTATTATTATTATTATTATTCACTATCACTTTTCACTTTGGTAAACATTATGTTACTTTGATCTGGAATCGTTTAGCCGTTTTGAAGTCGCACGACTCTAGTATTCTTATGCTTTATATCGGCATAAAATTATCCTAAAATTTCCCCGCCAAGTCATGGAAATGCCATTTGCGAATTAAATATACTCACAGCATAGGTTTCGAAACCTTACCGGCCTTTACCATAAAAGAACAGAGAGTACAAATGCTCGACACATTTACCTCACAACAAGAGACCTTCGCGAACGACGACACCATAACAAGGCGGCAAAGACGAACGTAACTTGTGTAATGAAAACAATACTCTTTTCGCTTTATGTAGAAATAACCGAACATAGTTTTATGCTTGGAAATGCTTATTACAGGCAAAGAGGATTTTTTAGGCCTGGATAAGGAGTACGGATGTTGATTGTTGTGATACATGGCGCGCGAAATTCATAACATCCTTTGTACGTTCGTATACGCGTGGTGCGACTGTGAATAATAACAAGGTAATTATTCGTATAGAAAATCGTATAGATAACTACCGAATGCGAAAAATATGGACACGTTCGTCTATTATAACTGTTTTAGACGTAAAATTACAATTTCTTCATTAACTTTGCTGTTGAAATGTGACTTCATTAAGAAAATCATTTTACCCCGTTGTTCAGCCATGTCCAACCATTGTCCGCCATATTGAAACTCATTATTATTCAAAAATTGAGGGCGGAGCAATAGTGCGTCCTCGTGTTTAAGAGTGCGATTGGTCTGACCGATGCACGCGAGTGATAGACTTGTTTATCGCAATTAAATACCTAGGCGGAAATTCCGTACCACACCTAAGCGATATAACAGCGAGTCGACCGCAAGTCACATTCATTCTACATTGCATAGCGAGCGAGTATAGCGAGCGTAAACGACTAAGTATCTTATAATTTTTTTGATGGCGAGTTTCGTCTTTAAATCCTGGTGCGACGGCAACGGATTGAAAAAGGCGACTGTTGACGAGCTCGAAAAGAACGATCTGGACAGCCTGGAAGCACTAAAACTGGTCGCCGCAGAGGACATCGCTACGCTTGAGTTAACCCTTGGGCAGCGAAAACTGTTTTTACAAGCCGTGCAAGGGCTCAGTAAAACCAAGAATGAGGAAAAGGAAGACAAGAAAATAAAATCTGAAGACGACACGACACCAGTAACAACAAAGACGCTAGCCAAGGATGGGGGGCTAGAGGAGATCCTCAAGAAGATCGAAGGTATCTCGCTGGATGACCCATTATACATGCTGGGTGCCACTGAACAATCCTCCCTCTCCGCACCGTTAGGAAGGCTCGATCAGAATCCACAAGTGTTTCTAGGCTTGACTACGCAACAGTCATCAAAAAAGGGAGGTGAGACAAAGCCGTTATTAATACCTGACTTTATGAATAATGGAGCGTATAATGATGAATCATTTGAGGAGGAACAGGAGATTGTCGGATCCCTTGGCGCACGCATAGTGCTTCGTGCTCCCAAGGCTAAGCCAAAATTAGAAAAGGTTTCGTTGACTATGTGGGTGGCCGCAAATGCGAGAATCATGCATGAATTGTCGCAAACAGGAAAACTAGCAAGCACGTCCCAGATCGCTGATTACCTGTCGTACACAGTAGAAGTAGCAGAATTGCTGGAGTCGCACACACTCAACTCGGTGGTATTGTATGATAACGAGTACAGAAAGCTCCAGCACAAGTTTGGGTTTCGATGGGGCAGCGACTCGCAGCACCTACACACACGCTTTCTTGTCAAGCGCCGTGCAATAGCTCAACCTAATAGCCAAATGTTCAGCCAAAACGCGCTTAGGCCGAATGCCAGCCCACGCCCTAACGCTAACCACCAACCACAACCTGCCTCACCTATCTGTCGCCAGTATAACTCGTTGTCAGGTTGTAACTGGCCTAATTGCCGCTTTCAGCATGTATGCCTTGTAGCTAATTGTAACCAACGTCATCCACAACATGAACATATGACCACAACATCCGCACAACACGCATGACTCATTAAAACGGAATTACATCCATCTCCTTTCGACCTTGACGCTTGGACGAAAAATTTGACAAACGACAGTGACAGGGACGTTTTATTGACGGGACTCACCGAGGGTTTTAGAATTATATCGCGTGACTGCGACCTGCGACCTGCAGAAGTTATAAACTACAAATCAGCAACAGGACATGACGTGCGAGACAAAGTTGAACATACGATACGTGACGTAATACCATGATCGCCTCGGTTTCCTTTGTCCTTCCAGGGACATACAAACCACTAAATCTCCCTTCTCCAAATTTCCGACCGGGAAATTTAGTAAGACAATGCAGAAATCAATGCTGGAAAATTAGATAATGGATATCTGCATTGTCTCACTCGGATCGTCCCCAGTGTGTCCCTCATATAACAATCACTGGGACCTTGGACAGAGTAATCTGTCCGACTTACGTTTAACCTGAAAGCTGGCTCTACTCCAAGTTACTCAAGCGTCTAACACATGTGGGATGCTATGTCCTCGACTCTGCGCATGAGCAGCGCATATGCAAAGACCGGAATTCTTTCTTTTCTGGATTAAATTCTTGCAACTCTTTATTTCTTGCCTTTTTCCATTGTTTACTAAACGTTAGCACACCATGAAGTTTTTTTTCCGTATTTTCGGGCACTTTCCCTTGATTGGTCATCTTCAGCGTCTTTTACAAAGGCAGTACAACTCTCCGCCATGATTTTTGACCAAATGACGATAAAATATTCCTAAACTGACTAATACAAATACTCGATCATTGTACAAATGAAACAAAGCATCACAATTTCTAAATTCTCCAGAGTGTGGTGTAATCAACGCTCTTTGAAAAAAAAATTGTAGTTCGTACTGCTCTAAGTTATGCAAAGTGAACTATATTTTACTTTATTTCCACGGTGATCATGGTATTACAAACTAATACCATGACAATTCGGGAAATTAGTGATTAAATTTCCCTCAAGCCTCGGGAGAGTTTGTAATAGGGACTTCCACAAACTCTCCCTCGGCTTGCGGGAAATTTAATCACTAATTTCCTTCTTGTCGTGGTATTACTTATAAAAATACTTAATGGCAACTACATTGTGACAGACACAAAACCAACGACAGTAAGCGCCTTAGGAGCTATTCCTAAACCGGGCAGTGACAAAATCCGCCTCATACATGACTGTAGTAGACCAGAACACAGCAATGTGAACTCATAAACCGACACAAAATACTTCTCATACACGACGGTTGACAAAGCGGTATTACTTATCAAGCCTAACGCTTATCTCGCTAAGATTGATCTTAAAAGCGCTTATCGGCACGTGCCTATTCACCCGTCAAACTACACCGCAACAGGACTTGCTTGGCAATTCAATGGAGATGAAAATCGAACTTATTTGTATGACTGTAAACTACCGTTTAGCGCAGCGAAGAATCCAGAGATCTTCCACAGATTGACTCAGGCGATTACGCGAATGATGGATAGGCGGGGATTCAATACAGTACTCGCTTATCTTGATGACTTTTTAGTGATAGGGGACACTGAACAGGAGTGCAAGCAAGCATATCACGAACTTATTAAACTCTTAGGCGAACTTGGATTTACAATAAAATAGGACAAGGCCTTGCGATTGAAATATTTGATCAGCGATTGAAATATTTAGGAATTGAGATTGATACAGTGCGCAGGCAACTTACGTTGCCGACCGCAAATTGAACGTGTAGTGTTTGGCGGAAGGACATTTTTACGACGTATTATTGACACTGTTAACCGCATGCAACGACCACATCACCACGTACGGCTTAACGCGCAACTGCGGGTTGATTTAGCCTGGTGGACAGAGTTTCTAGGGGTGTTTAATGGCAAAACGTTTTTCGTTGAGTCAGAGCCGGTTCAATTGGACGAGTTCTCTACTGACGCCTGCCCGGTTGGCGGAGGAGGATTCTTTCGAGGGGACTGGTTCGACATCAACTGGGACACAGACCAACCTCGCCTGGCAGATGTACACATCAACTTACAGGAAACATTTACGGTACTTGCAGCACTGGAGCGGTGGAAAGAGGAACTTCGTGATCAATGGATCACAGTGCGAACTGATAACACAACAACATTAAGTGCCATAAATAAGGGCACCTCTGGCAACCCATTAGTGATGCAATGGCTGCGCAAAATTTTCTGGCTCTCGGCGACATACAACTTTCGAGTCACTTCACGGTATATTCCCACAGCTTCTAACACCATGGCCGATGCAATTTCACGCATTCATGACCCTGCGCACTGCAAACTGTTTGTACAGGAACTTATTTCCAACCCCCTACAAGGCCGGTCTCATGCCCAGCCACATCTGTCTCATAACGCCTTTGACGCATTACCCCTGCAGGTGCAGTCGATGCTCAGGAACAACAACTTGATGAAGAGCTGAGGAAATACAGGAGACAAGCATTTGCGCAGTCAACAGCAGCAACATATAAATCACAGTTACGCGCATATTTTCGCTTTTGTCTTTACGTTGGTTACAGACCGGTTCCATGCTCTGCTCAACATCTACTTCGTTACGTGGTCTTCTTGGCCAGGACTCTATCAGCTACTAGCATCCCATGTTATTTAAATGTTGTGCGCATATTACACTTACAACATACTAGCATCTCATGTTATTTAAATGTTGTGCGCATATTACACTTACAGCATACTAGCATCCCATGTTATTTAAATGTTGTACGCATATTACACTTACAGCATCCCATGTTATTTAAATGTTGTGCGCATATTACACTTATAGCATACTAGCATCCCATGTTATTTAAATGTTGTACGCATATTACACTTACAGCATCCCATGTTATTTAAATGTTGTACGCATATTACACTTATAGCATACTAGCATCCCATGTTATTTAAATGTTGTGCGCATATTACACTTACAGCATCCCATGTTATTTAAATGTTGTGCGCATATTACACTTATAGCATACTAGCATCCCATGTTATTTAAATGTTGTACGCATATTACACTTACAGCATCCCATGTTATTTAAATGTTGTACGCATATTACACTTATAGCATACTAGCATCCCATGTTATTTAAATGTTGTGCGCATATTACACTTACAGCATGGGTTCAACAACCCTTTACAGGAACTGCTCTTTAAGTTTCAGAAAGACCTGCTCATGCGCGGCATAAAGCAACTTCATGGCAACGCTGTCACACAAAAGCTTCCAATTACACCGGATATTCTTCGTAAACTCCATGGGCAGCTTGACCTCAATGACTCGTTGGACGTGACATTTTGGGCTGTCTGCGTCATCGCATTCTTCTCATTTTATTACAGTCATTAGAACGTTTTCCCATAACTACGGTTAGGAATACTAATGAGTTTGCTAATATGCTAATGAGCTGTATACCTTATTGCCAACTAAATTATGCCGATCAATAATATGCGTGAAGACGTTTTAATTTTAAAATGTTATTCTTATTGCACTTTCTGTGAACTTGACATGATTTACGCCTGCATGTAAATGAAATCGCCGTTCTAAAACTACTATAAACTTATCAAGTGTTGCAAGATTTTAGAATTTTTATTCAACAGCAACGTTTGTAACTGAGAAAGTACAAATCAGTGGACTTTTTCTGTAAGAACGGAAATCTAATGCACATGGAAATACCCTTTTCAGTTTCAGTTATATACGTTCAAATAAGCGTACTCGACGTTCAGCAAGAAATGCCGCAAGCTCCACACATACTGGAGGAAGCCATCTAGCCCCGTTCACACCTAACCTTGTTTAGTTAAACTGAGTTTATTCTCGCTGCTATATCTTAAGAGCATTTAATTTCACAATGATCAAACTACATGGTATTTATACTGAGCAACATAAAGGACAGTTTACCAGCAGTTTTGTGCCAAAAGTTACATGGCGTTTCTAGATAATTTTCTAAACCTGTTTAGTTAAACCACCCTAAACCATGTTTAAGCCTTGGTGTGAATAGGATGTCTCCATACCTGTGACATGGCTTTGTACACTTTGATTTCTTTGAATACATGTTCCACCTTGATTCGTCGTCGAGACAGACACCTGTTAAAGCGCCTTGCCCGCCTTCTTTCCCTGGGGTTCAGCAAATGCATTTGATTTGCTCTTACTGCCGTCAGCAATGGTCCGCCATCAGGATAAGCCCTGTCCGCTAGAATCCTAGCACCAGGAGGTAGGTCCAGAGGCTGTCCTGGTCCAATGCTTATTAATGCGGGTCATTAGCCTGTACGATATTGCATCATGTGTACTACCAACAAATCCGGCTTGAACATATCTCAAGTGCCCAAGATTGTCAATGATAAGTTGGGTGTGGAAACAGTGGTAGTTGTAATGTATTCATAGATACCTAATTTGCATATTAAATATAATGGGTATTCTTCCCACGAGGTAATGGCGGCTCGTGTTGTTGTTACTTCGTCTATACTCGAAACCTTAGTTAAATACACTACAGTTTAGTGGCGACGAGTGATAAATGCGACGGAAAAAAACATCTAAAACACAGCGGAAGCGACTGAGGAAAAATAATCAAGTTTCGGGTCAAATAAAAGTGGAAGAATCAAGGATAAAAACCAAAGCACGTGGCGACGTGACGGCGGATCAAATAAATCAAAAAGGAAAACCAAAAAGAAAAATTAATCAAAGCGATGGCGACCCAACTAATAGGAAATATTGGATAATTCAATTTGGACAAGGAAGAATTTGACAATTATGCAAAAAGGCTCGACATATGGCTAAAAGTCAACAAGATCAAGAACGACGATAAGGTTGGTGTGTTCCTTGCATTAGTAGGAGCGAAAGCATTCCAAAATCTCGTTTCAATGACAACTCCGGCCGACCCGGCTGACAAAACATTTGCAGAAATCACAGGATTACTGTCAAATTTCTACAAAGCTCCTCGAAATGAGATCACGGGACAAATTGAGTTTAGAGAAAGGAAACAAAGGGACAATGAGACAATAACACAATACATTATGGAACTAAAGAGACTGACTATGCATTGTGGTTTTGGAGACGTTTTAACTGAGAACCTAACAGATGCTTTTACAGCAGGTGTGAAAGATTTTAATATCAGGAAAAAGTTGTTATCTATAAAGACCTTGACATGGGAAAAGGCACAAGAGGAAGCCTTACTCATGGAAGGTGCCAACAGAGATGCAGCTCGTCTTACACCAAACCCTAAAAACCTGCTGAAGTACATACAATGTAGATTAAAGGCTCAATCACCCAAAAGCAAATGCCTATCCATGGAGAACGGATCAAGGTAACTCTAAGACCACAAAAATGCGGACGGTGTTTAGGAGTACACAATCAAAATAACTGCCCCTTTTTAAAGGAAAAGTGTTTCAAATGTGGTAAAGTGGGTCATACAAGAAGAGCATGTAAAACAAAGGCCCAAAACCCAGGTCAACCCACGCCTCATGATCAGCAAAGAAAACCCCCAAATCGAGCAACAAGTGTAGCCAAGGCACATCAAGTAGAGGGTACGACCCAGGAAAATGAGTTCGGCGAAACTACAGAAACATCCTTATATGCATTATATGAAGTGGTACCCAGTACCCCCGACGAAATCAAGGTGACTGTAAACGTCGAGAACAAACCCCTAGAGTTTGTGGTTGATACTGCAGCGACGGTTTCAGTGATACCCATCGCCATGTACAAGAAGTCCTTCAACCACATTCAACTAAAGAAATCACAGTATACACTAAAGAGCTACTCCAATGACCTGATACCAGTACTGGGAGAGATAGAAGTATCAGTAGAGTATCAAGGACAGGAAAGCCAGTTAACCTTGATCGTAGCAGACGGTAGCAGAGTTTCATTACTTGGAAGGAACTGGATGAAGCATCTGCAGTTAAACTGGAAGGAAATATTTGATGTATTAAAGGTTGACAGTTCTACAGAGAAAGTTCAACAACTGATAAACAAGTACAATCAAGTATTCAAGCAGCAAGATAATCAAATGAACACTTTCAAGAACTTCAAAGCAGACATCAAGCTGCGCTCGGAAACAAAGCCTATCTTCAGGAAAGCTAGACCAGTTCCATATGCTTTAAAACCAGCAGTTGAAGCAAACCTAGACAAGGCAGAGAGAGATGGCATACTAAAAAAGGTGAAAACTAGTAAGTGGGCCTCATCCATTGCTGTTGTACCCAAAGCAGATGGAAACATACGGGTATGTGGAGATTATAAAGTGACAGTGAACCAAAGCTTAGAAGAAAACCCCTATCCCTTACCCACAGCTGAAGACCTATTTGCGACCTTGGCAGGAGGTAAAGTCTTTACCAAGTTAGACCTGTCAAATGCTTACCAACAACTTGAGTTAACTGAAGAATCAAAGGAACTGTTAACTATCAACACCCACAAAGGTTTGTACCAGTACCAAAGACTACCTTACGGAGTCACTAGTGCACCTGCTATTTAGTTTCAGTGTGTCATGGACCAGATCCTCAACGGTTTGGAACATGTATGTTGTTTCATCGATGACATCTTGGTCAGCTCTGAAACAGTAGAGGAACATCTTGATATCTTGGGACAAGTGCTACAAAGACTCCAAGAACATGGAATCCTAGTTAAAAAGTCAAAATGTGAGTTTGCAGTGCCTGAAGTCCATTACCTTGGATACGTCATAGATGCAGAGGGACTACATTGCGCGGAAGACAAGGTAGAAGCTATCCGAAATGCCAAGATACCGACTAACGTCTCAGAATTAAGGACCTTCCTGGGAATCGTGACATACTACAACCGCTTCATACCTAACCTTTCAACAAATGTTGCACCACTGTATGCATTACTCAGAGAAGGCACACCATGGAATTGGACAGAGGAATGCGATAAAGCAGTAAACAAGATAAAGGAACATTTATCTAGTAACCAAGTACTGGTGCATTACGACCCAAAGAAACCTCTGATCCTTGCCACTGATGCATCACCCTACGGCGTAGGAGCGGTTATCTCACACCGAATGGAAAACGGAGATGAGCGACCAATAGCATTTGCATCTAGATCACTGACACCAGCCGAGAAAAACTACTTACAATTAGAAAAGGAAGCACTCGGGATAACATTTGGTGTACGAAAGTTTCACAAATACCTATATACGGATGGAAGTTTACACTATTGACTGACCACAAGCCGCTTACAATCATAATAACCTTAAAAAGGAGGTTCCAACCCTAGCAGCGCTATGGCTTCAAAGATGGTCACTCATACTAATGTCTTATCAGTATGATATCCAGTATCGGGGAACAAAAGAACATGGAAATGCTGATATGTTATCTAGGTTTCCCACACAAGTGCAAGATCAAAGCCCTTTAGCAACAGAACTGCCCATCAATAAATTATTACTTTACTTGGATTGATGAACTGCCCATCACTGCTGCTGAAATTAGTTCAGAAACCAGAAAAGATCCAGTATTGTATCGAGTATGGCACTATACTATGAATGGCTGGCCTGAAAAGATAACAGATTCTGATCTGCAAGATTACTTTAGCCGCAAAGACCAACTGTCTGCTGATCAAGGTTGTCTACTTTGGAGACTGAGAGTTATTATACCACCAAAGTTTCGTAAACAGCTGGTACATGAGCTTCACCATGAGCACACAGGTATAGTGAGGATGAAAGCAATGGCAAGAAGTTATATTTGGTACCCAGGACTGGATAAGGACATTGAACTGGAAGCAAATGGATGTGAAATTTGCTCAACACTTAGAAAGGACCCAGTCGCAGCACCACTGATATCATGGCCCTATCCATCGCAAGTATGGGAACGGGTACATATAGACTTTGCAACTTTTAAAGAAAAAGACTACCTAATACTCATCGACAGCCACAGCAAATGGATTGAAGTGGAGCCTATGACCACCACATCTGCTAGCAAAACAATTGAAGTTATACGTCATTGGTTTGCCAGTTATGGATTGCCAGTAGAACTAGTCTCTGATAATGGCCCCCAATTTACGTCTCATGAATTTCACAATTTTCTACAGAGGAATGGAAACACACACGAACACCTCCTTATCATCCATCCAGCAATGGAGCCGCAGAAAGGAGTGTCCAAATTGTCAAGAACAACTTCAAGAAACACCTGATAGCAGAACAGAAAGGAACAGAACCTAGGCTATCCCAACAGCAGAAGAAGCTTGACAGTTTCTTACTCACCTATCGTTCCACACCCCATACTAGTAACCGGTAGGTCTCCAGCTGAACTGTTTCTAAAGCGCGAGTTGCGAACACGTTTGAGTCTGTTGAAACCAAACCTCAACGAGAAAGTGGCAAAATACCAAACCAAGCAGAAGTTAATCCATGATGGTCCAAAAACACAACTTCGAGAATTTCAGGACAACGATCAAGTGTCAGTTAGAAACTACTTGGGAGGAAGAGAAAAGTGGATGTCCATTAGGTTGTGTGAACCATTCTAGCATTGCATGGTAGGGGGTACACGTTCCCAAATATTATCTACAAGGTGGTTTTTGTTTGGATCTGTACATAGCTTACATGTATGTGTGTTGAGAATGATGTGTTAATAAACTGCATGTGGTTGCGCTCGGCTGACCAACATGCCCCAGCATCCACGTCCTCTTTAATTGTCTTAATTTAATATACATCAATGTGGTGTTTTCCAAAAACAATATGAACCTTATCAATATTCAACATGGTTTGCTCTTAGTCAACTAAAGAGGTTTGGAGGAATCAAGAGTTTAGGTAATATTGAGACAGTGTTTACCAACATTTCTCAAACTCATTAATTATTCATGAGGTAACCAGCCAATCCGGTGCATCAAATCCGGCCACATGATGGACCTGGAAACCCTAGCCTGCGTAGCGGCGCACGGGCAAAGGGAAGGAGGGAGGGGGAAGGGGGGAAGGGGAGGAGGAGGAGAGGAGTGGGGATTGGGGAGAGAGCGGAAGGGAACGCCTGCAATGAAACCCCCACATTCCTCAATACACCCCCTAATTAATATTCAAGATTGCGAAATAAATAAACCAATCAAAATCGTCTTTTTTACACTGTGAAGTGTGAAATGTACATGTAATTTGACAAACGAACGAGGTATTTGCATGGATCGCTAAAAAGTCTTTTTACGATCTATGGTATTTATAAAAGGCTACACAAACTGAATAAACATAGCACTTATGAAAGGAAGAAAGGAAGTTTTTATTAGAGACAGTTATCTCCAGAATCATGCAACTGTCAACATTTACACGATTGCGGACGTTTTTGATCCTGATCGAATCGCCGTCTTCAAAAAACCTTTGAACACTAGCTTCGGTCCGTAGAAACCCACATTGAACTGAATCCTTCCTTTTAACCCTTAGATTCCCAGAAAGTTAAATTACCGTGGAAGTTTTTATTAGAGACTATATTCTAGTAATCGAGAAGAGAAGAGAAGGCCAGATATCTAGAGAATCAACTGTTAACATTACGATTTTAAAATAGCTCGAGCTTTAGCCTGGTTCCAGAGGCTTTGTCAAACTCTATAATACGATGTTTACGCCGCGGAACATCGTATTATAGAACTTAACAAAGCCTCTGGAACCAGGGTACTCGAGCTTCTTCTTCAAAGCACAGTTGTGGTATTTTAGCCTGACTTGCTGAAACCCCTTGTCTGCTACATCTTCAGTAGACTGATTCCATAAGTCGGTCTGTTTGCTCTTTGTCGATTATGAGCGACCTCCAGGGTAAAAGAGCGAAAACAGTCTACTTCTTCTGCACTAGCGAAGATCAATTTTGGCGGCGAATCGTGTAGTACAAGAGATTCCCAAGAACTTGGCCTCGGCTTCGTGTTGTATAAAAACCTTTCACTTCAGCAAATACTCTAAAAATTAGGCTTTGCGACCTTTTCCTTATAACAAGGAGTTTATAACACTGAGTTTTGTTCTGTTTTATAACGATACACCATCTCAGAATCTATCTGATCAAAATCGAACGCCAGTGTTTAGACCGTCGCTTCAAACGACGGAGATCAATTTTCATTTAAAACAAGAGGCATTTGATTGACAGCTGAATAACCAATGGAAATTTTACGTTCAAAATTTGAACGTAAAATACGAGGAATGTGGGGGTTTCATTGCAGGCGTTCCCTTCCGCTCTCTCCCCAATCCCCTCTCCTCAATCCCCACTCCTCTCCTCCTCCTCCCCTTCCCCCCTTCCCCCTCCCTCCTTCCCTTTTCCCGTGCGCCGCTACGCAGGCTAGGAAACCCCGGAAAGTCCGCTCAAGAGTACTTTGAAATGCATTTCAATTAGGACTTTGAAATGATGGATTTCAAAGTCCAAGGACTTAGAAATGATGGATTTCAAAGTACTCTTTCCTGAGTTCTTATCCCTCATATAACAATCATCGGGACCTTGGACAGAGTACCACTCTGTCCGAATGAGATTCAATCTGAAAGCAGGCTCTACTTCATGCTACTCAAGAGTCCAACACATGTGGGATATTATTTATATACGATGTACTCGACTCTGCGCATGAGCAGAGAATATGCAGACTGGAATTCTTGCTTTTCCGGGCTAAAATCTTGCAACTCTTTATTTATTGCCTTTAGGCCATTGCATGTAATAATTAATGAGTATGAGAAGTCGTTTCAAAACCTCGAATTCGGACTAGACGGGGTTTCGCCTCGGACTGGAAACCCCGTCTAGTCCTCATTCTCGGCTTTGAAACATTACGTAAAGAGAAGATACATGTCACATACTCGTCTGAGGGAAGAATGTAAGAGATATAAAATGAGGTTAATGCAGGGAGCATTTTGTCCTCCCACAAACAAATATCCTTAACAATAGACCTTTTTACCGATACGGCGGCCATTTTGGATTCTATTGTTTTGGCTAAAACATTATGGGATGCCCAGGGTGCAAATGACCCAAAAACTGTAGAGAGTGGAGTCGCGTCAATATATTATTTTTCTATGTCACGCTAGCCATAGTGTTGTATGACTTGTTGTATAATTTTGTACAAATTCATTGCTTTAAATTAGGTTTTCGTAGTTTTTCATGGCCAAATGGTTACTACATGTTACTAGCTTGCACCCTGGGCATCCCATCATTTCTCCATAATTCAAGATGGCCGCCGTATCGGTAAAAAGGTCTATTCTTTCCATGCATGTCAATGTTGGTGTATACCACAAAATCAATCCAATTTAAACCTAAAATATTCACTACACCTTGACATTGGTAGTAATAGACATGGTTTTCTTTAAGTTTAATGCCATTTTCTGTGTATTTCAAACAGAAACTTTTGTTTTGTGAAGCTTCATGAATGTTCATGTCTTTCTTTGAGTGAGGGCATTTTACTACAATGCAGCCAATTGGAACTCCACCATTTAGAACAATTCTATCTGGGCTGCAGCCCAACCATGGCCATTTTGGACTGACAACAAGTCCACAGTTTTTGATATCTTCATTCTCTTTGTTTTTCATTAGATATTTGTATTTTTGTACAGCTTTTGTTTCATTATAAGTACCCCATTGTAGTGATGGTAACATTTTGGTTTGAGGTTTAACTCTTGTTTTTATTGACTGTATCAGTGATGTTGGGTGGATTGATTTTCTTCGGTTCATTATTTTTCCAAAAACAGAAGCAGTAACTCTTTTTGAGCGCTCAGCATACCATTGTGGATCTTCACTTTGCTTCATAGTGTTCAAGCATATCTGTTTAGCACTATTTGCGGTTAAACCAACATTTCTTGTCAACAATTACAACTGTTGTTGGTGATTCTAAATCTGTTGGCCCATTTTTAAAAATCTCATCAATCAACAGTTTATCTGGATAGGGAGTTACATCATCAGAGAGTTTCCTTCTTTTTGCTTGGCTGCATGAGGTGTCAAAAAATTCACATGGTTTATAACTGTTTGATTCTAAAGCCTCACAAAGCAGTGATGCCCGGTTTATTTTCCTGAAAGCATGTGATACAGTTTTTATCTCCTCCTCAGTTACAGTTTGGGCAAATGGTGGAGTAGCACAATATGATTCTCTGATACCTCTTACACATCTCTTGTTGGTTTTGTTTACATCAGCCTTTTCAAACAGGAGATCCTCAATCTTCACAGCCTTCTGCAGAGTCTTTGAACTTCCAGCAGGCACACTCCATTTTTGAGCAACTTGGGTGCATGTTAGGTCTTTAGGAACTTCCTGGATGTTAAGGTTGACAAAATCTAGTATTGTGTATAGGAGTGCTGCAACATGTTTGCAGCAACCCCTTTGTCCTGCCTTACAATTACACTTAGCATACTCCACTTCACCGTCCTTTTGGTCCAGATGTTTGGCTTTACAAAGATATTTCGTACATAACCTTCTTTCCACAGACCATATCCTTTCTTCATGTTTCGGTAGGCATTTGGAGCAATATTGTCGGACATTGTCTGGTTGTTTTTAATCAACTTGTTCTCTAGTTTCTGGTGGGTAAATGGTGGCAATTTTGCTAAGGATTGTGTCCATTCAATACCTTCATCTTCCCGGGTATCGTAATTTCAGGAACTTGAAGCGGTACTGTTGGACATAGAGAACACGATGAACAACCGACCACTTACGTATCTAGGAGAATAATTTGAGCAGCCAGTGATAACCCCCAACACCATGTTGAGTGGGAAACCCAACCCTGTATTGGAAGAAGACTTAGTAAAGATCAGCGAAGAGAGCGAAATAAGCAAGCGAATCAAGTTCCTGCAGAAAACTAAAGCTGAACTAAGAAAGAGATTCATCAAAGAGATGTACATGCATTAGAGGAAAGTTCTAATTTACACTTAGAGATAAGTTGTACTACATCAACATGCCCTGATCTTTTTCTCATAAGGGCAAAAAATCAAATTGTTTTTCTGTTGCGGAGACTACAATTTCGTTGCGGAGACTACAACTATTGAGAGATAAATATTAAATGTCAGGTATAATTTGAGCCAAACTGATAAAAATATAATAGCAAATTTCTAGATTCATGCCTTCTCTGTATGTGAGAACAAAATACAGCAGATAATGCACTGTTTTGTGGCTTAGTACAACCACTTTGCACTACATGTTTACCATTCTCAACCAATATTAGGAGACTGGGCACTAGTAAACTTCTGAACATATTATGCAGTTCACATTTTTAGAGTATTGTGGGTAATTTTATTTGGCTTGACAACTTTGTAAGGCATGTAAGACCTAAATTTCTTCAGTGAATTTCACTTTCTCTAGCAGTACTGAAATGTTGTGATTTCTATTACATGATGTAGTCTCCGCAAAGTAGTCTCCGCAACAGCACCATCATTTAAAATTGTTAATTGTGATGGGAATACATGTATGCATGTACAAGTTAAATGGTAAACTTGGCATCACCAGATAGCATGCCCTAAAGTTTAAGACAGACAGACACTGTAAATTATTCCAGATTCAGATTACTTGATGTGCAGTGTGATGGATTGAGCAAATTGACAGAATCTGTACATGTATACTTGATTGCATTGTGTCTTTTGCTCATTATAGTAATTGAGTTTTGCTTATGATATTGTCACATTTTGCTCAAACTTCAAAATTGGTTCTTAACGCGATTTAACTGCTTAGTCCTTGTTGTTAATTGCTGCATTTGAATCAAAGTACCTGATGTAGTCTCCGCAACGTAGTCTCCGCAACAGCACCACCATTTAAAATTATGGGTTATGATGGGAATATGAGGAATAGATGTTAAATGTTTTGGTATTTATATAAACTAGATAGAAAGCCCTTTAGTGTAAAGCAGACAGACATTTCAGATTTATCATAGATTCAGAGAACTTTTCACATTAGTGTGATGTATTGAAAATAAAGATTTTTCTGTGTAGTCTCCGCAACAGCCATATAACGTAACTTGTGACATTCCAATCATGTGATTAGGGGTGAATCATACATACTACTCTTGTTCATACATGTAGCTCTAATAGACATCCACCATACAAAAGTGGAATGAATCTCCTATGCAGTCTAGATTTCAAGATATGTACATGTAATGGGAAAAGTCTCTGAATGTAGTCTCCGCAACAGACGACTTACTGTGGAATGACCCTAAAGGGTGAAGCACAAGGCACAATGGAAACTTGGACGAGTTGTAAGTAGCATCGTTGGGAGAGATGGAAAAGTGCGAGGATTAAAGATATATAAAGCAAGGAAACGGCTATGTTGTTGAACGTCCACTGCAGTTAGTATGTCTACTAGAAGTCGGAGGAGATGACGAAAGCTGGATGCCTAGAGGAAGAGGAGGTGATCCGAACACAACCCAGAAGAAAAGCAAAGGATGCTGCTATGAACAATATAAACATTTTTACTCGGCAAGATAACGTTGACATTTGAACATTTAAGTCATGAACACTTAAATGGGGATAGGGTATCGCAATTTTGTTATTGGAACATAATTTGAAGCCTTTGGGCTACCTGTGTTAACCTCGTTTCCGTGCGAAAGCACATGATTTTCGAATCGTTGAGATTTTGTGTGAGACGAGACATGTACAAGAGAGAGTGAGGGAATAAAATCAGGACATAAAATAGCGAGTATTTGGGTTGCGTGTTCCACCCGTGTAGCTTAGTGGAATATCCAGATTTTCTCAAACTCATTAATAATTCATTAGCTCAATAACCAATCTCACGATTCGGGTCACAGGTGGATGTATCTTGATACTGGAGGAAGAACTGATCATGAAGACACTGAAATTATTGTATATTTACCATTATGTTACTTACCTTTAACTTAGTAGACTTACTACCTCTTACTTGTCATGAAACAAAATCTAGTGATAAATTATCAACCAGAATTGAATCACTGACCCTCGCACATTACACTCACTACTTATCCATTAAGACTGCCTTGGATTTTCAAGCTCTTTTTAACAAACATAATATACTTGCGAGGTGACTCATTTAAGGCCAAGACACACTAAGCACTTATTATGTTCTTTTCTCAGGAGACTCGAGACACAAAAGCAATTATTATGTTATTTTCTCAGGAGACTCGAGAACAATTCTCAAACGAATTAATAATGAATGATTATGTATCAAAAACTTGTGCTTCGTGTTTCATCAGGGGATTCAAAACCGATCAAAACATCTCGAAACAATAAAAGCTCTCGGCCTATGGCCTTGTGCTTTCATTAGTTTCTCGGTGACCTTTTGAACGGCTGATGAAACACTCGCACTCGTTGCTGATATGTTATGTCGCAGTGAGTCCGCATGTCAACTGGTCGGTAAAATTCAGATTGTCGTGGTGAGTCCGCATGTCAACTGGTCGGTAAATTCCAGATTGTCGCAGTTAGTCCGCATGTCAACTGGTCTATAAATTCCAGATTGTCGCATGTCAACTACTGGTCGGTAAATTCCAGATTGTCGTGGTGAGTCCGCATGTCAACTGGTCGGTAAATTCCAGATTGTCGTGGTGAGTCCGCATGTCAACTGGTCGGTAAATTCCAGATTGTCGCAGTGAGTCCGCATGTCAACGAAGATTATAACAATATGCTCATAACAAGACGCCGGCTTACGAAATCTACTATTTCTACTAATGTGTGACCAAAGGTCACTATTGTCACGCTATGTAAAGTTTACAACTGTCACAATATGATTATTAATATGAAGTAATTAAGTAGTACAAACACTTCTCAGTACACTCTAATGATGATGGAAAACCACCAGGCTATCAGAAAACCCCATTATTTTAACATCCTTCACGGGCAGGCACACAAAAAACTCCTGACATGACACCCAAACTGATCTGGCTAATCTGGACAGACAGACCACAAGATGTAAAGTACAGACCACAGGGAACCCGCACATAGAATGATGATCAATACAGAATCCTGACATCCGAAAAGCTCAAACTGACCTCGAATTTGATTACCTGGTAGTGCTGCTACATGTACAAATGTACTTACTTGGCTGTATTCCCTGTCCTCTCACACACATTATGTACATTAACATCTAGTGCTTTGCCAGGTCCTTGCTGTACATAACATGCTCTACCTGTACAGATATATGTAACTTACTTCTTCAGTTAACTTCATTTTAGATTCATCATTTTTGTCAGACATGGCTTGTTCAAGATCTTCCACGTCACTCAAGTAAGTACTTTGTGCACTGAAACAGAACATTTATTTATTAGCTTTACAACCAACCTACAATGTACATGTAGTTGAGGGCATGAATGGGAGAATGACAACTAGACATGTGAAGGGTTGATGACTCGACTCTCTTTGAGTTTACTTCAAACATGTGTATCTTTCCCTTGAAACAATAGAAATATTAGCAAATGGAAAAACTACAATAGATGATGATTATGAATCTATCCATGATCAAGTACAATGTACATTTGTACATGTATGCATGGATTGTTGTCATTTATGCTTACAATTATATACAGTACTGTACACCTTTATGCACTCGATGTATATAAATACATAAATACACAGCGATTTGCAAAAATTCTGTAATTATCGGATGCATTGTGGGTAATTTGCAACCTAAGCAACCACGCGGCGCGATGAGAAAATAGGAGCTGGTCGCATACGAGAGCTTTTAGCTGTTTAGCTCTTGTAATGTATTGAAATATGTAAGCACGATACCTGCCCATTACTAACGAAGTACTGTATTATGTTGCGCACTTGGAATAAACATTTCACACAACATATTTTGGGTCTAAGACTTCAGTATTGAAGAAAATAATTATTGAATGTTCACTAAATATGAATCAGACTCAACTGAGCGGTCGCTAATACGAGAGCTTTTACGAATTACATACAGACTACGAGTGAAAATACAAACGGATTTTCGTAAAGGTGGTAGTAGCTATAGACTCTTCCACAGTCCCCGCTCGGCTGTTGCACTCTCTCGCATAGGGACTGTAATGGTACAATGGTAGTGTTATTCTGATTGGCTGGTAGATCTGATCTACTTATCAACTGAAGGTTCTTATTGGTTGATTAGGACGACCGTTGGTTTCGGTACCGCCAAGACGTCACGTATGGATTTATACACAGCGACTCGATGGCGATTTGGGTAGAATTATGTTGGATTATCGCGAATTTCTCGCTTGCATCGAGACAAATTAGGTATGGATGGAGAGCAAATTTATCGATCTAGCCGTCTTTGGGGATGATAGGTCTTCGGATGAATTTTCTATGGAGATAAAAGCATTTGAGTGAGCGACACTCGCCATGGAGCTTATTTTAATTTCCTGCCTTGTCATTTTTCTTACGGGGACGGGTCAGATGGCTAAAAATTCCACTAAAATGACTCGTAAAAAGACCACAAAATAAGTGTAAATAAAGGTGACTTTATTTATGTATATATTTGTTATATTTTAGTTACTTATTTTATCAGTTGTTGGTTTGTGTTGAATTGATGTCTCATACCGTAATAAATGCATGTCTGTTTTGGGCTGCCTGTGGAAACCTCAACCGTGTTGATCGTCGTTGGGATCCCTGTTTTTCGTTTCGCAAGGCATCATGGGTCCAAGATTCTTGGACCCAGAATCCCTTTCGGCATTGTACCATTACAGTCCCTATGCGAGAGAGTGCAACGGCCGAGTGGGGACTGTGGAAGAGTCTATAGTAGCTAGAGCTGGTCGCATACGAGAGTGGTCGCAAGGAGAGCTTCGTGGACTGCCTGTACTAACAGTTCAAGTGCAATCTGCATTGAATTAAGAAAAACAACACCGCTGAAAAACAGCATACGAGGGAGAAGTTCATGGGGGTTCAGTTCCTTGTGTTTTTCCTCGTTCCACTTATTTTATTTCCCGGCTCGAGTGCGACAAGCGGGCGACAAGGGACAAAGTTGATCGGTGACGTCAAGTGGTTTGCATTGCATGCTTTTGTTGCACAAACTACTTGACTGCGCAGGAATTGTTGAACGTTTAACCTAAAATACCTAACTTTCAATGCCCAAACTCAATGTTTATATCAATATATCGGGTGCATTGTGGGTAATTTTCATCATAAAATGGTTGAATAAGCCCTCTAAAGTTTTTTTTCACTTGTTTTTTCTTCACATACATGTATATAGTTACAAAGGATTAAATAAATTGGGATTAGATTCAGGCTTAATAACAGCTAAAAACAAAGAATTAGGATTATGCAAATTACTATATATCGATATATCCCGACGTAGTCAATCGATAAAAATTGATATCAATTTGTCAATCGATAAATTGGTAAAAATCGATATCCTTGAATTGATTGATATCGATTTGTATCGATCAATCGGTAAAAATCGATATCACACTTTTTTTGTTTAACCCATTCGCTCCTGAGCTATGTTGAGTTTTTTGCGATTTTCTGGACCTAATCACGTTGTAGGAAATTTCGATTCCATATAAGGGGTTTCCATGGAAATCTTGACAGTTCTGAATGCCTGTGGGCTCACGTCTTCACGCGTGCACTCTTTCTTCTTGGGAGTTCGTAGGGTCTAGTAGTGTTCACTACTTTCAAGAGGCCAAGTTTGCATTTTTAGAGTGTTTATAGCCATTATTCACCACAGAAGCCCCCAGGACAGCATCATTAAGCTCGACTGGTGTGGTAGAGACCGTTCTCCTGGAACAAATCAGGAGTTTAGATACGAATTCACGAACACATTTCGACATTGCCGTTTGGAAATTCAAAATGGCGGACTCAAGTGTGATCTTTCTGTGGTGGATTCCAGGACCTACAAAGGCATTTTTGGCGACTTTGGACTTGTAAAGAATGCAACCGGTGCAATATTTTGCCTGTAGGACCGAGTGGCTCGACACTCTATATATTCTTAAAAAACGGATATTCGGGGAGATTTATGCCGAAATTCCCGGATGTTTCCCGGCATCCTTTTCGGGCGTGCAGAAGGAAAACACGTGTTAGCGAAAGTGGTCCTAAGGAAATGGCTATTGTTCGGCGAGTTAAGGAAAAGAGAGGGCAAAATTCACGACTATATCAAGAAGAGAGATGGAAGTTTGCTGAGAAAGTGGCGTTTTGTTTCGCAAGGATGTATTTTGGAAGAAAATCCAAGTCAAATGTCGTTCATTTTCGAGGTGTAAAATTGCGTCAAAAACACGCATTTTTGATTTTTATGGCAAACAAATTGAACTAATGCCCAGAAATCGGACCTGTAAGTCAGTTTACTTGAGGTTAAAATATGAAGAGTTATCTAGTTGTCACTAATAACTGGCCATGAGATCGATGTTACGAAAATTCAGAAAGTTAGAATTTTTCAAAGCAGTATCGATGTTTACGGCCGGTTTCAGCCGGTGTAGGAGTCAATGGGTTAATATCGATTTTTATCGATTCACGTTTTTTATCGATTTACGTCATTTATCGATTTTGCCGTATTCATTTCAAAATTATATTATATAACTTAATGACAAGACAAGGATACTTTTCTAGCAAACGTTTACTTATATAATAAAAAAATAAGTAATGAAATAATATCGATTCACAATAGTTGTATTATAGTTACTAGAGGGGACTAGTACTGGTTAGGAAGGCTTTTTATTTTCAGTTTGTAGATAGTCCGGATGTTGCCGGAACGGGTCCTGACTGCGTGCACAATCTTTGTTACGAGGACTAAGAATTGCATGATGTTTACACAGTAGAGGTAGACGCTAGTTGATAACGACCAGGTTTGTAAGAGCCGTTCTTCTCACGGTTGCGATGGTTTTGAAACCATACTGTGACCTAAAAACATCTACATCTTGTTACTTCGGTAGTATCATTAATAAATAAAAAGATAATAACAATAAAAATATATATATTGATTTTAGAATAAAAGAAGTTGCAGTTGTCAATAGTAGTTTGGTTTATGCGTCTCGGTAATTGTACTCTAGGGTCAATCAGATGATGATATTCAACACATTATTACGCGAAAACAGCAAACCGTTAAAAATCGATAAAAATCGATAAAAATCAATATCACACTTTTTTTCTTCATCGATTTTTACCGATTTCCGTTAAAAATCGATAACCATCACTTGATTTGTATCGATTTGTATCGATATCGATTTTTATCGACTGACTACGTCGGGATATATTGGGATTTTAATTTTTTCTGCAAATCGCTGTATATAGAGATTATTACATGTTAAGATCATGATATTGTTTTTAATGACAAATCACGAACGAGCGAGTCTTCGAGCGAGTGAGTGATTTGTCATTAAAATCGAGTGAATAAAAACAATATGATCTTAACATGTCCTAATTTGTTTATTACACATTAAGCATTGATATACAGTACTGAAACTTAGGCTTAAAGCAACTTCATTAAAATCACTAGTAAAAGTCATTGTTTGCTCACCGAAAGCAACATTTCCTTGATATATCCATCAACTACTTCAAAGTTCTGCTCTTCTTTATCGCTTAAAATGATCTGAATAAGTTTACATCTTCATTGGTCTTCCAAGCAGTGTTTTTGCTCTCATTTTCTTCAAGAAAACCATCAATATCGTTTGAAATAGGTACAAATATCGAACTTGAAGCCGCTTCACTTCGTCCTCAGCTCGATGGAAAAAGGCGGGAATCCAAACGCGCTCGCATCATGTACAAATTATATAAGAGGGATTGTGATTGGTCAGTGTAATCTCTAACGAAGAATTTGATTGGACAATTCTATCCCGTGAAGTGATATCATATTAGTTCACTAGTGATTGATATGATATCACTTCACCGGATATCAATTTTATTTACAGCTTTATCACACTGATATCAATGCTTAATGTGTAATAAATATATTTATTACACTTCAGACAATATTTTGTAGTTTATTTAAGTACATGATTGTACAGTTTGATGGCCATAGGGAGTTTTGATTTTTCTTTTGTCTAGATTTGTTAGGTAGGGGGGAGTGAAGTTGTATAAGTTAATATATTATGTCAAGTCTCCCAAGTTGCTTATATACAGAGAGTTTAAATAGCATTACAGACGTTACAGTAAAATCACCCATACTTTCAGGTTATTGTATTTTAACACAAATTTCTGTGAATTTAAAAACTTTTAAAACCATAATTGGTGATGGAGCTCTTGCTATATGTTTGAAGTTTATTATAAACAGTAAACTTTCCAGAATTATTCTATTCACTCTAAGCAATGAAGAAAAGTTTGGTGTTACAGACATTACAGCTTTTGTTACAGACGTTACACTGTACGAAATATAGATATTTTATGCAATGAAACTTAAAGGTAAAATAATATGAACACTAGAAAATGTATGTTTTATATTGTTGTTCAACTTGTCAATCCATTTCTAATGCTTAATCTTATTGAATAGGTTAATTTTCCACCTTATAATTATTTAATATAAGACACTGACAAGTGGCTATAATCAAACTATAATTTGAAGATTATATATCCTCTCAAGCTTCGTTTGTGGTAAAAACCGTCCCATAGTGGTTTAAAAAGTGCTCTGTTGATGAAATTACCAAGGTACCAAGGTTAGGTGACTTTATGAAAACAGTGAAGAAAGCATGTACTTTTTACTATGTAACATATATCTGTGTAACATCTGTAACACACAATGTGTAACGTCTGTAACACCAAATATGTAACGTCTGTAACATGATTTCAGTAACTTTTTAAAGAGCTATACCTAATCTCTTGTCATATTTTTGTTTCCTATAACTTTTCAAAAGAGAACCAGGGAAACCACAATCAGAAGACTTGGGCTTGGCTTGCAATACAAAAATAATCATGTTTTTGTAGTCTGGCTATGTAACGTCTGTAACGAAATTCGTACCCCCCCAAAAGAATTGTTAATGCTTGAGGAGTCTTCCCAAGATTATGTATTTTGAAAGACCATCACAAATATTTACCAATCTTACATACAACTCCTAGCTGTAGGTTTTATTTGCTTTTATAAAAGAAAATTCAAATTGCACTAATTAGGGCAAATTATAACCAAAAAATCTCCATATGTTCTCACTGTGTTGATGTCCCCCCTGAATGTCAGTCCAAGAAAATTTTATAAAATTCATAAACATTGAACACTAAAGACTATGATTTGAAACAAATTCATTCAGTTTTACAAGTTCTGAGAAATGCATTTTTTCCATCTCTCATGTGGAATTGCCCATAAGCTTATATAAATTTACATAATTAAGCTTATATGCAGGTTCCTGGACGTAGAAGAGTGCTCAATACATACATTAAGTACATGCATACTGTAATATATGACATAAGCTTACACTTATAAAGCTTATACAAATGATGAATTTTAAAAGTAACGTACCCTACATGTACCCTACATGTTACAGACATATCGTGATGTCAGTACAGTATGAAGGACATTGACACTACATACCTTAGTACATGTATACACATCAAAGCAATCCAAATCAGTGGTTTGTATGATCCAAAAACCCATGTTGTATGGAAAATAGCAAGTTATAAATTTCATTTCAACGAAGAGCTGCATGCATGTTTACTTGGCACTATTTGAGCCCGCGATACACTTTGGTTACAAATTATTGACTGAGTGGAGGAGGGGACATAAAATAGCAGCAACAGACAAAACAGTGTAAAATAGCCAATGCTCGCTAGTAAATATCAAATTCAAATTATCAATCTTGGTTTTTTTACTATTATTTATCGCGTGTTTCACCTAAAGCTGTAGTGACATTAACATTTAGAAGAAAATAACAAAAACGTAACAAATCCATTCCAAACACCCCTCCCCCAAACTTAACCCCCACGGGCGTTGAAATTGGAAAGTTAAGATGGCGGCCGCCAGATCAAAGATTTTGAATTTGTATCGTCAGATATTGAGGGAGAGTCAAAAATTTACCAGCTACAACTACAGGTAATGGTGACCTTCAAGCAACATTTCGATGCATAGTCGATGGTAGGCTCCCTAAACTACTAGTGTCCCGTGCACAATATGTACACTGCTATTGACAGTACGTCCCCATGCAGTGAACAGCTATAATGTACATGTAACCATTGTAGGTCATGAACATCAAACAGGAATATTTATTATTATAAAATGCATTCAAAAATAGATCTCTGTGATCTGATTGGCTGTTATCCGTGTTTGCAAACGCGGTATTGACGTAAAAACGTTTCTTGGGTGTTTAAGCTCTGCATACATGGCTCAGTTAAATTGTACATGAAAACTGGTTGGCACTGATTTCTAAAGGTAAAAAATACTGTATTTACCAGACGTTTCGGTTGTGTACTGCAACCTTCATCAGCTACAAGATGCAAATTTGGTGTCTAGGGAATATAAGCTTATGTATGATCACTTGAGAATGTTGTAGACTTTATATATAAATGTAGTAACTCTAAATGAACGTAGGGATATAAATGTGTTCATTTAGAGTTACATTGTACTTTCACGTACGGAATGCCTGAGGCTTAAGGACCAGCCTATTAACCTACAATGTAGTAGGGTAAAATCAAGAATTAACCTTAGATTAGTGAATTTAACCCTGGGTTAGCGTTTAAACCAGCTTTCGAACAACCGGGCCCTGGATGTTTGTCCAACATAGACTTTGTTACATAATACTTGCAGTTGATACGGTAAACAATTAACACCCGTGGTGGAAACCTTATCAACTCTGTCTTTTGGCTTTTTTAGAATTGACGAGATAGTGTGAGTCGATTTGTGTGACACTTTGACATTGAACTTGCTCTGGTGATCTTTTCAGACACGTCTTTAATGTATGATAAAACTACGAAACCACTATTTGCTTGGGCTGTTGCGGTTGCTGCAGTTGTGTTCACTGTTGTGGTCTTGATGTTTTGCAGCTTTTTAGGAATTTCATAGCGTAACTGTATTTGCACCTAAAACGTCGAAAACATGTTTGGTCTCAGTAGATTTCTCTCTGGGAGTAGATGGGATGTTATGAGCATGCATGACCAAGAAGGGTTTCGGGGCTTAAAATAACAGCTGCTCGGTCGCTGGACATGGTGGCCAGCAAAAACGGACATGCTGCATTCCAGGCCAGTCAAAAAAAAAAAAGCAATATGAAGTTAATAATTAACCAAACAACAATATATACAATGTTGTGTATAATGTTATAAATATTAATCCATTGACTCCTACACCGGCCGAAACCGGCCGTAAACATCGATACTGCTTTGAAAAATTCTAACTTTCTGAATTTTCGTAACATCGATCTCATGGCCAGTTATTAGTGATAACTAGATAACTCTTCAAATTTTAACCTCAAGTAAACTGACTTTCAGGTCCGATTTCTGAGCATTTAAGTTCAATTTATTTTTCATAGAAATCGAAAATGAACGACATTTGACTTGGATTTTCTTCCAAAATACATCCTTGCGAAACAAAACACCACTTTCTCGGCAAACTTCCATCTCTCTTCTTGATATAGTCATGAATTTTTCCCTCTCTCTTCCTTAACCCTTTGACTCCCACGGCGCCCGAAACCGCCCGTAAAAATCGATACTGCTTTGAAAAATTCTAACTTTCTGAATTTTCGTAACATCGATCTCATGGCCAGTTATTAGTGACAACTAGATAACTCTTCATATTTTAACCTCAAGTAAACTGACTTACAGGTCCGATTTCTGGGCATTAGTTCAATTTGTTTGCCATAAAAATCAAAAATGCGTGTTTTTGACGCAATTTTACACCTCGAAAATGAACGATATTTGACTTGGATTTTCTTCCAAAATACATCCTTGCGAAACAAAACGCCACTTTCTCAGCAAACTTCCATCTCTCTTCTTGATATAGTCGTGAATTTTGCCCTCTCTTTTCCTTAACTCGCCGAACAATAGCCATTTCCTTAGGCCCACTTTCGCTAACACGTGTTTTCCTTCTGCACGCCCGAAAAGGATGCCGGGAAACATCCGGGAATTTCGGCATAGATCTCCCCCGAAAATCCCTCTTTTAAGAATATATAGAGTGTCGAGCCACTCGGTCCTACAGGCAAAATATTGCACCGGTTGCATTCTTTACAAGTCCAAAGTCGCCAAAAATGCCTTTGTAGGTCCTGGAATCCAACACAGAAAGACCAGAGAGACGATTTCACAATTGAGACCGCCATTTTGAATTTCCAAACGGCAACGTCGAAATGTGATCGTGAATTCGTATCTAAACTCCTGATTTCTTCCAGGAGAACGGTCTCTACCACACCAGTCAAGCTTAATGATGCTGTCCTGGGGGCTTCTGTGGTGAATAATGGCTATAAACACTCTAAAAATGCAAAATTGACCGCTCCTAGTAGCTACGAGATGCCGTTCCTCGAGGAGATTCACCAAAAGAGAAAGATTACGTCAGAACCTGAGCCCGTGGGCTTTCAGAACTGTCAAGATTTCCATGGAAACCCCTTATATGGAATCGAAATTTCCTATGGCGTGATTAGGTCCAGAAAATCGCAAAAAAACTCAAAAATCTCTGGGTGTCAAAGGGTTAAGGAGAAAAAATATGAGGTCACGTGACCAGGACTTTTGTCACCTCCGGGAAGAAGTTAGGGTTGGGGTTAACTCAAAACTAGGGTTAGGGTAACAATTCAGGCTTAGGGTTATTTTTTTTTGCCCTTGGGTTAAGTTCTGGAAGCTAGGGTTAGATTTGACTGAAGGCTGGCTTAGGGGCTAGGGTTAGTCACGTGACAAGCATCACTGCCCCCCTGGATCACCATAGGGTGAATGTGACCATTGGTCTGACTAACATCCACGACAACTATTCTTCTCTGCTGTCTAAATTTCACAATGACCACTCCCCCAACTTTGACTTTTTGACCTATATGTAAAATTGGGCTTTTGAGGTCTATAACAAATACCCTCCCCCCCTAAGTCCTTCAATCAAGCTCAGTTTCAAATAAAATTTGGCATGTATAACCGTCTTAGGTAGACTTAATGTTTTAAATAGTTTTTGGTAGGAAAAAATGGCAAGTAAGTGGAAAAAAAAAAAAAAAAAATTATTGAATTTAACCCTTTGACTCCCACGGCGCCCGAAACCGCCCGTAAAAATCGATACTGCTTTGAAAAATTCTAACTTTCTGAATTTTCGTAACATCGATCTCATGGCCAGTTATTAGTGACAACTAGATAACTCTTCATATTTTAACCTCAAGTAAACTGACTTACAGGTCCGATTTCTGGGCATTAGTTCAATTTGTTTGCCATAAAAATCAAAAATGCGTGTTTTTGACGCAATTTTACACCTCGAAAATGAACGACATTTGACTTGGATTTTCTTCCAAAATACATCCTTGCGAAACAAAACGCCACTTTCTCAGCAAACTTCCATCTCTCTTCTTGATATAGTCGTGAATTTTGCCCTCTCTTTTCCTTAACTCGCCGAACAATAGCCATTTCCTTAGGCCCACTTTCGCTAACACGTGTTTTCCTTCTGCACGCCCGAAAAGGATGCCGGGAAACATCCGGGAATTTCGGCATAGATCTCCCCCGAAAATCCCTCTTTTAAGAATATATAGAGTGTCGAGCCACTCGGTCCTACAGGCAAAATATTGCACCGGTTGCATTCTTTACAAGTCCAAAGTCGCCAAAAATGCCTTTGTAGGTCCTGGAATCCAACACAGAAAGACCAGAGAGACGATTTCACAATTGAGACCGCCATTTTGAATTTCCAAACGGCAACGTCGAAATGTGATCGTGAATTCGTATCTAAACTCCTGATTTCTTCCAGGAGAACGGTCTCTACCACACCAGTCAAGCTTAATGATGCTGTCCTGGGGGCTTCTGTGGTGAATAATGGCTATAAACACTCTAAAAATGCAAAATTGACCGCTCCTAGTAGCTACGAGATGCCGTTCCTCGAGGAGATTCACCAAAAGAGAAAGATTACGTCAGAACCTGAGCCCGTGGGCTTTCAGAACTGTCAAGATTTCCATGGAAACCCCTTATATGGAATCGAAATTTCCTATGGCGTGATTAGGTCCAGAAAATCGCAAAAAAACTCAAAAATCTCTGGGTGTCAAAGGGTTAACTCGCCCAACAATAGCCATTTCCTTAGGACCACTTTCACTAACACGTGTTTTCCTTCTGCACGCCCGAAAAGGATGCCGGGAACATCCGGGAATTTTTGACAGAAAGCATCCCGCATTTCCTTTTTTTAGAGTTTTATAGAGTGTCGAGCCACTCGGTCCTACAGGCAAAATATTGCACCGGTTGCATTCTTTACAAGTCCAAAGTCGCCAAAAATGCCTTTGTAGGTCCTGCAATTCACCACAGAACAACCAGAGAGACGATTTCACAGTTGAGTCCGCCATTTTGAATTTCGTAATGGCAGAGCCGACATGTATTGGTGAAAATCGTTTCTCGCTGCTGGGTTCTTTCAGCAGAACGGTCTCTACCACACCAGTCAAGCTTAATGATGCTGTCCTGGGGGCTTCTGTGGTGAATAATGGCTATAAACACTCTAAAAATGCAAAATAGGCCGCTCCTAGCAGCTACGAACTGCTGGCCCTCATGGAGATCCATGACAAGAGAAAGATTACGTCAGAACCTGAGCCCATGGGATTTCAGAACTGTCAAGATTTCCATGGAAACCCCTTATATGGAATCGAAATTTCCTGTGGCGTGATTAGGTCCAGAAAATCGTTAAAAAACTCGAAATAGCTCAGGAGCGAATGGGTTAAAGAAGAGGATGTAATGAACCTTAAAACAGAGTGGAACTTCATGTGCATTCCACGTGCCGTGATAGAATGAGGGTATGCCCAAGGTACGGAGTTAAGTCAAGCTATGTAAATCCAACCACTAGACAAGTATTCTACATAAGGACATTGACGAGGCCGGATCGGCAAAACTTTGTTTGTTATATAATATTGGAATAAGAACTTGACACAAAATTTGTACATTGAGAGATACAGTAGAAATTTAGAAACTTGTTTCAGTAACCGGAAATGTTATTACCAAATTCTCTCTTCACGTGGATCACCGACAACTACATGTATCTATAACTCTTCAAAAAAAAATCACCATTACATTAATGATGTTTCTTGCAGAACAGTGCACATGAAAATGTATTGTGGATCAGTAATCGTATTTCTTCCAAATACTACTATTTACATATCAAACAAAATTGGTTAGAAGTTACATGTAAACAGACAAAATAACGGGTGCTAATTAATGCCTTTTCAGACAGTTTAACAGTTTGCTAAGATGTTTTTCATTTCAATCAACATGTGTCAACCAATCAATCATCTTATCTTATCTTAAGTGTCTCAGTCATAACATTGACTGTGCAATATAAGTGAATAAATTATTATTATTATATTATTAACATTCTCACGTGCACCGCTAATGAACTGATAATGCCGAAATACATTTTGAATCACTTTATCGCGTTTGGCCGGACAAATGACTATTTTAAGCCCCCAGCAATGACAAGCATTATTATTGTTCATCAATAATTTTGGACAATTTAATAGTATTGGATAAAATCCCAAGAAGATATCGTAAATGACATTTACATACATGTATAGATTTTAATATGGGATAATGCGTCATGCGTTCAGCAATTTTCTAAATTGCATAATTTCAAGGTTTATTTTTATAACACTTTCCATTTTCAGAACTCTGCAAGCTCATGTTATTTCAGGGACGGATACAGCTAGACTTGGATTGGTTGGCTAACCACCCACCTCTTTAGTGGTTTAAAAATATAGAAAACATGAATAATATTAGAAGTACTTAAGTATTTATAATGAGTGTTCTATAAACACTCCCCTTTCATGTTTCGTGTTATTACATGGTTTAGGAGCCGGTTCAAACCAGTTGTTCAGATGTTATACAGCTATTTCAAAAAAGGTTGTTGAAGGTTTTGTTGCATCTTGCAACTGTCATTTACAATATCTTCTCGGGATTTTATCCAATACGGCTATTGAAATTTTCCAAAAATATTGATGAATAATTGCTTTTTCAGATGGCAATGGTTATTCTTATGTGAAAGATTCTATATTCTGATCTCGAAAATCAGCAAGCATGAACAAGGTATATTGAGCTACATGTCCATGTATATAATTTAGTTCAAAATATTCTTTCCACAGGGAATATGCCATTAGAAGAACAAATGCTTTTCGGACAAACCAAAATATTACAGATACAGAGCACATAAACAGACTTCTAAGCCATGCAGAACAAAACCTAGAAGTCATTAAACGACAAGTAAGTGTTGTAACCCAAGGGAAGTATTTAAGGCTTAATGCCGAGTTTCGAGGTAATTAACTATTAAATTTTTATGTTTAAATTTGACAAAAGTTGTCAAACAAGACATTTTAAAATCAGGTTATAATACTATATAATTATTGTTCCTGAATTCCTAAGAGGAAATGCTAAACAAATGCTTTTCAATTCAGCTGTATACTGTAATGTTAATGAGCTTCATCAAACCAGCTAAGACAATATTTGTCCACCAATATTTATTTCCACAAGTCCTGAATTAGTACATTGTATACTATATAAATAGGTAATTGCATGGGGCTGAGTAAAATTTTAAGGATTAATTTCATGCGTGTTTTTTCAAAGTTTCCCAAATTGCCTGAGTCGCGAAGCAACAAGGACAAAATTGGAAACTTTGAAAACACAAGTGAAATTAATCCTTAGTTTTACGAGGAACCATGCGATTACTTGTTTATAATATAAAGGACAAAATTCAAACAAAATATAACGTGCTTGTCCTTACTGATTTAATTCAAAATGGCATCATGATAGCATACATGTATGAGCACGTGTTCTGTGAACTTTTCACTGAGTTTTCACTGAAATACAACCAATGTTTTACTATTCTCACTGCATAATTAATTAGCTCGTCAGTATAAATACCCCTCCCACCTTAAAGTCGTCACTTCAACGGTATTCCGGGACGGCAGCAAGATTTTGGCCTTTTCCTGTCGAGCCGCCACCAGCGTTACTCATGGCCGACCAACCTGTTCTTCCTTGCGCTCCCGGCGCTGCTCCAGCGCAGCAACAAGAGCCACAGCTTTTCAAGAACCAGCAGAGGACCCAGGTCCAGTTCTAGTGCCGGCACCAGAACCGGCAGAGCTCGAGTAAGCATTGTCAAATGGAGTAGCAAACGGGGTAATTTGTTGGCAGTTACGATAGAGCTTTATCTGGTGTGGTATATTCTTTCTCTAGCTTTGTACATGTTTTCTCTCGGCCTCGGTTTGTTTTCACTTCAGCTTAAGTGCCCTTTCGCTCACAGGGTTTTATTTTTGCTCTCTGGTATCGGTACTTAGTTCGTAGTAGCTTGTCCATTTCACCCCGTAAATTTGGTTATTTTTTAGGCATCTTTGTACTAGCTCGGCTTGTTTTAGTAGTCCTTTCCGGTTGGCTCATTAGTATTTGGCGGTTTTCAAGTGCCGGCTTATTAGGTAATTTTGTCTTCCTAAGTATTTAGTTACTTTTTATTGGGGTTCTTTGCCGTTTTGGAAAGTTTCAGAATGCCCTTCGGTCAGCTGCGTTATAGGTCAAATTGTTTCTGGTTCTAGTCATAACTCTTCGCTCTCGCAATTTGTTATTTTGGGGCGTTTATGTGTTTTCTACTATCGGTATCTCATGGTGTGTTTGCCTTTGCTTCGGTTCCCTCGTGTATTTCAGTATGAGGTGCGGTTTTCCATAGCCCTATTGTGGTTTAATTACCTTATCGGCCTTCCTTTCTTTGTTATCCAAGCGTCGCTCATTAACCTAATTATAGTTCTGGTTGAGTGTTTAAGCACTTATGCAAATTTTGGTTAAAAGTCGTTTTAAAATTGCATCTGTAATTATTATTATTATCAATGGCTAAGGCGGACTAAGCACTTTATAGGTGCAAGTTCTATGTGTATTCCACCGGTGAAGGCGACCAGAATATGGGCAGTTGCAAGTTCTATGTGTATTCCACCGGTGAAGGCGACCAGAATATGGGCGGT
Source organism: Actinostola sp. cb2023 (assembly GCA_033675265.1). NCBI lineage: Eukaryota > Metazoa > Cnidaria > Anthozoa > Actiniaria > Actinostolidae > Actinostola > Actinostola sp. cb2023. The sequence continues at coordinate 182,676 of JAUJYZ010001065.1, read as the reverse complement.
TGCAAGTTATATGTGTATTCCACCGGTGAAGGCGACCAGAATATGGGCGGTTGCAAGTTCTATGTGTATTCCACCAGTGAAGGCGACCAGAATATGGGCGGTTGCAAGTTATATGTGTATTCCACCGGTGAAGTCGACCAGAATATATATGGGTGGTTGCAAGTTCTATGTGTATTCCACCGGTGAAGGAGACCAGAATATGGGCGGTTGCAAGTTATATGTGTATTCCACCGGTGAAGGCGACCAGAATTGGGCGGTTGCAAGTTATATGTGTATTCCACCGGTGAAGGTGACCAGAATTGGGCGGTTGCAAGTTCTATGTGTATATCACCGGTGAAGGCGACCAGAATTGGGCGGTTGCAAGTTATATGTGTATTCCACCGGTGAAGGCGACCAGAATTGGGCGGTTGCAAGTTCTATGTGTATACCACCGGTGAAGGCAACCAGAATTGGGCGGTTGCAAGTTATATGTGTATTCCACCGGTGAAGGTGACCAGAATTGGGCGGTTGCAAGTTATTTGGTATTCCACCAGTGAAGGCGACCAGAATTGTTGCAAGTTATATGGGTATTCCACCGGTAAAGGCGAGCAGACTTGTTTGAAATGATATGTGTATTCCACCAGTGAAGGCGACCAGAATTGTTGCAAGTTATATGTGTATTCCACCGGTGAAGGTGACCAGTTTATATGTGTATTCCACCAGTGAAGGCGACTAGAATTGTTGCAAGTTATATGTGTATACCACCGGTCACGGCGACTAGAACTGTTTGAAGTTATATATGTGTATTCCACCAGTGAAGGCGACCAGAATTGTTGCAGGTTATATTATATGTGTTCTATAATATACCATTGGTGAAGACGGTTAGAATTGTTTGAATATAAGCTACATGTTTGTTATGACTTGTATTCCGCATGTGAAGTTAAAACTGTGTGTAGTACCACCCGGTAAAGGCGGCCAGAGTTGTTTGAAATCATTACTGTGTGTGTATATATCCGGTGAAGGCGGCCAGAATTGTTTGATTATATGTGTACGCGCGTTTTACTGGAGGCAACCTCAGGCCCCGGCACATTTGTGATTGATGTCTAACGATATAGCTCCACATGGTGTGTCTATAGGGCGCACTTTTGGATTATATGAGATTACTTGGGATGTGCCGGGGAGTCTGTCATAACACAGCGCGAAACGAGTTGTAGTTTGATCTGAGCGCCGTAATTACCGTTAGTTCACGCCTTTCTATATTGCTTGTCTTGTCATAGGCTACTACCCCGCCTCAGGGCGTTAGAAGGCAAATTAGGCTGCGCACTATGGAAAGTACGGATGCCCGGCCGCACTAGCGGGGGCGTTTCTGATAATTGTATTGGGCATCAATACTTGCATTAAAATTCGTCGATGTTTGTCGTTTGCTTTGATTAAAGGGCTGGTTATCATCTTGTTTGTTTCGTACTGTCTCAGTTCTTTGTACCCTTTCCCCCGCTTTCTTCGTTGACCTTGGGGAGGCCTGCTCTGTGCCTTAATTTCGGACCTAGTTCGGAGCTCGGGGTCAACGAAGGGGTGGATCTCCTGCTTTTCATTTTTTGCTTCTGATTCACACGGGATTTTTTGTTTTCGCTTTTCCGTTTTTTGTTTTGTTCAGTTTTGGGTTTCCATCTCATTTTATGCGAGAGTTATCGATGCTGCATTGCATCCACTCTCTGACGATTCCTGTGTGCGACACTATGCAGGGGACTCTCCCCTTCGTTGGCCCCCTGGCCTGGGAGTGTTGAATCCACGCGCTACGTTTTCCCTCGCCTTCAGTTTGTCAGGGCGGGAGAAATCCATAACCATTTGCCATTTGCTTCTCTAGTGAGTAGTTATTGTTCATATATCGGGTGGACATTGTTGGAAATCGTGCGAGAAGCCTTTAACGAAATATACCGTAGCGGTTCATGGCGTCTTTGTTAATGTTTGTGTATTCATTGATGGGGAATTAGAAGGTGTTGGGATCGATCGTTTTCTCAATCCTTTTTGCTACAGCCACCCTGTGTTCGCCTTGCCAATTCCAAGACTTGTGAAGGGGTGCGGTTTTATCACTGACACGGTCGTCGAGTGGGTGTCCACTAGGGTACTTACATTTTGGGGTAGGGTCGGCGATATGGCACCACCCCACTTAGTTCTCCGTAGAGCCATCTAAGCCCCGCCTCTGCCATGACCAGCGATTTTTTAATCGTTGGATTAGGGATCTTCCCGCGGATTTGTCCAGATACGCACTGGTCATTTTCAAGCGTCGTTCGATGATAAAAGAGGCTACCAACATGTATTTCTCCATCCTTCATCCCGCACCTGCTTCGAGCTTGAACGAAACAGCGTTTACTTTGTAATTTGGGTGGAAAGCAAGTGCGTATATGTACCACAATTTAGGGCTTGCCGTTACAAAGTGCAGCTCGTTCGCTCGGGGTTCCTGTGTCGCAATGCATTGTTGATCGCCACGTGGGTCAGCGTTTTCTCCCACCGGCTTGGGAACGTCTACCCCCTTGAAAAATGTTCGCCGAGGCCGCCGCCTACATTATGTGTTACATGCTCATAGAGGCCGGTTACTTTATCAGTATCAGTAAATCGCACTGGGTTCCCTTATCAGCACGGGACTTTTATTATATCTGTTTCCATCGACTTTAATCAGGTTTGTGCAAGCATCTAATTGATCACTAGTAAGAATTCAAAGCACGTTTGTCATTTCCAACAATTCCTAGTGGGGATTATTTCATCTTAGAACTGACTTTGAAGCCATGGAAGAAAGTGTCAAACAGCCGAAGGCAGGCCGTCAGATCATCCTCGAGTGAAGAAAACCGAATTTTAAACCGGCAATAATTCTGGTCGATTACGAAGGAATCTTGGTCATCAATCGTAGATGCAGTACTGTTCATGACTTTTGAAGACACATAGAACGCCTTCCAATAGTTGTTTGTAGGTCGTGTTGTAATTCATAATAAGTAAATGCTTGTTTCATCGACCTTGAGTTTATTTTTGAAATATAAACCGAGCTTTCGAGCTACGCGCTCATCTTCAGGGTTACAATGTGTATGTAGGCGTCATTACAACGTGCCTTGTCAACCCGGCGAGATTCGACCACCCTCTATTTCTGTGTTGGGCTGCCTGTGTCTTATTTGATTGGCCGTTGGAAAATAATATGGCCGGGAATTCACTTCTAGACTTCTATCCTTTTGATATTTTGAAGTTCTAAAATTACTTTCTAAAAAAGATTAGCATCTACTTGGGTCCTGTATGCCATTTATTTAGCGATTAGAACGTTTTTTCTCAACCGTTTGTTATTGTTTTTGATTTTAATGCGCATGCGTTAGGCTTGACACTGCTCCGTTTAAGCATCGGATAGCTAATTGTCGAGTCCTCAAGTGCGTCTTGGATAGCGACGGCGGAAGGAATTCCGCTGTCAATGAGATTATTAAAGAAATCTAATGTTGTAGTCATGATCGAAATTTCAGTATACAGACCTTCTACATTTACGTACCATCGGCCCAATACCCGGGTGACGGCCCCTCGCGGAGGTATTCGGATGTACAGACTCCATGCTTACGCATAAGGTGTGGGTGCACCCTGAACGGTTTTTCGGCCTCCATTCGTTTGACTTCATTTCCCTGGATAGTATTGCCAGAAGGATAGAAGCGGAAATCCTCTGCCTCGTGCACACCCAGTGCGACTCCCGCGGGTCTGTTAGGGTCAACCTCATCGTCAATATAGTCCGATGCCTGCCAGGCATGACGTTCATACGTTTCCGCCTTAGCTTTTGTTCCACTTGGCCCTTTCCGCAACATTTTCTGAGCTGCATTTTCTACCAAAGTTTCCATGGTGCGTTCACTGTTGTTGTGCCGGGCATTCGACCAAGACCGTTCTGGTGGCATGGGCCACCCTTCAAGACATGGTTGTTGATCGGCTACTGGTAGACAGAAAGGGTTCTGGTTCAGAACTGCTTTTCCCTTCCCGGCATTGTCGGGAATGGACCTCGCCGGTTTGCTTGCAATGGGATCTCTGGGCGTTCCGATGTGTTAGCAAGAACTATCCTGCATCCGTAGGTTTCAAGACCTTAGAAAGCTGCCTGACGCTGTCCTACACCCCATCGATCCCTTGGTATCCCAACGCCTTTGATGGAAATTTCTGCCAGGCTTGTGGTTCAGGAACATGCCCATGTCTGCGGCAGAGGTCGGCTTTGGAACAACAGCTGTCGGAATTTCTAACTGTTTCTAATTGGAGTTCATTACAGGACAGAGCCCATCTTTCAGTGGATAACTTATATATAATTTAGTACGAGACGCTGTTTTCTTTTTCATTGATTTCTTCACCAGGTGTTCAGACTCAGACTCGACCAGTGTATTTTCTAGTTCCTCGGTTTGTAGAATGCTAATTTATGTTATTGCGCTGCTCATGTATACGAAGCGTGAGCATCAGGAAGACTAAGGGGAACTGAATCTGAGTAATGGAGAGGAATAAAGAATGATATGGGTTACTTGGTGTGTGTTTGTCGTCTGGCTGGCAGTTTTGCTAGTTTGAGTGCCCATGGCACGGTGTTGAGGGCAGGAGCGGATTCTCCCCATAACTGAACCTTACCTGATGAGGTAATGAGTATGCAGTGAGGATGTGTAACTATTCTCACTGCATAATTAATTAGCTCGTCAGTATAAATACCCGTCCCACTTTAAAGTCGTCACTTCAACGGTATTCCGGGACGGCAGCAAGATTTTGTGACCCACCCACCTCCCCTGGTGGCGGCTACCTAACCTATGAAACACCTATCCTCGTTGTATGCCTATTGCCTCATCAGTCGCGGATTCTCCCCATAACTCAACCTTACCTGATGAGGTAATGAGTATGCAGTGAGAATGTGTAACTGTTTTATTTATCAGAATTGAGTCAATTGTGATAAAATTAAGTTTTTCTGGTGCTACAGTACTTCTGCATAGAAATGTGACATTTTTTTAAAATTGTAATGTACATGTAGCTCCCTCCTTCATGAGCCAATCAGCACTCAGTAATTTTGCCCTCTATGTTATAAATTTAAGATTTGCCATATCCATTTTAGTGTATTTCTATTATCCGATAATAATTATTGCAACGTTTTCTATAAACTTGGGTTTTTCAATTTTACTGCCATTCAAGTCGTTAATAAAGCATTATTATTAAATATTACTAGTCGTTAATAGAAAGTGCTGCGAGTTGAATTATTTGCAGGTTAACTACATTTATGCACATTCATTCTACATTTCAGGCAAATAATAATGACACGAGATAACAGATATATATCTAAATTTTAATTGATATAATAATATTTATCAACTTTAAAATGTAAGCTTAAATTCAATAGGCGATTTTGTTTTAATAGCCTTCTTACATCTTGCCTCGTGTAGAGCACATGGAATTTATAATTAGCTAATTTGCATAAACAACAGGGAATCCATAACATTGAAGTTTCTTAACGTGTTCATATAATAACAACAATAGAATATATGATTTAACACTTAGGTTTCAAAGTTCTCAAAATATCTTAGACATAGTCTCCAAGTCTTATGGGAGGCTTGACACATCTTCCGCTGCGGGTCACTGTTGGGGCCGCTGCTGCACTTGGCTGTGTGGTACTTGAAAGTGCTGTACTTGGAGGTTCTTTCATCTCTGTAACTTAAAGTGCATATCAGGGTTTTGTGTTTTCTTTTGAAAATCGATTATATATGAAGTGAATAGTGGGATGGTTCAGTATTTTGTGATTTGAGCTTCGCATTTGCGAGTTATGATGGTTTGAAATCGTGATATGTTAATTAGGTGACGTCAACGCAGGCATCATTTATTATACAAAAGCGCCCCTTTGCAAATTACTGACATTTTTAAACTGGCAAAAAGTTATTCTACAACTTATATAAAAACGATGTTAAACTTTTATTTCTATTTTAGAAAAGAGTGCTACTTGAAAAAGTTAAAATAAGTTACGGCAAATGCCTGCATTGACGTCACCTAATTAGTATATCATGATTTCAAACCTTCATAACTCGCAAATGCGAAGCTCAAATCACAAAATACTGAACCATCCCACTATTCACGTTATATGTAATTAATCGATTTTCAAAAGAAACCCAAAACCCTGATGTGCACTTTAAGGGGACTCATTGTTCTTACTAGATGTGCTTGATTCTGTTCTGTTGTACATGTATCTCTGATTTGTACACGATTTCTGTGATAAACCTTGTTTCCTACGTTCACAATGCAGCTGCGAGGAGTGGAAGCTTTTGCGATCACAGTTCCTTCTTTCCGAGGTGTTCTCTGTATTTGTGGATAGACTTTGACATTTACTGGTTGTCCAATGACAAGATTGGATAGTGGTTTGGAACTTTGGTCATGGTAGTGTTTGGCCAATTTGCTCTTGTGGATGATCTGCTCTGTGACATTTGTTTTTACTTCAGGCTTGTACAATGCAGGGGCGTAGCCAGGATTTTATCGGAGTGACGCAAAATTGTGAAATTCACGAAATGTATACATTCCACCTGACTTCACTCAATTTAGCACCTACTATTTCTTCTATAATTTTGTTTCGATGCAATTGTTGGGAGCACAATCTGACGAGCGGCGAAGTCGCGAGCTGCTAGGGGGGTTTGAGGTATAGGGTCTCTGAAATAGCATTTCCTGCCTTCTGAAAATAGTTTCCAGCAAGTTTTTGTTAAGCAATTCAGTTTTTACTGCAAAAAGGGTTTTTAATAAAGCTATCTATCTCTTGTATGTGGCCGAATCATAGGTCATTTGAGGGGTTGCAGACATGTAAATTTTATCATTATGTGTACATAATGATGTGTGTTTTATAGCTATTCAAACGAGATCTAGTGTTGATACCAAAGACAAAACCATTGATATCATGCAACTTGTCAGTGTTCGGCACAATATATGAATGAACGTACCTACGCTAACAGTTCCGTTTGCCTAACTGCATCGCCGGCTGTCACTAGCGTAGGGAGGGGGGCACGTGCCGCCCCTAAATTTTAGTTTGTTTGTTTGTTTTACTTTTTTCTATATTCAAATTCCGATCCTGGATCCTCGCTACACCCCTACTGGCTGTTTGAGTAGACTTTGACAGAAACGACAACTTTCGAGACTATGTATAAGATATTTTGAGAACAGTACATCTTCCAAACATATATTCTATTCATTTCGCCCCATTATGAACACGTTAAGAAACTCAATGGCAGCAGTCCCTGTTGTTTATCTTGTCAGTCGACTTTTTCCTGTGCCACTCACAGTCCACCTTGCAGGACACAAAGCACATGAACGCCTTTGGATTCATTTTCAATGTCAATTCGGATTATATCCAATTTTGCATTTCTCAGTTTCAGGGGATTTATATCTGTTATCCGTATCATTATTACCGTCACTTACACATTTTACTGATTTTATGTATTTGCTATAAGGATGTAAGGGTTTTAAAAATTCAATTGGGGGGGGGGGCGGTGCTATTTGCCCCTCCCCCTGCTACGGGACTGCCATGGGATATTAGTGTAACTTTCCTTCATGTGATTGACGACTTAATGATGAAAAGAAAAAAAAGCAAGGGTACATAAGATAGGACTAAGATAAGTATAGGCAGAGCGATTCTTCTTCCCTGTTACATAAGATATGGCTAAATAAGTAAATTTATAACGATAGAGGGCCCTGTTACTGAGTAGGACTAAGATAAGTATAGGCAGCGATTGGCTTCTTCCCTGTTACATAATGTACATTACTAAGATAAGTAATAGGCAGATTTCTATTCTTCTTCCCTGTTACATAAGATAGGACTAAGATAAGTATAGGTGAGCGATTCTTCTTCCCTGTTACATAAGATAGGACTAAGATAAGTATAGGTAGAGCGATTCTTCTTCCCTGTTACATAAGATAGGACTAAGAATAAGTATAGGTAGAGCGATTCTTCTTCCCATAGTTACATAAGATAGGACTAAGATAAGTATAGGTAGGTAGAGCGATTCTTCTTCCGTGTTACATAAGATAGGACTAAGATAAGTATAGGACGAGCGATTCTTCTTCCCTGTTACTAATTAATAAGTATAGGCAGCGAGAATAGGACTAAGATAAGTATAGGTAGAGCGATTCTTCTTCCCTGTTACATAAGATAGGACTAAGATAAGTATAGGTAGAGCGATTCTTCTTCCCTGTGACATAAGATAGGACTAAGATAAGTATAGGTAGAGCGATTCTTCTTCCCTGTTACATAAGATAGGACTAAGATAAGTATAGGTAGAGCGATTCTTCTTCCCTGTTACATAAGATAGGACTAAGATAAGTATAGGCAGAGCGATTCTTCTTCTGTTACATAAGATAGGACTAAGATAAGTATAGGTAGAGCGATTCTTCTTCCCTGTTACATAAGATAGGACTAAGATAAGTATAGGTAGAGCGATTCTTCTTCCCTGTTACATAAGATAGGACTAAGATAAGTATAGGTAGAGCGATTCTTCTTCCCTGTTACATAAGATAGGACTAAGATAAGTATAGGTAGAGCGATTCTTCTTCCCTGTTACATAAGATAGGACTAAGATAAGTATAGGTAGAGCGATTCTTCTTCCCTGTTACATAAGATAGGACTAAGATAAGTATAGGTAGAGCGATTCTTCTTCCCTGTTACATAAGATAGGACTAAGATAAGTATAGGTAGAGCGATTCTTCTTCCCTGTTACATAAGATAGGACTAAGATAAGTATAGGTAGAGCGATTCTTCTTCCCTGTTACATAAGATAGGACTAAGATAAGTATAGGCAGAGCGATTCTTCTTCCCTGTTACATAAGATAGGACTAAGATAAGTATAGGTAGAGCGATTCTTCTTCCCTGTTACATAAGATAGGACTAAGATAAGTATAGGTAGAGCGATTCTTCTTCCCTGTTACATAAGATAGGACTAAGATAAGTATAGGTAGAGCGATTCTTCTTCCCTGTTACATAAGATAGGACTAAGATAAGTATAGGTAGAGCGATTCTTCTTCCCTGTTACATAAGATAGGACTAAGATAAGTATAGGTAGAGCGATTCTTCTTCCCTGTTACATAAGATAGGACTAAGATAAGTATAGGCAGAGCGATTCTTCTTCCCTGTTACATAAGATAGGACTAAGATAAGTATAGGTAGAGCGATTATTCTTCCCTGTTACATAAGATAGGACTAAGATAAGTATAGGTAGAGCGATTCTTCTTCCCTGTTACATAAGATAGGACTAAGATAAGTATAGGCAGATCGATTCTTCTTCCCTGTTACATAAGATAGGACTAAGATAAGTATAGGTAGAGCGATTCTTCTTCCCTGTTACATAAGATAGGACTAAGATAAGTATAGGTAGAGCGATTCTTCTTCCCTGTTACATAAGATAGGACTAAGATAAGTATAGGCAGAGCGATTCTTCTTCCCTGTTACATAAGATAGGACTAAGATAAGTATAGGCAGAGCGATTCTTCTTCCCTGTTACATAAGATAGGACTAAGATAAGTATAGGTAGAGCGATTCTTCTTCCCTGTTACATATCTTACCAACTTCTACTTTATTTTACGAACTCCGAATAATTATATGCTTGAAAAAGCCCAATTTCAAGCACGAATAACTAATCCCTACAATCCATAGGGTGATAATATGTTGTTTTTTATTTGCTTGTTTCTTTGGCTTTTTTTCTTTTTCTTTCCACTTTTTCTTTTTGTGTTTATGCCATCGAGTGTGTACATTTAATTAAGTCCGTAAGTACATTGTAAGTAAATGTCCTAATCTTCGGATAGTGTTCGGAACTAGTCAGGTGATCGAAAATCAGCGACGATGTATCGACATTGTACCCGATGGCTTATTCGTCTGATTGTCGACATTTTATCGATTTGGAATCGTTCTTCTCGTGTGGTTGTCGTTGTTCATTCCATGGAGTTTTTTAACATGTGCTTTTCGCTGAACGAGAACGCGTTGTTTAGAAGGGTAAGTTTACACCTCTAATGTACTATTATTCTATGCTATTTTGCACCATAAACAAGACACATCTCTCGTGCAAAGTGTCAAGTGTTTGTTCATAAAAATGTTTTCAAGTTTGTTGAGATTAAGCTTATTTTGTTCGGCCTTTAGTTATAACGCTTAGCTGTGGATTGATGGCTGATCGACTGGTCAGTTATGCAGTCGAGCACCTCCATGTGAACCCGTTTTTATCATCCCCAATATTTGTTTCAACCAATCACAATCGAGAATTCTCCCGTATCGAGACACTCTACTGTCCTGATATTCTACGGTATCAGGACACTCTACTGTCCTGATATCATATATCACGGACAGTTGGTTAAAATGTGGTTCTAAATAAGAAACCATTGTATTTTTATATTACTTCTGGTCATTTTAAGGGAAAATATGTTTCATTCAAAAGATAAATAAACGTTTTGAACAAAACTGCGAACGATTGAACTTTTCCCGCCACTTCTCAAACTCACGGACGCGTGCCGACAATATGCTAATAAGTTTGTATTTTGAAAAGATCGTCCTCGATGTTTTTAGTGAAATTCTTTCATTTCGGCGAAAAGAGTGGGATGATAATATATAAAAAGTGTCAAGTTATTACTGTATAACTTAAGCTTATGAGACACAAACAAACACTTTGAATTCGATTCAGACGGATTCGGCTCTCGTTACTCTTTGTCCCAAAACTCTCAAAAGCCGTTGTAATCGCTAAATAAATCACATACAGGACTCAAGTAGATATTAATCTTTATTTAGAAAGCAGTTTTAGAAATTCAAGATATCAAAAGGACAGTGATTTACGGCCATATTAAAATATTATATGCTTTTGTTGATCAAACTAGACGCTTGGTTCAAGCGCTCACTCGTGCCCTGGTGCAATTGAGTATAGGGTACACCGTATCATGAACGACCACATGAACGATCAAAAGATCAGTATGCTTTTTCTATTTGAGTGGTAATCACAGGTATAGCCCAAGCTGACTGTTTGTGTTGAATGTATGTGGTTATCGTGTGAAAGATGGAATCTTGATGATTTGGGTACATTTTTTGCAATGTATTTTCTTTCGAGCCTCCTTATTTTTAAGTCGCCTCACTGGAATTCTGCTTGGTTCTCTATCACGAACTGCATGGTAGTTTAATGGTATTTGGTAGTTGTATCTACTATTACTACTAGTATAAACATCACATTCATAGTAGTTGTATCTAATACGGTTATAATAAATAAACTTTGCATATCGTGATCTACATGTTTTTATTGATATAAACTGTGAATCCTTCTCATCAGTATTACATACATACATACATACATGCATACATACATGGTTTATTTGTTTCTGCAGGTTTGTTTACATAACGCAAGACTTAAAGTGCTACTTAGACGAAAATCGATCGATGTTTAATTTAGCTGAAACTTCACTGAAATAATCTCAAAGAGCCATACAATTACTGGTTAATGTGTTTTCTCAAAATTCCTATGGGAAGTATTACATTTTTATGAATCTTTAGAAGTGTCAGTGAGGTCATCTACTCAACCCTAACAATCAACACAGCTTCGCTCCATACATTTCTTTGTGTTTAGTTTCTTGAATTATTTTATTTCTATGAAGCTAAAAGTTTGGGCGAAGGAGTTTTCTTACATTATTTGTGCTTAGGATTGAATGTCTGACCAGTTGTCTTCAATGCAAAGCTGTTATCTGAACAAAACATTGAGATATTTTGACTCACAAAATACAAAGAAATGTATGGAGCTGAATGTTGGGTTGAGTAGATGACGTCACTGACTCCTCTAAAGATTCATGAAAATATAGTACTTCCCTCTGGAATATCGAAAAAAGATTTTACCTAGTTATTATTAGACCCTTGAAGAATTATTCAATGAAGTTTCAGCTAAATTAAACTTCGATCGATTTTCGTCTAAGTAGCACTTAAAGTCCTGATGTGGACCTGCCTAACTACTTATCTAAAGTGTATTGACAGATAATTCGCTTGCTTTCTCAAATATATCACAATCATAACTGTTTAAGCTTATAAGTAGGTAGGTAGCACAGCAATAGCAAGCATAAACTTGTATGACAACAATAGCAACACTCATGTGAGTCATGACACAAATAATGCAAAGTAAAGTCCACTTCACCTTCGTCGGGAAACATCGTGGGTTGCTTCCAGCCATCCAGGATTGTAGTTCATCAACGGTTTGTATAATAAAGGCTTTCATTCATAACATATTGATCGTAATTTATAAGTTTGGCATTGTTTATAACTTTGGCATTCGCTTTCATCGCATTCAAGGCTTTCATAACATGTTGATCGAGTATAACTTTGGCTTTCGTCGTTTTCAAGGCTTTCATAATATGTTGATCGTTTATAACTTTGGCTTTCGTCGTTTTCAAGGCTTTCATAACATGTTGATCGTTTATAACTTTGACTTTCATCGCATTCAAGGCTTTCATAACATGTTGATCGAGTATAACTTTGGCTTTCGTGGCATTCAAGGCATTCATGGCTTTCATGTGTTCGCGGAACAATCCATATTTCCGAAAACGCTCAACGTCTTTTAGTGTAGATTTACCGCGAACGGTGTGTGCATTTGTAAGCATTTCGAGCGTAAAGAGGGAAAAAACAGAAGACGAATACCTTCACCATCTTGACTTGACTTTCTTCGTCGATCGACACTACAAAACGTCGCTACAACGTCGATCGCTGCAACCTCATGGTCAGTCTCGTGGTCTCGTTCCCAGTCCCACTCGATTGCAGAACCGCGACGCCGAACAACAACAACAAAAAAATACGGCCTATATTTTATACCTCGTGCGGCCTTTGGCCTGGCACGAGTAATAAGACACAGGAAGCCCAATACACAAACAGAGGGTGAAACAATCTTTACACACGAGAGATGTGTCTGGTTTCTGGTGCAAAATAGCATAAAATCATAGTATATGTATATATTAGAGTGTAAACATATCTTCAAATTATAGTTACTATTTTTATTACAATGTATATTCAATGTTTTCATATACATGACGTAGAGTGATGGCACTTAACCCGTGAAACAGATATTAGCCAAGTAAATATTACTAGACACTAATTCCATTGTTTTCTTTTGTGTTTTGATTTGACTATTAGTCACTAACTATTATATTTTGTTTCACGGGTTAAGTGCCATCACTCTATTTAGGCGAAGTCAAATAAATAAACACTTCATCAAAGTTGAGTTCAACGATCTTATATCTATAGTCAGAATACTAATGATATATCAATGCTGTTCATATTGAACATATTGTAGATACAGTCATTTGCAAAAATTCTGGCCGCTGCGAAATATCAATATATCGATATATCGGGTGCATTATGGGTAATTAAATAATCGAAAATTCCCCTTAAAGCGGGTTAACGGCATCAAAGTTGGTAGAAATACTTAGTATAATGTTTATTTTAGTCATACGTTTGTTGTTTGTAAATTTTGCTTCATTTAATAAGTTAGGAAACTCAAAATAGTATTATTTAATTACCCATAATGCACCCGATATATTGATATATCGTGGCGGCCAGAATTTTTGCAAATGACTAGCTGTTCATATTGTAGATAGTTTAGATTAGTGGACAAGTGAAGAGCCACTCTGTGGATATATTGTCCAATAAACCGTTATTATTATTATTATTATTATTATTATTATTGTTATTAACAACTGTTGTTCAATTATTTGTACACAATTGTTTTCAATTAAACTTTTCTGATTTAAATTAGCATTATATAGAACCAAATAACAAGTTCTGTCAGATAGTTCAAGCATACTAGTTCAACAGAGGAATCAATCCAACTACATATTGCTTCTACATTTCAAAACCGCAGTACCTACATGTAGTTATAGACTCCCTTTTTTGTTTATTTCTTTTTTTTGTTTATTATTATTATTATTATTATTATTATTATTATTACCGGGTTTATTTACAGTAGCCACATGCAGTCCTTGACTGCCTATTTTTTCTAAAAGAAGCTACTTTTTGTATTCAAAAAATTTCGAGTGACGCATTTGCGTCCTTGCGTCCGGCTAGCTACGCCCCTGCAATGATTGGCTGCATGGCAACATTGACCGTGCACAGCTAGACATTAGTCTTTGTGTTGGTGGGCTGGTTGTTTCCAGGAGTTGGTGAATTTCTCCATTCAAGTATTGCTTTCCACATGTCTCTGCCCTGCAAGCTTCTTGCACTGCGATTATACTTTTGATGCTTTTGACTGCGGATTCTACCTTTCCATTGGACTTGTGATGATGGGGACTTGTGGTGACATGGTAAATATCCCATGACTGTGTCAAGTCTGAGAACTCTTTGGAGCTGTAGTTTGTACCATTGTCTGTGACTAGGACTTCCGGCCGGTGGTTCCATGTGTTGCGAACATTGGTTTCATTTTTTCAATGATGGAGGTGGATGACATGTCTGTGAGGTTACTAACTTCTATGTAATCTGAGTATAAGTCAACTAAGACAACAAAGTGTTCGCCTTGTATTTCGGAACAATCACTTGTGACTGCCTGTCATGGAAGCTTGGGGATTGGATGTGATATCATTGGTTCCTTTGTTTGTCCAGGTTGGCTTTCTTGACATATTTTGCATCTTTGGACCCGGTTCTGTAAATTCTGCATTTATTCTGGGCCAGTACATAATTTCTCGAGCTGTTCCTGTGGTATACTGGATACCTAGGTGTGATGCATGAGGTCTTTCGATCATCTCGGCTCTCATGCTAAATGGGATGATGATCCTTGTACCGCGATATGCGAGACCGTTCTGCGCTGATAGTTCGTCTCGATATGGCCAACATTCCTTTATACACATTGGGACGTCAGCCTTTGATTCGGGCCATCTTCTTTCACACATGTCACAAGAGTTTGCAATGATTGCTCTGTGGATGTGGCTTGTCGGATCTTGGAGAGTCGTTTGTCGGTTACAAACAGAGAGTCTTCCATGTCGTGTTTCTTCAATTATTTTACGTAGCTTTGTTTCTTCTTTGATATGGAAAATCTGGTAGCTTGGCATATTCTCGTTCACTTCTGGAATTGGAAGAGATGCTCGTGACAATGTGTCGCCGATGTGCATTTTGGGACCTGGTTTGTATTCTGGGTATAACGAGAACTTCTGCAATCTCAGTCTCATGCGCTGTAGACGCTTTGGACGTGAGTGTAGACTTCTTGAATATAGTGACTAAAGGTTTCTGGTCAGTTAGAACTTTGACATTTTCTTTTCCAAGTACATGTACAGTTTTGTTTGTAGTGTTTGAAGCGTTCTGCTGCGATGGGCCGTGTTCACACTGAGACCGGTTCAGATCGATCTACAATCAGCGACAAATTTGAATGACACCCCCTTGTTTAATATGTCTCCAAAATGGCTTTTTGCTACTATGATGAAATTCGTACCATTGCTAAAGAAATGATTTATTCGTAAAATAGTCTATTAAGCTCCAAGATAGCAGTTTTAGTTGTTTTTAAGGCGATATAAGAATAAAGGAGTGAAATATTGCACTCTCAAAACAGGCAAAAATACGTCCGCCATTACTAAATCGTGTTCCTGCGAACAATAGACTGTGACGTCAGTTTCTCAATGTGAACGCATCGCTACACGGCTTGCTGCACTGTATTTTTAGTTTAATTACGATTAAAACATTTGAACAAGAAACAGTGTCTTGAATTGCCAAAAAATCGCAGTATTCATGCGTGTAAATTAGCCATGCGACGAACTAGCGACGGACGATGTTGCGGAGAAACTGACGTCACTATTAGTCACCGGCCAGGAACCAGTTTGAATAATGGCGGGCTTGAAATTTGCACAAAATTTGTACATTTTGTGGGAGTTATTTTTATCGTATCGAAAAACGGTTCTGTTTACTGTGTAAATTACCATTCTGCCTGATGATGGTTTAAAGTAAACCGAAATATTGCCAAACGCTGTTTGCCTTTTCATTGGGGGTATACTTCCATGATGAGTAACATTTTCGGAATATCATTTATTTTATTCATTTTACCATCCATGGGCACAAACAGACACAGAAATTCTTTCATTCTATTCATGTGTGGGATTTTTAACTAACTTAAAGGGGGACTAGTACGTAAATCGTTCAAACTTTGATTTAGCTGAAACTTCACTGAAATAATCTCAAAGACCATTACAATCACTGGTTAATTTTTTTCTCAAAAATTCCAATGGAAAGTAATACATTTTTATGAATGTTTAGAGGTGTCAGTGACGTCACTTACTCAACCCAAATTCAGCTCCATACATTTCTTTGTATTTTGTGATCAAAATATCTGAACGGTTTGTTCAGATAACAGCTCTGCACTGAAGAAAACTAGTCAAACATCAATCCTAAGCACAAAGAAGGTAAGAAAACTCCTTCACACAAACGTTTAGCTTCATAGAAATAAAATTATTCAAGACATTAGACATGAAGAAATGTATGAAGCGAAGCCGTGATGATTGTTTGGGTTGAGTAAGTGACGTCACTGACACCTCTAAAGATTCATACAAATGTAATACTTCCCATTGGAATTATTGAGAAAAAAAATTATCAGTGATTGTATGGGTCTTTGAGATTATTTCAGTGAAGTTTCAGCTAAATCAAACTTTGAACGATTTACGTACTAGTCCCCCTTTAAAAATATTGAATCACAATTGTTAAACCTTTTTATTTAAATTATACATATTCTTATTATTTATTTAATTATCATTGTGTAAATTGCGTAATTCAGCTTATGCTGCAATGTAATTATTTTAATCAAGATCTATCTATCTATCATGAGACGAAAAGTTCTGTGTAACAAGATGCAGAGCCTACTCCCGTGTTGATATGACGACATATGTGTATAGATTTAATGTTCCCTGGGCATGCACAGATCGTTTGAAGCGCTTCTTTATTGATCAATGTTTTTAAAGTAATATTTAGGGGTTTTATATCATATTTATATATATCGGCATAAGCTTGATTTCTATTATCTTTGTAAATTTTGTATACCACGTATTTGATCGAATTAGCGCCCACTCTCGATTAAGTGCCCCTACTCGATTAAGCGCCCCTACTCGATTAAGCGCCCCCTCCTCATTGAAAATGATGAAGAGGTAGAATGTGGTATGAACTATACCCTTGGACGTCATGTTTTTAAATAAAAGCTACATCGTAGAAAACAAACTCCGAGTCCTAGTCATTTGCTATTAAGCGCCTCTCCTCGATTAAGCGCCTCTCCTCGATTAAACGCCTCTCCTCGATTAAACACCCCCTTGGACACGAAATTTGAAATAAGCGCTCGGGCCGCTTATTCGATCAAACACGGTATATATATTTTTTTAATTACGCAATTCGTAAATCTATCTATATTTCAATTAATCACATGCAAGTTACCAGCAATAAAGTCAAAATTGAACTGGCTTGTGCCTTTATAGAGTACCCAAGTCATGTTTGATTGTGTTATTTGTTTTTGACAGGCACTGCTAAATACTCTGTATGGACACCAAAAGCTGATCATTGAGTGACTATTGCTACTATGGCTAGTGTCTTGTTGTAAATACTCATTATTAAAGCTGATCATGAGTGACTATTGCTACTAGTGTCTTGTTGTAAATACTCTGTATGGACACCAAAAGCTGATCATTGAGTGACTATTGCTACTATGGCTCGTGTCTTTTAAAATATTAAAATACTCATTATTAAAGTGCTCACTAAAGTATGACATATTTTGCCATACCCACATGGTCGAGATTCTGGTATATCTTTCTGAAGAGTATCTCGATACACTTTTATATGGGAGTCCCTCCCAATGGTTAACACAAATGCGGTCATATGCTGTAAACATACCCATCAAGTTCTTCTTCTCCATAGAAAGAATAAAGGAGCAAAAGAAAATTATATATAACTTTCCCTCGATTTCTATATGTTTCACTAGCTAGTGCTACGTAGCCTCCTTTACTAGTATTGTGAGCACATGGGCATTTTGTCTGCGCATGCGTGAAATGCCAACATGAACACAAAGACCCTCTGACACGCGCATATATCCCGCGCCATCCCGCGCTAATTTAAATAACAGGAATAACAAACAAGATGGCGAAGTTCTATCTCATATATTTATTTATTAACTTGTCTATATGAACATATGCAACTCTAAAATGATGGATTCTATTTTATCAATGCTGAAGGCATGCTGCAGTTTTCATAACCAGTATTTACGATGCATTATGAGTTGTATATTGCAAGGTGAGGGAGGTCCAGACATGACAAGCTAAACTGACAATGGCTGCCGTCTTCGTCGTATACATACACTTTGAACATTCATAGCAGGAGCTATGCATTTTTTGAAAGTCATTTATTGTGATGAATGGAATGACTATTGAATAATCTTCGCCTCCGTAACATTAAGCAGCTTGGGGGTCGGTAGAAATCGAAAGATAATTTGACTTGAATGCTTGGAGTCCACATTTCTGCTCGTCGCGAGTCCCGTAAATGGTAAGCAAAAATATTGCAATGCAAAACAGTGGAAACAAGTTTTAATTTTCTTAACAACAAATTTTTCTGCAAAGTCTGTTCTCTCATTTATACTTTCAAAGACTTAGAATAAGGAAATAGACGAAGATATGATAGAACCATGGCTTCGAGAAGTAACACAAAACATCAATTCCGCCATTACACCGAGTATAGGGTGAGAAGAATCTATTAAATCTGACAGCTATACATTTTTTGAAGCCCCATTCTCTACAAAAACTGAAATTATATAAAGGAATGAATGCTGTGGTAATTATCTCCAACTTGGGGGTCGGTAAAAATTTCAAGAAATATCTCATTAAAGTTCGACCTAAGTTGAACACTTCTACATATTCACCGGGCCATAGCTCGAAATCACGTCCACCTGAAAGACCATTTCATTAAAATTCTAAAAGTTTACTTGCATCACAATTACCAAGCGTTAATCCAGTGCTGTAGAATACTTGATTGTAGAAATAATTAACGCTGAACATCCAACTCCAAACACCACAGTCGCATTTCAATGTAAAATATATCGCCATCAAAAGAAATAACAGCGTCCAAAGATATACCCAGGGGAAGAAATGTTTATCGTCTTTAAAAATGAGTAAATTTTCATGACGTTTAAACTTTAGAAACGCGTAGATCTCCTACAAAATATCCTTAAAATGAGCTATCGAGCTGGAAAATGGTTCCAGACGTCACTGGTCAATGCTGTGTTGGCGCATGCGCAGACAAAATACCCATATGCTAGTATTGTGTATATGTATATTTACGAGCATATACAGCGATTTGCAAATATCCTGTAAAAATCAATATACATATCAATATATTGGGTGCGTTGTGGGTAATTTTCATCATAAAATGGCTGAATAAGCCCTCTAAGGGGCCGTTCACACTTGGACCATTTTGGATCGATCTAGTTTGGATCGATCCGAGATCGATCCGAGCTCAGTTTTCGAGAGCGTTCACACTATAAACATATACTAGTCGTTTCTGGTAGAAAGTGAAGTGCTGCGAGTTGTGCACTGCCGTACAGTACATGGTAACACATAAAAGTGAAATGTAGCTTTCAATGCATACATGTGGCTGTCCCTTAATTTTCAGCAAGGTGCATTAATTGTAAAATAAAATAATAAAAATGCGGTATAATAATAATAATAACTTTATTACTGTGTCATGTGTTCTAGCTTACAAGAAACCTACTTCCCTCCCATATATCTACTGATTCTCATTCCCACCCTTGTACCATTGTTCCCATCCCACATCTCCATTGATTCTCATTCCCATCCCGGTCACATTGTTCCATTCCATGTCTCTATTAATTATCATTCCCACCCGCTATAATAATCTGGTCATGGACAGACAGCTATAGACATGTACCAGCACTAAAAGCATGCAATACTTTGCACTATTTATGTTATACGCTTGTAATAGTTTGTACTCTACTGATATGCAGTATTAAATTAATACAAATATGGATTCAATGAAATAGAGAATTGTGTTTGGTGTATATTATATACAATGTTACTGGCCAGATATCAGGAAAGATGTCGAAGCCTCATAGCACACTTGTAGAAGATAAAAGTACATCAGGATGGATCGTATAACTGAATTTGATTCAGTAGTTGCCTCAATGCCAATGGCAATGGCATGGGCCGGATTGGTTTGACGAAGACCAACGAGCTCGATCAGGTAGATAGGTCAGCGACAGCATCGGGGATACTAACTGTGTCTTTCAAAAGCATTCAAGTACATGCTGTCTCCTTCGGTCAACTCTGATCGACTGTAGAAGTAACTTAAGTACTTCATTGTGGAACTGGACGTGACTGAGCACACAACCATAATGCACTTGTCAATGTTTAGCCCCAGGGTGGGGGGGCCGGGCATACCCAGGGGGATTTGACATTTTACCCCATTTCATGTCAAATTCCCTGCCCAGGGGATAAGTGCTGGTGTCAAATACCCCTACCCTAGGGGTTAAATTAAATGATGAAATGTCAGTATTACCCCAAAAGCTGCTTTTGAATCCATAAACTTTAATTCATTTCAGCATTGCTATGATAGGTTTCAGATGAGATCCTAATTAGAATCAGATATCATGTATATCTTAAATCAAGGTTGAGGTGAAAGTTCGGTTCCGCTTCACTACGAATACACACGTGGACTTGACAGCAATCAAAATGGCATGCAATCCGATACTCGGTCCCAGTCTTTCTCTGCTTTTTAGGGGATAGGCTCCAGGCTCTTGCGCGACCTCGTCAAATGGCCCCTCCCTCCCCCTCCCTCGGGATCTTACGTTATGGTCAAATTCCCCACCCACGGGAGAGGGGATCGAGTCAAATCCCCCGGGTATGCCCGCCCCCCCCCCCCCCCCCCCCCCCCCTGGGGCTAAAAATTGACAAGTGCATAACAGCGCTGAAAACTCATAAAAGAACATGGTCTTCCCCTTGAAATGTCACTAAATTGTTCATGACCCTGATGAATGCTTCCAGCAATGAATAAAGTTGCATTTGACATCATGGATTTGTAGAAAACGAACACTTTCCTGGCTTGAATCAGCGAAAAATAAACGATACTCAATATCGATTGAACGTGTTGCGAGTGTGCGCTGATCAAAAGTACCGTGGCTCACAAATCATCTCCACAAACTCCGTGAAATGCAGTCGAGATTCTAGTTGCATCCACATAAGTGCCCAGATCCCACACGACCACACATGACACAGGAACTCCGTCAAGATTAGTTTCGCTGCTCGCCTGGCGGCTCGCAGCAATAAACGTATCACCAAAAAAAAAACAGGTAGCCTAACCAAAACCGGGTTCAAAATTAAAAATCTAAGGGGTTGGGAACTAGTAGGGACAGATGGCGGATTTAGTTCCAATTTTGATTTATTATGAAATCAATAAACGATTATTGAGACGTCAAAGCCGTATATCCAAGAACCGTTTTCAACTAATATTGTGTTTTATGCGTCAGAGAAAACGTCAACAAAAAATGTATTTTATGATACTCAATGAATCCGGCCCGACGTAGTCAATCGATAAAAATCGATATCAGTTTTCCAATCGATAAATCGAGTAGAGTTGAAGTTCGATCGAGTCGTTGATCGGGGCGCGAGAGAATGAGGCAAGACGAAAAGACGAGAGGGGAGTGAGGCGATTGCTCCCATTACCCGCCCTTGTTGCTCATCCCAATAGATCGCTAGAGGACGAAAGGATTACCCGCCCTTGTTTAAACTCATCACCAATAGATGAGGTATGGGAGCCTTATAGGGTGGGGATGCCAAGACCTACAATCGGCTACTCACAGCGGTTACCATGGCAACCCAAGACATACAAGCTAGCGACGCAAGATTACCATGGCAACCCTGTCACAGCCCACCATCAACCCATCGTCCAAGGTGCTTGGAGAAGGAGGGGTCTGTGAGAGGAGAGCACAGGTAACCTCCAACCCCAAACCCCCCAAGCACCATCGTCCGAGGATGCCGGTACAGCAATGTTCCGGTAAGCCGCATCCACATCAAACTTGGCCATTAGAGCCCCTTGGCCATACTGACTAACCATGCTTATAATCTGATCGATCCTAATGTACTGCAGAGAAAAAATCCTCTGGATCAATGCCATCATTCACGCTTCCACCCCCCGGAGAGGATAAATCTAGAATTAGCCGCCATTTCCCAGGTTGACCTTTATTGGGAATTACAACAAAACTGGGAAGGGGCCCGCAACTCTTTGCAAAGAAACTTCATTATTATATAGGTACTCATCAATCACATGGGGATACTGGTAGACTGACGGTTTGTTTTTCTTGGCTGACTGAAGTTGGCGAGACAAAGTTGCGCATGAAGAATATGTTTGCCAGTGTCTTCCTGGATTCAGAGGTGAACTTATTCGGTCAGCTTCACTCGCGGCCCGGTCACGACGCAGTTTCGAAAAAGTAGGGGCTATTTTGCAGTCTACGATTTTTCAGTTCCGTATTAATTTTGCTACATTTATGAACACCTATAAGCTTATATTGATTTTAGAATAAAAGAAGGGTAAGTTGCAGTTGCCAATATTAGTACAGTTTGGTGTGATGCGTCTGTAATAAATAGCATGGTACTATCTTGTAATCATTCAGATTATATTTACAAGTTATTACGCGAAAACAACAAACCGTTAAAAATCGATAAAAGTCGGTATCACCCTTTTTTTCTTTATCGATTTTTACCGATTTCCGTATTAAAAAAATCACTTGATTTTTATCGATATCGATTGACTACGTCGGGAATAAAGTTTATTGCGGGCGGTCAATAACAGAAAGACGGTTTTGGCGAGAACCAACCAGAGTGGGTAGTTTGTTCTGGGAGCAGACTGTACGGCCAAATGGACGGATGATAATAAAACTTTGGATCGACAACTTCCGAATGTCAAGAGAGTCGTTTCACTTCCTCTGCGAATCGCTAGATGAAGTTCTGAAAAGGGAGGATACCATGCAGGTTTCGCAAGGCTATTACAGTCGAGAAACGAATGGCAATTTGTGTATGGCACCTTGGCTACCGGCGAAGACCTAAGATCACTTGGCTGGCGATTTGATGTTGCGAAAAGTGCCAGGTCGTCAATGATTTTTTTATAAGCAGTTTTCAGATGCTTTACTTTTGTCCTGCACTGATTCGCATCTCGTTTGAATACCAAAGCCTCCATCTCCTTGCTTAACTGTCCGCATACTACGGTGATTCTTCTGTGTTCAGTATATTCATAATTGCCTCTGTTTCCCAAATCGATATTACTAGAGAGCCAAAACTCGCTTGTCGCTCCACGTTTCACCACGTTTCGACATTCAGTGGAGTATATATATGCTACTTTTACTAGTTACGCGCGTTCAAAAGAAAACAATTTAAAAGTCGCGCTCTCACGAACATGCGTAATTAGCATCCATATGCGTAATTAGCATACAACAACAGCCAGTTAGTACGCTTAGCGTTCACACTTACATGCGAGCTACTTTAGATCGATCCGAGACCACCTCTCGAGGTGGTCTAGTTTAGATCGGTCTCGGACCGATCTCGGCTCGCTTTGGACCGTTCACACTTGGCCCGTTTGTCTTTAGATCGATCTCGGATCGATCTAAATGGCTAGTGTGAACGGCCCCTAAAGTTCAATGTTTTCAATTGTTTTTTCACATACACACTACAAAGGTTACTTGGGTTTAGATTCCGGCTTTAGGTGGCCCGCACCTATTTATTTGGAAGATGGGTCTCATTTTAAATCGATGTTTTGAGCAGCAAAACGTTAACCGATTTCCGATATTTTTCATCTTGATAATGAGGTATTCGTAAATTCCATAAAAATCACAATTTTAGTGCGATAAAGACAACATTTATTGAGTTACAATCGATTTTGAAACACTTGATTTTTAGAGAAAATGCTGATATTTTCCAAAATCCAAGATGGATGTTTTTGAAATTACCACAATCAAGTAAACAAGTGTGAAGGATTACTGGTGCCAAGTTTTATGAAAATCCGCACCTTGGAAAATGCTCCACAAGCGACTGCTAAATTTTAGTACAAAATACTATACGCGCACACATTGTCAGCGCTGCCGTACAAATTTTAAAATAAAACTAAGTTTGAAACTATCATCTGAAAGCTTCATATCACTCGCAACTTTAGTGCAAAATTCACGCAAATCGGAAGCATACAACAAACTTTATCAATGAGCAAAGTGCAAGAGGTTTATGTTGTGTATTAAGGGGGGATTAACATATTTATTTGGCCCGTTGCTAGGGAAACTTTGAAGGATCATAAAACTCTTAAAATCAATACATAAGGCATGAAACTTTCGGAATGTGTTAGTTGAGGGTAGAAGTTCGACATGTGATGACGTCATCACGTACGTCCTTATGACGTCATCGCATCGTAAAAAAACGCCGTTTTTCATAGGGTTTTGATGAATTAAAAATATTTTGGTATAATCTGAAAATGTATATCAAGGTGCAGAAGACTGAGCATGCGTTTTGCGTTTCAATGAAAATTGATTTTTTATGGCAGTTTCTTTGCATTTTTAACGACATTTTTGTCCATAACTTTTCCATTTTTTCTTTGTTTTTAAAATCCATGCTCAAATTTGTGGAGAATCCTCTTCTTAGCAGATACATAAAGAAAAAAGTTAACTTTTTTGAAAACGTGAAAAGAACGGCGTTTTTTTCGAAAATGCCGTTTTTGTGGCTTGGGCTACCTGTGGTCGTTATAATTTTCGTTCGCAAGACAAATACATGACAATTTAGGTGTGTTAGAAAAATGTATTTTCTGCACTTTCTTTTGGTTCAAGGTACATAAACATTTACCCAGAAAGGAAGATCGATATTTACTTGTCATTTGTGTGGTTTTCTCATGTTTTGAAGCATTTTAATGCAGCTCAAATTATTAATTTGTGCAAAGTCTTTCGATACGGCAAAGTTTTTCAGTCGTGTTTTCAAGGTGTTTTCACCGATCTTCGACGTACTTCATCTACTGTTTGACATGTTTCATTTTGACAGGCAGAGTCTAGAACAACAACCTGTTGAGTAAGGTAATCCTTGATTGTTTTTTATTGATTTATCGGCGTTTTTTACTCTTAGGTTGAAGTTTTTGTGACGACAAGTCGACTTGTTTTACTTCGGTTCAATATTCTCTGTTGAGTGTTGTTGCTTTTGAATTATCGCTTGCTTTCTTTGACTTCTTTGACTTTAATCATTGAACAAACTTAAAATTAAGAGAATAACGCTCAATAAAATATATAACTTGTAATTTTTGAAGTGAAACTCGTCACGGTATGTCTTGCGGGAAAACACTGGGCGCTTGCTCGATGAAATCTCTTCTCATTCAAGCTCTGCATAGCAACGAATTACCATGGCAACGAAATATGTTAATCCCCCCTTAAATGAAAATCCAAAATATTTTATTCTGCATATAAAAATCTTTCTGTCGATTTTTTTTTTCATAATATTTCAATATGATATAGAGCAACATATTCGAAAACACTTCACCAAGTTTCAGCGTGTTCTTTACATACAGTTTGGAGAACTTTGGCAGCAAACCTAGCCACTTCAAATCTTCCATATTCGAAACTGCTTTGAAAACCCCTCGTGTTTAAACACTGCTGCATGTGTTTTGAAATTCTTCACGGGTTTCTGCCGCTTGGGAATCACGGGGATGCCATAGTAACATTATCATTGAAATGTCATTGGAGTATCGTGATTCCCATGCGGCAGAAACCGTGAAGAATTTCAAAACACATCCAGCGGTGTTTGAACACGAGGGGTTTTCAGAGCAGTTTCGAATACGGAAAGCTACGGAAGACTTGAAGTGGCCGGGCGCTTATAAATTGTTTAGACCTCTAAGGAGGGGCGCTTATTCGAGGAGGGGGGCTTATTTCTTTTGTCAGATGTTGAACTCAATGTTTTCTTTACTACCGGTGTACGGTACTGTAACATACATATACAGTGATTAAAAATAGTAAACATGTACCGTGCGGTACTTGGTAAACGCAAGTTTTATTTTGTTAAATAATACAAGAGAGTTGTTTCTGCATTTTGTTTAGGGGGAGGGGGCGCTTATTGGAAGGATGGGGGCGCTTATAAATGTTTTAGACCTCTAAGGGGGGGGGGGGGGGGGGCTTATTCGAGGGGGCGCTTATTGGAAGCAGGGCGCTTAATCGAGCATTTACGGTATGCAAATTACTATATATCGACATATTGGCATTTTACATAATTTTTACAAATCGCTGTATATTGATAATAAAGGTAACTGAGAAGTAACTTCATTTTGTTGATTTACTGGATATTTCGGCTACTAACTAGCCATCAACTGCTATATTATCACTTATTTTCGCGCGTCCTTAATTTGTCGAAAATGTCAGTGGCATATTGCGCGAGGCTTTAATTTCGCGATTTTGCAGAAAAATCGCGATTTTGCAGAAAAATCGTGTATAAGGGAACTTAATATCGCGGTTTTTTTAATGATGATCTGGCGCAGTATACAAACATTGTTTTGAATCGGGTAAATGATGTAACAATTCACATATTGGCATATAATTGTATTATTCTAGATACAAGAATGTAACAAAACAAATTGTTAAAAGATACATGTAGGTATACACCTATTTCAAAAAAGGTTGTCGAGGACATCAGTCCATAGGCAATAGGTTATACGTCGTTCCAAGACCGAACTGCTTTATGGTAACAGCTTGAATGGCATGTATGCCAGAAATAGTTTCATAAAATTCGATTCAAAATGTGTCTTGGCCTGTTGAAATGGAAATAGGTACGACATCATACAGGCTTTCATACCTTTTTATAGCTATTCAAGCTGTTACCATAATCCAGTTCGGTCTTGGAACGACCTATTGCCTATGGACTGATGTCCTCGACAATCTTTATTGAAATAGGTGTATACGTGTGCTCGTTTTAGGAGCACGAAGTTTGCTATTTTGTCTGAAGCAATACGTTCGTTTTTATCACAATGTTCGTTCGTGGACTAATTGCTGAATAAAGACCTCCACGCGTGACTTAAAATTTCGTGCCGTTAATTTTCGCGGTAACTATTATTCCCAATTTTTTTTCAAACGCGAAAATCGCGAAATTAAAGACGCGCGAAAATAAGTGATAATAAGGTAGCTAAATCTGAATATACCATCGAAAGCACTGTACATTAAATATTTTATTAACAAACTACACTTGGAAAAGTTACCACAATGATAAACTTTGATGTCACAGCACTGTTTACGAACGTTCCACTGGATAGGACAATAGAGATCATCTTACGGAGAGTATATATAGACAAAGAAATACCAAAACTATTTTAATTGCACCAGTCCCTTACTAAGCGAGTATATACAAGGTCACACCCAGGACCACATCGCAGTTCATCTGAAACACCGCGTGGAACGACACAGCTTTGACTTGATAGTAAGTAAGTAAGACTTTATTTAAAGAGGGTGACACGTGACAGTATGGGGATCAAGTTCTTCAAGCGTCACGTGGCGGCCGCTCGAGCTTTGATAGCCTGCTGTTCCTGCTCCAACAGTAGATCTCACTTTTGATTGGCTAACTGATTTTGGATATCACGGACAGTTGGTTAAAATGTGCTTCAAAATAAGTAACCATTCAAAAATATAAATAAACGTTTTGAAAAAAACTGCGAACGATTGAATTTTTCCCGCCACTTCTCAAACTCACGTACGCGTGCCGCCAATATGCTAATTAGTTTGTATTTTGAAACAATCATTCTCGTGTGAAACATGGCTGACAGCGCATTCTCGTACCCAGAGCTCCTCGGTCGGTCGTTCCTTCTCCCTTCGGAGGCTCTGGTAACAGCCATTTCTAGGCCGATGCTGATTGGTTCAAATGTCCGTGCATGCGCGACTTTCATTTCAAAATGCTCAATCGTGATTGGTCAATCTATAACGATGCTCGGAGCTTATTAGAAGAGAATCCTTTGCGCATAAGGTATAACACACAAAGCTGACTTTTTCTAACGGGCTCAGATGGATTTTCAAAATGGCGGACGGTCTGAATGGTATCTGCTAAGAAACTGCAATGATTTTACTGGTCACAAAGAAAAAAACGCATATTTGGTTCTGTACTTGTCAGTTTTCTCTTCTCTCGAGGCAAGTGATTAATTTACGCTATAAATTACCTCGTTCAACAACGGACTATCCGATACCGTTGAGACAACAAAATCAGTTGGCTTCGCTTCGTTTGCAAAAAAATAAGGATCCATTTAAAATGTCGTGTTTTTGTGAATGTTAAAAGAGTACAGAACAAGATTGGTGGGGTGTATTTTCTTCCCTTCTCAGTAAGTGTGCAGATAAAAGTACAATCTTGTAAAGACTAATAAATTACTTGCCATATCATGTTGTTGTATTTGAGTTATACCCTGTATAACATTTGCCCTATTTTTATCCCAAGGCAGACTCAGTGAAGTCTATTGATGAGAAATATTGATGTATATTTCGTGTATCAGTAGTATTGTACATATTATAATACAGTATATTTGTTATTATTTTAGCTTTTGAATTTCTTTCTTTCTTAATAAGTTTATATTAATTTAGCCTGTTTTGAAGATGTAGAGCTACTCTGTAGAAATGCTTCATTAAACCGTTATTATTATTGCGACCAGTGAGCGAGCCCAGCGAGCGAACTGGGAGCAACACTAATCTTTGGTTGGGCTTCCTGTGTTTCAGATGCCTCGATTCTCGATTTGTGTTTTTCATTCCGTCCGTTTGGAAAACAAATTTTCACGTGACTTTTGCCCTGACGTCATATATCGTACGTTCCCGTCGTTCATTTGGGCATTTGTGACTCGTGATCTCGTGTTTAGAGTGGATTCGAAGCCTTTTTGCTCGTACTTTATATCCGATTCTTCGATGGAATCAGTTATGTAAAGATCTTCATTTATTGTTGACGATCGCTTCAGTTAGCAACATATCGAGGGGAAGGCAATGTTATTTTATTAGTCTTTCAGCTCTGTTGTGTGCTAAGTCGCTGCACTGATTGCCACTGTGGACAACATAAGTAGTCGATCGAATCCTAGTACCGTATAAATACTAGCTCTTGGAAACCAAGTCATCCCAGATGCAGAGACATTAGAACGTTTACCCATAACTAGGGTTAGGAATGCAAATGAGTTTGCTAATATGCTAATGAGCTGTATACCGTACTGCCAACTAAAATCTGCTGAACGTTCTACACAGAAATACCCTTTTCAGTTTCAGTTATATATGTTCAAATAAGCTGTTAGAGGTCTAGCTCCGGCTTCTCGATTCAAATGTAAGCACGTCGTACTATGCTTTCCAGGATGGCGAGTTCTTTTACGTTAAAAAATCATTTACATGCAGGCGTAACTCATATCAAGTTAACAGAAAGTCCAATAAGAATAACATTTTAAAATTAAAACGTCTTCACGCAGATTATTTCGGTATAACTGATTTAGTTGGCAGTACGGTAACCCTAACCCTAACCCTACGGTATACAGCTCATTAGCATATTAGCAAACTCATTAGCATTCCTAACCCCAGTTATGGGAAAACGTTCTATTGTGACTGAATTATTCTGCCTAATAGCTCGTTCGTTTATCGTGCCGCCAACCGTACCAAACTTTATTCTAAATTCAAGATATAGGTGCTCATCGAAGGGACCGTTCATAAGTGTAGCAAAATGAATACTGAAAAATCGATAAAGTACGTACATTGATAAAGAAAAAAAGTGTGTGTTGATTTTTATTGATTGATACTAATGTCTTTCTTCAGTGATAATAATTGCCGTCGGAGCGAAGCGTAGATGGCTTATAAATTCTATGTCAATAGATTTCTAAAACTGTTCAGGTGGCTATGTAGTACACGGGCTTGCAAAATCTCTGTAAAAATCAACCAATCAGAATGGACCGTTCCCACGGCTGAAATGGACAAGAAACGATCTCGATATCAAAACATTTTACGTGCATGGAGGATTGTCAAACCACTGAGTGAATAAAATTCAGGAATCAGAATC
Organism: Actinostola sp. cb2023; assembly: GCA_033675265.1. Lineage (NCBI taxonomy): Eukaryota > Metazoa > Cnidaria > Anthozoa > Actiniaria > Actinostolidae > Actinostola > Actinostola sp. cb2023. The sequence continues at coordinate 152,679 of JAUJYZ010001065.1, read as the reverse complement.
TCCGGTCTGTGGCAAATGTAAAAAGGCGCCATTGCAGCGCCATGCAGTTATTTTTAATGAATGTTTCTGGTCGTTTTTAGTCTATATTAAGAGAAAGGTACACCTGTTTAAACCACAAATGGATAACTTGGGCAATGCTGACTTAGCTACAAAGATTTCAAGAAGATCGACGAAGGAAAAAGGGATATGGTTCGATGATTGCACGTCCCAGTCAAACATAAACGTGAACCTCCATATTTGTGCACTCAAATATCATTACTTGAGCAGGAGAATATTCGTAGGATTGCATTCAATTAAAAAACTAATAGGCCTATACCATGTCATCCTCGGAAACCCAGAGGCTGTAGGGGGAGGGGGAAAGGAAAAGGGAAGAGGGAAAAACAGCCCCTGGGGACATACTCTTACAGAACGAGTTCCAGAGAAGGTTAATGGGATTTTAATCATTTAAAATGATTTAACGATCTGTTAAAGTCTGCTTGCATGACTAACAGAATCTGTTGGTGGATTCACTACAGTTTGTTTTTTGGTTTTACACGGCTTGCAAATTAAAGGTTGTGTTACTCCAGAGGCCGTGCTGCGTGTACGTGGGCGATTCAGAGTGAAACATTTGTAGAAAAACTGGTACTATCACTCAGATTACTTCATGAAACATAGAATTGGCAAAATTTAGATACTGAGTATACCAAGATTTACATACGCGTCTAAACAAACTAGTTTACTACATTAATTTACAGATTAAATACTAAGGGCTGAGCACTAGCACAGCTCACATCAACATAAGCATTCTATTTGTACATACCCTCCAAATGCAGTCCGGGTTCTCGTACCAATGTTAAGGGAGGCTCTAGGTAGGCTTTTAGGATCGTTCTTTAATCAAGCTCTGGCTGGCTAGGACTAATTACAAGTTGAGGTGCGGTCACCTTTATAGTGACGCGCACTAACTGTCTATCATTATATATTTCAATGTCAGTTTGATCTAGGTTCGTGATTGGCTATATACTATGTAGTTCTAGATTACAATTATCAAATACGCATTTGGATCGTACAAGTAATCTAAAGATTCTATATAGTTAACTTCTGAAATACTGCAACAAAGTTACTCTGTTGGATAGTGAAAAATATAAGTTATCTGATTGTGTCAAAACATTGTAAGTGGAAAATAGGAATAAGAAGTTCTGACGAAGTATAGTGTCTTTGGGTGTGGTAGATAATTGTGTGTGAACTATGCCAAAATAGGAGGAGACTAAATGATAAAAAAATAAGAAATTGCATGATCTAGAATACAATCTGGTTCTAGAGATAATGGAACTAAAGTCTTAATGGTATTGACTTAGCTTTTATCTAGAAGTGTTTTGAGAATATACAGCAATTAATAGTATCGGTAAATTCACTAATTCTGTTGTGTAACACTTGTACTTTGAGTTCTTGTTCTATCTTGTGGCTAACGAACACGGGGAAGACAGTGGTATGTGTCTTTAGGCTGAGATCCTTATGCTGTTTCTTGACCATATCTGCTGACAATTGGTCGGATGTCTTTAGTAGTAATAGAGGTTAGATCAGACTACCGACCTTCTTGAGCCCACGGTCCTGTAAAAAGGAAGGGGATGTACTGGTCAGCGGAAATACCGCAAAGTGAGCCTCCAGACAAAAAAAACTTGGAGTCAGCGGTTGAGCGTGTGAGGGGTGGCTCGAAGCGGACTACATAGGGGTCAGTGTGGTGGGGAGGGGTGGTCAGTCATGTGTGACAAAAGTGATCAGTTGCATCATGAGTCGTTACGAGTTAATTGATGATATTGTTTGGGGAGTTTGGCGAGTGTCCATGGTTCGTGATACCGATTCGTTCAGGGTTGTTATTCGACGAACTCAAGAGTATTTTGGACGATTTTGCCTGGTTGATGAAACAAGGTGATACCGTGGACCATTTCCTTCAGAGTTCGGTGTTGGAGGGAAAACCGAGTCGAGTGCTGGCTGGTCGCGGAGAAAAGATTGACGAACCAACTCGAAAGGAGCTTGACGAAGAGGTGGTGGTGGTGTGGACAAAGGAGGGGAAACCGGTCAACCATAGTGTGTTTGTTGTGCGTCCATTTTTTGTGGTTTATGGTGATTGGAAAGTTCCACAGCGTTTGCAAGTGTACCAAGAGCCTTCTTTGTACTTGTGGGTGGTGTATGTGTCGATGAGAACACCAGTGGGTGATAATTGTACCTACCCTTCCTACCCCGCAAGAGACTGTCGATGGGTGTATGGTGGTGCAAGAGGGGACTTCGGTGAAACAGATGAAGTTGATGGTCAAGTTGCGCTCGGTGTGTAGTATCGATAATATTGAATGGCTCGACGAAAAGGGGGCTGTGGTACCATGTTTGGAGAGTTCAACGTTGATGTTGACGGGGGAGGGCCGTTGGTCGTGTGACGCAATGAAGGATCGTGTCTTGGATCGAAAGCAATGTTACAAATTACGGTCCCGTTACCGTGCCAGTGATATGTTGGTGGGAGTGTTTTCGATTGGGGACACGGCACACCATCAGAAGTTGTATCGGAGTCGTGAACGAGACAGCAAGAGATTGGAATGGTTTCTTGACATGGATAAATGTGGGAGCGACGAGGATGAAGGGATCAGTTGTGAAGAACGATGAGTGGGAAGCAGAAGAGGAAGAAGTGAAGCGTTAAGCATTGAAGTTGAAGGAATGTTTTTGTCACATTCCTTACATGACGTTTGCTTCCAAGTCGAATGGAAAGACATTCATCAAGTGTGGACAAACGCGTGCAATGATGAAAGCTGGAGCATCCCCATGTACGTTGTTTTGTGAAGAGGAAGAAGATTGGCCCTTGATATTACAGTCGTTAAAAACCCGCTACAAAGAAGGCGTGAACTTTACTGAGGACTTTCCAGAGTGTGGCCATTCCTTGAAGTGTCGTGTGAGTGCGACTAAAGCCAAGATGGGGTGTTACTTTGCGTGTCGATTGACGTGCGAAGACCCTGACATGCGGTGTGATTATATTCAGTGGGTGAACAAGAAAGAAGAGGGTCCAGTGAGGAAACGAAGAAAAATGATAAAAAAAGACTAAAACATTGTTGTAATGCTTTTATTACTATTGTTATTTGTTATTAAATGATTAGTTTTTACAAAACTGTTGAGTCTTCCCTAACGGTTATTTTTTGCTTCCTCGGTCTTCCTCTCCCAGTGGATGTCTTTTCTGGTTCATTTGGGAGGGTGGGTAGTTCCAATTCCTGAACATAATCACACAGATCATTAAGGTATCTCGGTATCAGGTCGATCTTGGGTACGGGTATGTTTGAATGTTCCTCTGGTGGGGTGTCTGTTAGATCCGATGATGGAGGCATGAACAGCGAATCAAATTCGTAGATCTCTTTTAGATTTTTTCTGGCCAGGCAATATTGTGCAAGACTTCGTGGTCCCCATGAAGTCCAGAAAACGGTAGTGTGAAGGTCACAATAGATAAGTGCATGTATAAGGTCATGTCGTGCTTCAGAAGAGAAGAACAGACCCCCATTAAGGAACTGATAGAGAGGAAGGAAACAATGATTGTTCATCAGGTGACTGGGGTCCCCTGTGTTGGCATAATCAGCTAATTTGTCTATATCGGCTATAAGAAAAAAGAGAGAGAGATTGATTGATTGATGTTTTTTTTATTAATTTTAAAATGTACACTACTTGTTCGCCATTTTTATCCTATTTTTAATCAACTCTAAGCGTTGTCTATTATTTAAACATTTCTTTTGTCTTTTGTTTTTGGGTGTCGAGAAATCAACCATGGGTGGTGGTGGTGGTGATGGTTGAGGTATGTGTATATGGGACGTCACCTCCTCCAAAGTCTTTGACCGTTAGGTAATAGTTGTGGTGGTCCAACCAGTGGGTTTGCCTGGTGTGGGTGGATGTGGAAGGACAGGTGCCAGAGTTTTATACGAGATACAATAGTGAGCCACTCTAAGCGGCATCCACCCACACCATTCATTACTGGTATTTAGTCCCCACTTCATTATGGCTTGTAGAAATCGACGCCGTTCAATAGGTCCCTCCAACTCTCCGATCAGGAATTTATAAATATAATAAAAACTGGAATCGAAGAGATGGATATGATCCCTCGTAGCTGTGTATTTCTTTATCCCTAAATAGGGGTCCACTAAAAAAATAACCATTCGATCAGTCACACACACACCCAAAATGTTCCACCGATAGTCATACACACTTACAGGTAAAGTTCTCTCCCATTTTGACGGTATTGACGGTGGTGGTGTTCATGCTGTGTCAAAGTCTGTAGAAAAAAAAAGGAAAAAAAAGACAGGACATCATATTAGTTTTATAATAGTTTAATTAATAACAATAGCGTCTTTGTCCCCTTCTTCTAAAACACTGTTCCATAAATTGTATGTTTCTCCCTTTCTCCCGTCTTTCCGGTCAAAAACTATCGATTTGATGAAGCGTCTTCGTGCCCATGCGGGGGGAAGGGCATGCGGGGGGAAGGGAAATGTTGTTAACACCCAAGACCATATCATACATCGTTCCTGGCACCTGTACAGGTTCAATATTTTTACGTATACATTTTTCGCAATATCTAGCACTTCTCGTTGTAGATTCGTCATGATACATTATTTCTGCTAGTCCATTCCCCACAATCTTGAACTCTCCGAACTCGTAAAACCGTTTTGTTTCCCCCGTCTCTAGTTGATTACAATGAGCACATCTTTATCGGCCCCAGAAACACATCGGACATTGTCCACATTCTCTTATCACAACTTCTCGACCCGATTTGTTATTCCAACATCTCGATCGGCGTCGCACCACAACTCTTTCCTTCGGATCCAAAAAAGATTTAGGAAATGCCGAACCAAATTGCAAACCATAATTGTTCACCATGCTTTTCTTCATACTTACTTCTGTAAAAAAAGAAAAAAAGAAATAAGGCTAATGATTGAGCATGCTCGAGGATCCAGCGGTTTTTGTCCGCGCCCGAAGTCACCGGCCGAAACAACCCGCTGGATAAATTACCTACTAGTACGAGTTCTGGGGCGTGATACGCTCTCAAACGGATTTAGTATAGCTCGCATTTCAGACCCTAAAGAAATGTCAAAAATGAAGTGACAACTGAAGTCCAGATTGTTCATAATGATATATACGCTGAAAACTCCGTATTCCGTACTCGTGGTGCGTATTCTTTCAGTTGGCGGTACTTGTAGCTTCAAATCGTTTCTGGCCTCCCAATTCAAACAACACATTTACCAGCGCTAAGGATCGGATATCACAAGCAAAAATATCAAGCTTTTGCCATATCCTGTCGGTAGCTCATATCATTCCCCTTTTTTTTCAGTAAACGATAATTAAACGCTTCGAGAACCATGAAGGTCCATTTAGGAAATCGATCCCTGGGAAAAACTAGAGTACGTGATCGATCGCATCACGCAAATGCATTTCTTTAAAACATCCGTCAACATGGACGCTATCTTTGAAAATTATGGTCGAGTTTTGATTGGCCCTCTTTTTTACCCTCAAAAAGAGGGCCAATCAAAATCAAGATTCGTATCACGCCACAGAAATCGTAATAGCAGGTAATTTATCCAGCGAGTTGTTTCGGCCGGTGACTTCGGAGCGCGGACAAAAACCGCTGGATCCTCGAGCATGATGATTGAGAAGAAGAAAAGGTTTATTTATTTCTGTCCTACTTACACTTTCTTATTCACTACTCCTTGTTCTTGTTCTTATTTTGTTCTTTGCAGCTTCGAAACCACGATTCAAGTGACTTTACCGTGCCGAATGCTGTGTATATATACCCTTAAAAATTAACCGAGGGGGTTACCCCCTCCCCCCTCTGAGTGTGTTTTTTCTTTAGAACCCCCAAGGGTTGATGGGTACCGCGTAGAGCATAAATAGCGTGCGTTGAACGATCTATTTAACCAGTCCTGGTTTAAAGTGTGGGAAGATGTCCCGCATTTAGGAGGGGATGGTTGGTGTACACAATGCGGTCAACAGTTTGATGGACAAAAGAACAGGAGAATAGCATTGTATTACTTTTGTAATGAAAGACAGCTGGAAGATTGGGGTCGAACCCGAACACTCTATCGGAAAGTTTTAGCCCAATTTCATTTCTGTTTAAAGATTAACATCGAGGAACTCATGCCTTCCTACTTGGTGGATGATTTTGTCAGACATGAAACTTCAGTCAACATACCGCGGAACGACATATACGGGGAGATTCTTGGTTCTGTCCAATATCAATTCGTAGAAGATGCTCCCATGTTATGGAAGTTCGACACCCCTGAAGATGCGCGCATCTTCCAACAACTGTCGTTGTTGGAGGCTGCATTACCCAAAGATACCCGTACGTTGTGTACGTGGTGTTTTCGTAATTGTTTGAATTGTTAGTTTTTTTCAACATTCTTATCAACCGGTTAGATATATCAACTTCCAAGAAGTTTCTTTCATGAATCATGGTTTTGGTCGTCTTTGTCTAGACTGTGATATTCTGATACAACGACTTTGACATTGATAAATGTTTTCGTAGCCCGTTTTTACGCTAACAGCAATTTCCTGTGTGATCACTCTTCTATAGAGGGCTGAGTCGCTTCCATGTGCTTGGAGCTGTTGCATCCCTCGAACTCACTAACTCACTTACGTCACACCTCTTTTTTCAGAGGTGTGACGTTTAGTCTTTTTTTCTTTTAAAGGATGGATCAACCCCCACCTGAAGACGGTCAAGAAGAAGAATTGGACAATTGCTTAAGGGAGAAGTTAGGTGAGGTCACGGCGGTGTTTGACATGGACGGTTACATGGTTGACGGTGTGTTCAAATGCACTCGTGGTATTAAACCACTTTCATCAAATAGAAGTGGTATTTTTCATTAATTATTCGAGAACTAAGTGGTATTTCCTATTAATAACACACCTACAAAAAATATGAGTTTCTTTACTAGTAGCAAATGGCGCGTAACGCAATCACAACCACAAATAATAAAATAGCACATGTGCAATTTTCTTTAATACCGTGCAATTAATTAATTGCACGGTATTAAGAAAAAATCCACAGTCAATCAGCCAATCAGAAACAAGTATTTTTTGTAGGTGTGTTATTAGGTTGGAAATACCTACACTACCCACAAGCTTATTCTTTTTTTTTTATCATGGAGGGGTACGCGAATTGCCCTATACCACTATGACGTCACATCAAAACAATCTATTGTTTAAACGCTAAGGATCATGGTCGCTAGAGGGGGACAAAACAGCAACAACACAAAGGATTACCCAAATAAATGTATTTTACAGACGGTCTGAAAGCGATAAAAGTCACCAAACACAGTAAATATTGTGGGAAAAGCATCGATGAACATAATATCTGGAAACTAGCCAATTTGAAATCTAGCGAACCTCAGCAGAGCAGATTTAGTTCAAATTTCTATTGTTCTTCACGATTCTGTCCCCCTCATAAATAAGGCGTTACGTCATAATGGTATAGGGCAATTAAGTACCAAGGACCGCTTCTCGGCCAATTACGTTTATCAGAATATTTTTGACATTCCATACGGAGAGTTCTGGCCGGGTATGATTAAAGGTGGAGAGGTGGAATCAATGGTCGATCGATTACATGGTAGAGGTCGTGTTGCCTACAAGGGAGGACACATAGAGAAAGATCTTTTAAAACATCTACGCATTCCAAGTATTAATTTAGAAGAATTCGGTTGCCCTAAAGTAGATCATCTGTTTCTCGATTGCCCATTTACCTTCAAGAACTGCGGTCACCACAAGCGTGATTTCCATTGTCCAAGAGAGGAGGTTTCAGTGTTGGAATGGTGGATGGACAGGTTCATGTGGAACCACAATATTGCCAATAGTCTACAGCCTAAAGTGAAGAACCCATTTAATTTTATGAGCGGGACTGACTTTGCCTTTATTTAATGAGGGGTGTATTCTTTTTTAAGGAGATGGGAGAAAGCCAAGAGTAAAAGAATTTGGAAATTACAAGCCCGAAAAAAAACACCCTCGACACATGCCCGAAGAATTCAAGGGTTTTCAAATTAGCAAACGCTACTTACAATTTATACTATAGAAACGTTTATGGTGTGGTGACTATTTGCCCTACGAGGATTATCAGAAAATGTATTTAGACATGAAAGAAAGAATAAAAGAAAATAAATAACCTGATTGATGTTTTTTTTTTGGTTATAGATAGAGTGCAATGGTACGACCCCCCTCAGTTAATAGCAATGCTTCAAGATGTAGGATCGGAGGACGGAGTGAGTGACATCCAATTGTGGCGTGCGGGGGAACAAGTAGATATCTTACTGAAAGAAAAAGAAGAGTCGTTACCCACCATGAGGAGCTTTACTCGAAAAAGTTGTCACAGTTGGAGGCGTGGTATCGGGTTGTAAGCCTTTCAATCTTTGTTTGTATTGCGATAAGATGATTGACAGTTGCTAGGATTAAGTCAACAGGATTAAGTCAAGTTAGTTAATGAGTCTTTCTCAATCACATTCCCGCGCATTATACTCGACAACATATCGCTCTGTACAATCTGCTATTTTATGGTTTATTTCTGTATGTTCTTGGTTGATTTTGCACACATAGAGATATTCCATGTTCAAGCTATCTTTGTTGGTACCCAATGTGATTTGAAATTGCATTTTGACACGTAAGGATTGATATATAATTTGGCGGGAATGAATTGGCCTTTATTCTACTACAATTTTTGGCGTTTTGGAAGCAGCAGGTAAACTTGGCCCGCAAGAACTGTATCTCTGTGAGTATAAAGTTTATATTGTAATCTCCGGATGCTTCCTTGGGAATCTCAATTTGATTTAATTTTAGCAGCTAGAAGTTGTGTGTTTATTTATTACATTATTTATTACATTATTTATTGCCGGCTGATCAGCAAGGTTCAGAAGATGCATAAGTTCGTCAACAGGTCTATGGTATATATATTGCCCATTTGGACTGGGAGTCGTTTTGAATTTTCACCAGTATTTGAAGATCTAATCAGGTTTATAAATGATCGTAGCGGCAAAATTATAATTATTAGCTTCAAATTGGTCACGAATTTCAAATTTTAGGGTATAGATTTTCAGCCTAGTGCGTTATACCTGCGGTCTCGTAGACAGCTTGGGTAGGCCTAGTGCGTTATACCTGCGGTCTCGTAGACAGCTTGGGTAGGCCTAGTGCGTTATATTTTTATAACTTTATAATTACTCAGAAACTATTCCGGCCGTAGATTTGTGTACCTATTCGTTTACTCTTGATCCATTTGCACGTACATAATATAAAGGAAGGGATTAAAGTTAGTTTGCTTTGGTTACTTTGTTTGATGACAGATATAATACGGGAGTAATTTAGTCCGAAACCTTGAAGGTCTCGTAAAGTGCAATATGAAACCAGAAAATGTCAATCAAGCCCAAACTTTTTCTCTCTAAAGCTCCTCATGTAGAGAATGGGGAGATGAGAGATAGTCAATTGTTACGAACGGTAATGGAGTATGAAGATGACGAGGAGCTGTTAGAAGAAAAAGAAGTGAACCCCTATGCGCCGGAAGTGTTAGGATGTTGTGACACTCAATCACCACCCCTAAAAAGACAAAGGAATCGACCCCCCTCTCCGCTTTTGAACATTTTGGGGTTACCTCTTCATTCGGGGAATACACCGGATCCACCCTCTCCGGGTTCTCCTCAAGCACAAGAACTAATGAACGAGTATGATGATGACTACATGGATGATTTGTGGGCCTGTATGATAGATGAACCTACACCCACACTCCCTCCAAAACCGCTGACCTCTGAAAAAGAAGAAGAAGAAGAAGAAGAAGAAGAAGAAGAAGAAGTGGATCTTCTTGACGATTCCTATCAAGATTTGTTTGACACTTTATTGAACAGTCAACAAACTGGTGGTGGTGGTGGTGGTGGTGGTGGTGGTGGTGGTGGTGGTGGTGGTGGTGGTGGTGGTAGTGGTGGTGGAGACAATGAAGCGGACACAACCGGCGATTATTTTGTTATCGATAAGGTGGAGACAAGAAACTGTCCCAAACTGCATGCCCAACAAATTGTGTTTCGAACCACCATCCACAACCGCCTGCGAGAAAATATAGAAGAGGCGGTTACGGCAACTGATCGGAATCAGCGTCTGTCTCAAATGTGCGGCCCACGAGCCAACCGTAGCGATCGGTGTGAAGCTTTAGACGCCCAAGATTTGGTGTCATATCAGTGGTGCGAATTAAGGACACGGAAGATGGGTCGTGTGCTTTTCGAGCCGAGGTAGTGGGGAGGTGGGTGGCACAAGGACACACACGTCATGATCTCACGGTATGTCAAGAAGAGGAACAAGCCAAAGCGTTGTGCGCACGATCGGGTCTCCGTTGGGGTGCATGCGGACGTGTCGAACTGACTCGTTTGCAGGAGGTGTTGAAAGATGACGGTGTGCGGTTACACGTCTATTACCACGATTTGAACTGTATTGGATTTGCCGGAGATTTGAACGAGTTCGGGTCTCAGGGACCCGTGTACGACGTGTATTTGTTCCATCACGACGAACATTACGATGTGATCACCACTATGACGGGGTTTTTAAAGAAGAATTATTATTGCCCCCAATGTGATGTGGGGTACTCGGAGAAGAACAAACACAAGTGCCGACCGTTTTGTGAGTGTTGTTACGCGGCAATCGCAGATTGTTCCCAAGAGGTGATTCGATGGACACCATGCCCCACGTGTCACCGCCATTTCAAGTCCGACGTGTGCTATGCAAACCACATTCGTGTCACGTCGCACCGTGTACAAGGGCGCCAGGAACGATGGAGCGTGTGCCAAAGGTACCGACGGTGTACCGACTGTCAGAAGGTGGTGGATTTGTACAAGAAACAAAAAGGTCTGCGAGGTGTGGGGAACAACAATGTTTTCACTGTCGTCAGTGGGTGTTGTCGGACCACCTATGTCACGTGCAACCGATGGTGAACAATAGCGACACGGATGACAACGAAGTAGCTCGTTTCATCTTTTTTGACATTGAAACGATGCCATTGGAATCGGTCCATCGTGTCAATTTGGTGGTGGCTATGAAGGTGTGTAATCTGTGTGTCGAACGGATGAATCATGACGGATGGTGTAAACAGTGCGAAGAGCGACAAGTGGTCTTTTCCACCGTGGATGCGTTCTGCACTTGGTTGTTTCGCCCCGAACATCAAAATTCCATCCGCGTGTTCGCTCACAATTTCATGGGGTACGATTCGTACTTTTTGCTGGAATGGTTATGTGCACGGGGACAACGCCCCGAGGTGGTGATGCGAGGGGCCAAATGCATGTACATGTATGTGAAATCTCTGAACTTGAAGTTCAAAGATTCGCTATGCTTTCTCCCGACGGCGTTGCGCAAGTTTTCCAAGACATTTAACTTGCCCGAAGAAAAGGGGTATTTTCCTCATTTTTTCAACCGTCCCCAAAATCAAGACTACGTGGGACCGTACCCGGCTTTGGAGTACTATGGGATCGAATCGATGAAAGCATCGGACGTGAAAACGCTTCGACAATGGCACGCCGAACAACTCGGTAAGACGTTTCATTTGCAAGAAGAATTGAAACATTACTGCCAACAAAATGTGATTCTATTGAAACGGGGTGTCTTGGAAGCACGACGTATTTTTCTCAACGTGGCAGGGTTTGACCCTTTTGTGAAATGCATCACGTTGGCCTCGGCATGCATGTGGTCATACCGCTATCGTTTCATGCCGCGCAACAGTATTGGAATCATACCCCAAGGCGGATACACCCCTCAAGACATCCAGTCGTTGAAAGCCAAGAAATGGTTGTGGTGGTTGGAACGACAAACGTCAGGACTCCGGCTTCACACCTGCTACAGTGTGGAGGGGGAAGCGTTGATTTTGGGGGCCAAAGTGGATGGATATGACCCGACGACCCGTACCGTGTACCAATTCCACGGATGTTTTTGGCACGCCTGCGCCGTCTGTTTTCCCAATGCACAGATGTACCACCCCAAATTACGACAAGATGGGTGATGTACGCAACGGTACAGAACAACGTACACGACGGTTACGTGATTGGGGGTTTAAGGTGGTGGAAATGTGGGAACATGAATGGGACGGTATGAAGGGGGTCGACGACGACGACACGTTCCCCCAATGGATGAAACACCGAGAACCGTTGAATCCGCGAGAGGGGTTGTTTGGAGGTCGTACCAATGCTCTTGAATTGTATTTCAAGTGTCCCGAGGGAAGTCGTGTCGATTACGTGGATTTCACCTCGTTGTACCCGTCCGTGATGTTGTCGGGGGGTGCTTACCCCACCGGTCATCCGACCTTGATCCGACGGGACTTTCAATTTCCCCTGACGGAACATTATTATGGACTGAACAAAGTCAAAGTGCTTCCTCCACGTCACTTGTACCCGTCTTGCCGGCACACATTCAAAACAAACTGATGTTTGTGTTGTGTCGTACGTGTGCCGAACAACTCAAAACAGACGAGGGGTCTGTGTGGTCACAACGCCGAAGAACGTGCTTTAGTGGGAACGTGAAATGAAAAAAGCCGTCGCTCTTGGTTACGTCATTCTTGACGTGTACGAAGTGTGGCACTATCCAGAGACGTCGACGGAATTGCTTGGAGGGTACGTACGTACGTATCTACGTTTGAAACAAGAAGCGTCCGGTTGGCCGTCGTGGTGCCATACGGAAGAGGACCGTCAACGGTACTTGGACGAGTACTTAGAGCATGAAGGGATTCGTCTGGAACACATGGAACTCAACCCGGGGTTACGGACGGTCAAATTGATGTTGAATAGTTTGTGGGAAAAATTTGGTCAAAACCATCACTTACCCGTCACGGAATACATTGACCATCCGAAACGGTTTGCCGAATTGATGTTTGGTCCTAAAACTGAGGTCGAACACCTCCTGTTGATCCACGAAGATCTGGTACAAGTGCAATACGACAAGGTCGATGACTTCATGCGTGAAAGTAGCTTTGCAAGTGTGGTGAATGCTGCATTTGTAACGTCGTTGGCACACTTGAAATTGTACCGCTGGTTGGAAGAGCTCCAAGAACGTGTCTTGTACTTTGACACCGATTCGACCTTCTACGTCACCCACCCAGGACAGACGTCGTTACCGTTGGGCGACTATTTGGGGGACTTGACGTCGGAACTGAAACCGGGGGATTTCATTCATGAATTTGTCTCGACGGGTCCCAAGAGTTATGCGTACGTGACCGATCAAGGTCGGATTGGTGTTAACGGTTTCGCTGTTGGATTGCCTGTTGCGGGGGTACTGTAGTGGTAGTGACGGAAGAAGATGCCCCCTCGTCGTCGTCCTCGTCGGAAGACGAAAGTCCAAGTACAACAGCTGTTGCATCGGTCGTACTACAACCCAAAGAAAGCTGAAGGGTACGCGGGGTACGACCAATTGACACGTCAAGTTCAAAAACATGGAATTCGACGTAGACAAGTCAAAGAGTGGTTGGAAAAACAACCGGGCTACACGCTGCACAAACCAGTACAACGTCGGTTTCGTCGCAGTCGCGTGGTAGTGGACGGGTAGGACGAACAATGGCAAAGTGATCTGGTGGACGTGCAACGGATGTCTGGGGACAACCAAGGCTACAAACGTTGGTTGACGTGTGTGGATGTGTTGTAACGCTACGCTTGGGTCCGTCCGATCAAAAATAAAACAGCCCCTCAAATCATTCAAGCCTTTCAAAGTATTTTCAAAGAAGGACGTCAACCGCGGGTGTTGCAGACCGATCAAGGGACAGGATTTCTCAACCGTCACGTGCAATCGTTTCTCAAATCGCTGGGGATTCGACATTTTGTCACGTACAGCGACCCCAAAGCGCAAATCGTCGAGCGGTTTCATCGTACCACCAAAAATCGGCTCTGGCGTTATTTCACCGCCCAGAACACTCACACGTACGTGGACGTCTTGCCGGAATTTGTAAACGGATACAACCGGGCGTACCACCGATCGATCCGTCGCAGTCCCGATTCCGTCACGCACGAGAATGCCCAAGAAGTGTGGCACATGTTGTACGACGACGACGCGAAACCCACCCCACGCCGTCGATTCCGCTTTCGCGTTGGCGATCAAGTTCGCATGAGTAAACTGGCCCGAGCGTTCAAAAAGGGGTACCTCCCCAACTGGACGGAAGAAGTGTTTGTGATCGCGTCGCAGATGCGGGGCACCCCGCCACGGTATAAATTGAACGAATGGGACGGAGTTCCGATCGAAGGCTCCTTTTACGAACATGAGTTGCAACGGGTGACGGTACGTCCTGAAGATTCGGTCCGTGTGGAAGCGATTGTGAAACGCCGTCGACGTGCAGTTCTACCCAGCAATGTGGTGACCCCAGACCAGACGAACACCGCCTGGGATTACGTGGTGCCGTTACTCCACCCGTTGAATTTCCCCGAGCTCGACGAGTGGACGGTGGCGGTGACGTCGGTATTTTTACCCCCTCTGGGAAAACAGACCTCGTTTGACAACGTGTTCATCTATTCGGATCTGGTGACCGGGACGTTGGTGAGAGACGTGGAAGCACCGCTCTTGTGCACCGTGGACGTGAAAGCCGGATCGCTGGAGGGCAGGGTTGGTGGTGTGGTTCGAGAACCGGAACAGTTGATGTATTGTCCCTTCGGGTGGGGTATATAGAGTCGATCCGTCTCATGCTGCGCGACGAGTTTGGAAATAATCTGCTGGCGTTGGATCGAGGACAAACGGTGGTGACGTTGCATTTTCTCAAGAAACGCTTGACCATGGGCGATCGACGGTTGGCGCTTCCCAGCAGTGCTTCCAAAGACCTGTATCCGGACAACACGGGACACACGTACACCGTTCACCTCCGCGCAGTGCTCAATTACGTACCCGACGACTGGGAAGTGGGGATGGTGTACCTGACGACCCCGTTCCCCACGGACGGATCGAAGAACTGTCGCCGATGCGTCAGGTGGGGGTGGGATGGTTGAATGACCACCAGTGGACCATCAGAGGTGCGCGGTGAGGTAAACTACCGGCCAAAAAATACCATTCTGCTGAAGATTTGATCCGTGAATTCAACGTCCAGATGACTGAGTGGATTAAAAAAAACGTTCCGAACGTCAGCCAAGGGAGTTGGGTGAGATCAGGCCAGAACGTACTCACGATCTACGATTTGACGTACCTCAAAGGGTCGGGCGTCGAACTACAATCGTTTGCAAAATATCTTGACACACTTTGAGAAATTCGGACAATTTTTTGCGCGCACGAATTTGGGTTTTCGTCCCCCCCCTCCCCCTTTCAAAGTTGATTGATAACGATGTCGATCTACTGCGTCGTGTTCACCACTCAACATTGTAGGAGGGGGGTTGGGAGTTCTATGAGAAATATTTCAGGCGCAGCGTCACATTTCTGAAATATAAGTATAAAAAAACCTATTTGTGTCAACTATTTTGCAAACGACTGTCTGAGACGTATTATTGGGCTTATTTGTGCAAGGAAAAGGGTTACACCCCAGGAAGCTGAGGTATAACATGTAATTAATAGTTAGGTTTAATAAGTGGGGCGCACTACAAATTTTAAACGTAAGCCTGTGTCAGAATGTACGATTTTCGTATTTCAGACCCACCCCTCCCTAACAGCAAATATTGTCCAAATGAGGGGTGGGGTGCAGTAGCTTTGAGCACGTCGGATTGGAATGCGATAACGATCTGATAACTCATGTAAACATTGCAAAAGATTGGTTTACGTCACCTAACGTCCAGAACAATCATTATTCGACCAGGAAAATGCAATTATTTGCAATATTATGTCACAGAAATACGTAAATGTTTGGAAATTGCGAACGTCATGCACACACCATCACATCTTGTTCTAAATATTATTACTCTCTGAGTGTAAACCGTTCAACTACGTATTAACTTTCTATGTATATACATCATACAAACGTAATAGACTAGATGATAAGCTTAGATCATTGAAACCTTTGATAGGTGTAGAGTATAGAGCGTTGCGACTTGGTTATAAGTGAACAATATAAACACAATATTGAACAATATAAATACATTCGTTTCAAGTTCCTCGATAATACCGCTAATTATCGCGACTTTGTCGCTCGCTATCAGGAGAAAAAGATTCTCGCGACTTCGTCGCTCGCTATCAGAATAAAAAGTGTGGTCGACTTGTGACAAGTCTAATGTATATCATTTATCATAGACCGATACTGTTCAATGTCATTCGCACTGTCATGATCGAGCACCACAGGGATCCCGCATTTCACGTAATCACTGTCGTTTGCAAACGACTGTAGGTGTCCCGAGGAAAATCTTCTTTCGAACTGGTCTGTACACCATGAAGGAACTCCTAGACGGACTCAACAACCAATTCTCCATGATCAAGTTTCATACGATAATGTACCAGAAACAGATCCACGTGTTATGCACGCACGAGTTCCAAGTCAGCGCCGACGGGAAAGGCGGTTTGAGACGGTTGGGCTGGCCCAATGGCAATCATGACGGTGACCGTGATGCGTTTTACAAGGCTTTCGACACATCTGACAACGACGTCCAGCCGTCCACTACTTCCGTGAATAAGACGATCGACGTGAGCGCATGGATCAAGATATGGATGGAACTGGATCTGAATACCGTTGTGTTGAAGCGGTGGGCGATCGATCCCTCCCTCCACCTGGTGTTGTCCCAAGAGATGGTCGATTACTTCGGCTTTCCCAAAAGTACGACGGATGTCAAGCTGGGTTTCCGCACAGCCCCCAATCCTCCAGCATGGATGGGGTCTGAATGGGTGGGACAATCCCCAATGGTGGCGACCGATCCCACCTGGACACACCCAAGTTTTGGAGGCAATCCCCTGTCTTTTGCAGAGGAGGACAAACTTCCTCCCGTGACCGTGTTGCGGAGTCCCCTCCGGTGGGCGGAACTCGTGTTGGGTCGAACGTTGGCCAGCGGTATCTACGTGTACACCAACATCGTGGATTATTCCATCGTGGGAAATTTCAACGCGCCGCTGTTGTACATCGTACCGGTGGGAGGCGAACACGGGGGACGCAAGACGTACGAATTCAGACACCCGCACTACAACACGTTGCGCGTCTCCACCTTTCAAGACGTGGACGTGTACCTTCGCGACACCAAAGGTCAACCGGTGGATTTTGGAGACGGACTGGTGGTGGTCACGTTGCACTTGCGTCCCCGTCAATCCGAACGGTGATAAAAGACCCCGTCGAAAGACGTCCCGACCACACAAAACAAAACAAGGTGGTTCACGCCGCCAAAGAAGCCGTGGAGGTGGGAAAACAAACCGTGGGCAACGTGGGCGCTCAAGTCGCTCGAGACGTGATGGAGGGTCGAGATTTTAAAGACGCGTTGCAGAAACGCACGTTGGAAAAGTCACAAGCTCTGGAACGGTATTCGGGCCCCGTCCCTTCAGTTTCCCATAAAAGGCCCCGCCGCAAGAGACGCGCTCCTACGGCTAACGCGATCAAGAAAAAGAAACCTCGACGCAGGAAACAAGCTGCCAGCTTTGACGTGTTCGATTCATGATGATGATGTTGGGTAGTGCTGGACGCAAACGCACCCTAGCGGTGGCGGGAATCAACGAAGGTGTGGGACGGTTCATCCCCGTCAAGAAAGCTCAATTGGGAGATTTGTTTCAACCGTTGCCGACGGAAGTCTCGGTGAAAGATGGGTTTTGGCAAGATTACTACCCCACTCAAGCCACCATGACCCCGTGTCAATTCTTCATTCCTCCCTCTACCGATTTCGTCGACATGGGGATGTGTGAACTCAGTTTGGGGGTGAAAATTGTCAAAGCCGATGGTTCGGACATGGACAAAACGCTGAACATTGGGGTGGTGAACAACGTGGGGCATTCGTTGATCAAGCGGTTTGACGTGAAATTGAACGACACGTCGGTCGGCGAACCCACCGACCTGTACCATTACAAGGCGTACGACTCCAACTTGAGAAATTTCACCCAGGATCAAAAAGACAATTACCTTCAGATCGAAGGTTGATACATGGACGAGACCACCGACGCCAAGATGAACAATTTCACCACGGGTACCGCCAATACCCCCATACTATCGACCGCCGCCGCCTACAACAAGGGGTTCGACGAACGCACCCGTTTGTTTTACAGCGACTACACAAAGGACAGAACCGGAAACGCTAACGCCGATAACGAGCAAGCCAGTCGCGAAGTACACTTCACCATTCAACCGGCCGTGGACGTGTTTCAGTCGGGACGTTATATGGTGCCGGGGGTGTCGATCGTCATTCAGATTGATTTCAACGACCCCCAATTTGTGTTGATGGCCGCAGCCGGTTGCACAGCCCGTTTTAAAATCACGAGTGCGGTGTTTCGCGTCCGTCACGTCAAAGTACAGGCCGACGCTCATTTGGAAGTCGAAGACAAACAGTACAAGCAACAACAAACAGTGCTGTACCCCATCCGTACCAGCAAACCCATCCGCCGTACCCTGGAAGCGGGGAAATCGCCCGTCTCGTTCACTGACCTCTTTCAACAATCGGTGCCTGATCACTTGACGATTGGGTTTGTTAAATCGACTGCCTTTAATGGAGCGTTCAACGAAAACCCCTACAACTTCCAATTGTTTGGATTGAAAGATCTCCGGATGGTGGTCAATGGGGTGGAACGTCCCATAAACCGAATTGAATTCAAATCACACGATGGGGTCGAAGGGTACGAGATGATGTTTTCGTCGACCGGGAACATGCATCGAGGGTTTTCCAATGGCATAAAAAGAAAAGATTACGCGGACGGGAACGCTTTGCTATGCATCAATCTGACTCCAGACGGAAAAGACGCCAAGAACGAAACGTACAAGAAGAACGAAGGCAAGTTGGACCTGTCCCTGAACTTCAAACAGCCTTTGACCGATAATTTGACGGTCTTGTTTTTACCTGAATTTGAAAACGAAGTCTTGGTGGATCCCAACAATGTGGTGTTGATGTCCAAGAATGATTAAAGATGCCCACTGAAGGAGGTCTGGATTCTCAACAGTTGCGCTGGTTGGTGCGGACCGACCGACGGTTACACCCTTCCTTCCTGGGAGTGTTTCCTGCTGACCGTCTTCCTACGACCCGACGTCCAGGCACGGGATTGATCGCCAACACCGATCTGTCGGATCAACCGGGCACCCACTGGGTGGCCATGTATTGGGACGATGACGGTCAGGCGGAATTTTTTGACAGTTACGTACCACCCGTCGTACCACCCGTCATGGAGGACCTACTTGGGACGCGAATGTCGTTACAGCACACGAAGTCTTCAAAGGCCCCAGACAACCGTCTGTGGCCATTACTGTCTTTACTATCTGACCCACCGAGTACGTGGTCGGTCATTGAAAGACATTCTGAGGGTGTTTCCTGGACCCTCTCGAGTCAACGACCGACGGGTGTGTCATTGGGTGTGTCGTACGCCACGCATATTGCGTAATCAGAAAAGCCGTCAGCTTTGTCAAAGCTCTGTATGTCGTCGCGACGCACATCGACGACGGTGTTGTTAAGGAATTTTTTTTAAATAAATACTTGTACCCCCACACACTGCACCTCTGTGTAGTTTTTTGTATTTGATCATGGAAGGGTTTGATCCTCGTCTGAAGACCCCCTCCAACCTGCAAGTGGTAGGTCCGAGCAAATCGGAAAAAACCCATTGGGTGGCACGATTGATCCGTGAACGTAAGGAATTGTTCCGACAACCACTACCCCGGGTGGTGTACTGCTATGGGAATGGCAACCGATGTTCGACACATCGTTCCCCAAGGAAGTGGAATGGGTGAAAGGGCTCCCTGAAGATTTTTACGAAAAGTTTGAAGGCCAACCGGGAATGTTGGTGTTGGACGATTTGATGACCGAGTGTTCCAACAACGACGAGGTGGAAAAACTCTTTACCCGCGGGACGCACCACCGTCAATTGACTACGGTGTTGTTGACGCAGAACCTATTCCGCAAAGGTCAACGCACTCAAAATTTGAACGCCCATTACGTGGTGGCCTTTAAGAACCCTCGCGATCGCAGATAGCGCTTTTGTTTCGCCAGGCGTTTCCTAAACAGAAGTACGTGGAAGAAGCATTTAAAGACGCCACCGACCAACCCTACGGTTACTTGATGTTCGACTTTGAAACGGACACACCCGAGGCATTGCGGTTACGCACGAACATTTTCCCCTCCGATTCAGGACCTCAAGAAGTGTACGTGAACAAAGAATGGCGAATTGATCTTGCCGGGGATAGATGACGGTTGGGAGGAGGAGGAGGACGACGACGAGACCTTTTCTCCGCTGGACACACCACCCATTGACAGTGTGCTGGGGAACACACCCACATCTTCTCCCCAACCAGAACCAACCGAGGAGTTTCGACAAGATTTGGTACGGATGGGACTCATCCCCAACGAAGAAGCGTTTCTGGAAATGTGGGGACGATTTCATCAATTGGACAGTATGCGGCGATGTACACCTGACGAAGAAGCAGAGCTTGATAATTTGAAGGATCGTTTGACCCAATTGGAAAAGGAGTGGCAAATAGAAAAAGAACGAGAGAAAAGAGAGACGGAGACTATGGATTCCATTTTGGACATAATGGCCAACCTCCCCAACGGTACCTCCACACCCCTCCCACCCTTATCTCCACCCCCACCAACACCACCATCGCCCACATCCCGGGTACAGACCACCACCACGGCAGCGACACCCCGTCCACGTGCTGTAATTGGACAGAAAGCCCCTCGCACACGTCCACTACCAAGATCTCCTTCCCCTTCTTCCCCACAGATGTCGCCCACTCAACAACGTCTGGATTGGACGACAGTCCTCTTCCCTATGCACGAGTGCAACGTTTGCAACAAGAATTAACTGAAATGGAAGAAAGGTTGGCTGAACTGAATAACAACCGTAGCAGTCCCGCACAACGACGCCGCGAAACAGTGCGTCGACGTGGAAGCGAACAAAACGTTACTTCGGCCACTAGTCGGGAAGCCCTAGGCCGGGGCGAGCACATGACCACCACCACCACCCGTACGACCACCACGGTACGCAAGTGGCGTCGTCCGATTACTCGACGGAGTTCGCGCAGCGTGTCGTCCCCCCTATCTTCTTCTTCTTCGGCTTCTTCCACCCCTCAACGGGGTCGAGGAAACATCCACCAGTTGATTGCACATTTGGAAAAAAAGCATAAATAAGAACTTAAAACCGAATATTTGATGAAGAAGACAAGTGGAAAGATGAAAGGCGGAAGAATAATGAGAAGAACTCAACGCGGAAGCGGTGTGAAATCATTTTTTCGAGGTGTTGGAAGGACTGTAAGACTGGGACGAAGGGCCATGAATTTTGGAAATTATCTGAGCCAAGCATTTAAAAAAGGTCAAAAAGATGGTGGTGGAGGGTTTGAAGACGGTTCTGGTTGTGAGGTTGCATTTAAACACTCGTGGGTAACCTTCACCTGGTCTCGATACTTTTTCTTTTCACGGTTTACCAGTTGTAACTTAGGGCCTAGTTCACGTACG
Organism: Actinostola sp. cb2023; assembly: GCA_033675265.1. Lineage (NCBI taxonomy): Eukaryota > Metazoa > Cnidaria > Anthozoa > Actiniaria > Actinostolidae > Actinostola > Actinostola sp. cb2023. Next base: position 131,170 of record JAUJYZ010001065.1, on the reverse strand, counting down.
ATTTGTTCTACCAAAGAATCGACTTCAGCAAACCCGATCGATTCTTTCCCACTAAGAACCAACACTTCTTGTATCTTTTGATGCCACCCCGTCACCACCTTGTTCCACTCGATCACCAGATCCACTGCTCGAAGACTCTCTTGAAAACGATCCAACCCTAACAGATCCATGTTGTAAGTGAAGTGTTCCTTGCACAAGTCGAGAACTTTATGCTCGCTTTCGTGCAGCCCCCTCTCGAAATACATCACGGCACGAATCCAAAAAGAACGACAATTGACGGGTTAGATGAGCCAACTCATCAAGGAGAACAGACCAACGGACAAAGTCTGTCTCGGACACTTCATTCAAGTCGCTTTCGACCACATCCCATCAGACGTCTTTGACTTTAGACAACCATATCGAACAACCTTCTTCCATCCTCTGAGCTTTCTCCATCACCTCTTGCTCCTGACTTATCTTCATCCTCTTTTCTATGCTCTCTATAATTTCTTCCGACATCTGCTTCCTTTTCCTTTCGTTGTCCATTACGTTCTGCGCCTGGAGTCCGCCACGCATCTGACTTTATCATCTCGTCCAGCTTGCTCAATCTTTCATGCAAGACCTCGTCCGAATCCTTCCCCTTTTTCTCTTCAACCAACAGTGGCAATAGATGTTCCATCACTTGGCGCAACATCGTCTCTTGCACATCCATCAACGATTTCAAGTGAATTACCACCACACCAATCTCTTCCAGAGCACTCTTCATGACGAGATGTGTTCCAATCCGAAGGTGAATACAAATGATCATCCAATCCATGGATCGAATGTATAAGGTGTCTCTTCATAGCACGCAGCTCGTTCAATACGGAAATATGAAGCAACAGTTGAAGCAACCACGAAAACATAATCATCACCATCAACACCACAAAATACACAAAAAGCATGAAGCAAATCTATAAACCGTCTCTTTGTCTTTGTTTAAGATGGTGATGTATTTCATCCAACTGCTCGTCCGCGGTCGGTCCCCAATTCTCTTTTCCTCTCTTTGGCATGCAACAACAAATCAATAACGCAAGACAGTTCAAACAACAATTTTGGATCTCCCCCCACATTATGTTTCTTCTTCTTCTTCGATGGTTGACAGAAGTTTTAACAATTTCAAAGGAACCGATCCCTCTTCTATCTTTCCTTTGTCCCGATCCGGTAGCATGCCCAACACCGATCATATTATCAAATAAGCCACCGTTTGGAAAGCCAACGTGAATGTAAACGCTGCCAAAAACACACTCCACTCGTATACAGTCATTACCAAATTCCTTGACGGCTTTCTTCCACAATCACTTGATGTCTTGCTTCACCAATGGTTTTCAATTTCAACTCTACCACACAAGTCAATTCATGCATCATTTGTCGGTCGTTCGTCACCCCCAAGTAACGGTCACTCATCATTCCACGCTTGCTATTCAAATACCAAATCAGCTCGTCCAACTCACGAAACATGTTCTGTTTCAATTTACAAACCACGTCTTCGCTCATTTCCACGTCTGTCGTTTGCTGCGGATCCATCGCGTCTACCATTCATCATACATGTCGGGTCTTCTTATGACACAAAATTGTTCTGGGGGATGTCTCCAAATGGAATGCTCTTTCTCCACGTCTCTTTGAATGTTTTCACATCGGGCCACTTGCTCCCAACCACTTGCACTCATCACTTCCCATTTCATCTTACGCTTACGACAACATTCCACACACCAACTCAACCGTTGATATTTTTTACTGCCACTCGGTTACGTCTACTAAATAAAAATCCGTCAGAAGGTTGCGGAAGACCACATGATTACTCAACTGATAACCCCGCATCGCATCCATCCGTCGATGGTATGGAACCGCACACTTCGCTGTCACTAGTTTGGGATTCGGTACGCATTTGGTCAACCAATCGATTGATAAAACGCTGCCACACATCTTCAGGATTCTCTCGACCAAACCACATACACCACAGTCCTATCAGTGTGAAGAACATCTTTCAATGGTACACTAGCTTCTAGATTCACCTTCACCCCGGGCCAGCTGGCACCGAAATAGCGCAATCTTGTATAAACTTTTTCAGGATTCATCTGATCGAAGTCAAACTTACCAAAATAGCAGATTTGCCAATTCCCAACAATCGTATGTTGTTTTTTTTTAATTTCAACAGCTTTTGGCGGGAAAATGATGTCTTAAAGTAACGGTCAAAAACTTAGATTCACTTTATAGAAAATTTTATTAATGTTTCTGAAAGATCTCGGACAGGTTGATTGAATGGCGAAAAAAAAAGTGACCTGCCTTTATTTGTTCAAGAGTTATTGCACCACAAAATGTGCATATTTTCTAAAAATAGCAACAAAATGGCGGAAAATGGCGGAAAATTTTCGCCATTTAATCAACCTGTCCAAGATCTTTCAGAAACATTAATAAAATTTTCTATAAAGTGAATCTAAGTTTTTGACCGTTACTTTAAGACATCATTTTCCCGCCAAAAGCTGTTGAAATTTTAAAAAAAAACAACATACGATTGTTGGGAATTGGCAAATCTGCTATTTCGGTAAGTTTGACTTCGATCAGATGAATCCTGAAAAAGTTTGTACAAGATTGCGCTATTTCGGTGCCAGCTGGCCCGGCGCTTCTTTTGTAGATGCAACGACATCGGAAAAAATTACCCTCACAATGTGGACATGTTCTTTGCCATGGCGGGAAACAATCACGATTCGGACATCTCACCCCTTCTCCATTCACTTCAACACATGAACATGTCTTATCGGTTACCCGCAAATCCAACACGATGTAATGTTCTCCACAGTAAGGGTTTAACACCACCGCATAACCTTCGTCAAATGGTACACATCTTCCCCGTCCACCAACATTGTCTGACCTTGTTCCTTTAATCCCCTCACCCACTGTTGAACCGATTCTTGACTTTGTCCGCATTGTCTATCTATCTATCTATCTATCTATCTATCTATCTATCTACTCTATCTATCTACTCTATCTATCTACTCTATCTATCTCCGCATCGTCCGCTCACCTCCAAACAACAACCCTTGAACTCTCTTAAAAAAGACCCCCGTCTTGTCTTGCAGAGACCCCACATGACTGTTCCACCTCACCATTCTCTTCGTCTTCTTTGTCTGCCACCTCGCTCCCCACACCGCCATTCTCTACTTCCCATTTCGATGGTTCTTCCAAGAAATGCTTTCGACAACTCTTGGGGATGTTGCAATCACGAACATCCCGGTTCTCTTTCCACCATTCGTAGGCCAACACTACATCTCTTGTGGGTGCTCGGAATCCTTGATTCGTTTCTGTCACACGGTAATACCACTCTGGCGGATAAGAGAACTCTGCTTTACGACCCACTCTTTCGATGGTTATCTCACCGTCCAGTGTCACCTTCTGCGTTTCCACATACACCTTAGAAATAGGCTGACCGTCGTATCTTCTTTTTTTTCTCTTTCTCCCACGCTCCTCCACAGATAAGTACTGGTAGTCAAAACTCACTGTGTGGTCTTCCACTGTGACTTTCTTGACACGCACCATCTCCAATATCTCGTCCAACATCTTAGCTGACGTGTGATCGGGCATCATTGTTCCAAACGTTCTCAACCCACTCAATCCAGTACCACCACCACCAAACGTTTGGATTAACCCAGGGTCAAGGTGGTTGGGAACAAAAGAGGGTGTGTTTCCAAATTCCGTCCGGTTACATTTTAGGAAAGCCGTGTCTCCGAATAACGAAGAAGGTTTCGAGAACTTAGCTGCACGTTCCCCTTCCATGACTGACCACCCCTCCCCACCACACTGACCTATGTAGTCCGCTTCGAACCACCCCTCACACGCTCAACCGCTGACTCCAAGTTTTTTTGTCTCGAGGCTCACTTTGTGGTATTTCCGCTGACCAGTACATCCCCTTCCTTTTTACAGGACCGTGGGCTCAAGAAGGTCGGTAGTCTGAACTAACCTCTATTACTACTGTCTTTGAATGAATGAACTGTTTGATGGAAGAGTTAATCAGATGTTGAGGATATTTGAGTTTTGAAAATGTTGACTTTAAGCGATCGCACTCATCAGAGAAGTAATGTTAAGCACGTCTTTGGGGGAAAGACGGTAACAAATAAGAACGAGGATCTTGGTTGAAGTTCTTCTTTAATCTCTTCTTTAGCAGTGTTTACATTGAGAGAGCATTGAGTGTAATCTAGCTCTAAGCGAGAGTGATGAATTCTGCCGCGTAGTAACCTTTATAGAAGTCGATTGCATGCTGGGATTGACCATGAATAATTGAGTTAGATCAGTCAATCACAGTGTGCACGTGAAAGTAACTCGAACTACTATTGGTTGTTATGCAGTAGAGTCAACTGATTATAACTAGTAAACAGTAAAATAAGCTCTCAAAGGAAGGTATAAGTTATCTAGTTAGATTTGCTTATAAACTAGGATAGATGTATGGAAAAAGTTGTTTCCAACACAGCTATGTAAAAATACATTACAAAGTATGTTTGGTAAGAGGGGATTTTCTGGGGTAAAGTTGAGAAAAGGTGTGAACACGCAGTTCGACCAATATTCAGGATGGGAGGAGTTTTCGTTACTCGTAGAGGCAACCAACTCATTGCGTATGCCATAAGCAATGAGCAAGTTGTTTACAAGAAACGTTGATGATATTAATCAACTAGATAATTACATACGATGAGTTGTATTGTTAAATAGGTGTTAGAACATTGGAAAACATATGTTCTCATTAAAGCGGTAGTTTTAGGTTACACCACTAAGTAATCAATGGTTGACCGTAAAGGGTCCGATAGATTAAGAGGTCGAGGTTAATATATTCAAAATACACTCAAGTTGAACTATAGTAGTTAACGTTAGTTTTCAAAGGGTACCGATGTTTATTCTAGTTTATTGGATTCGTACGTGTGAATTAATCCATTGAGTTTCACGTTTTACCATGGGAACTAACTTTGAAAGAGAGGTACCGAAGGTTTCAAAAAGGCTTCGACTTTTGTCTCATAACAGTAAGACCAGCAAGAAGATAGTCGGTATGCACGGTCAAGCATCGTTTTCAATAAGCCATGCTTATAACGGTTATCCACGCGACTTTGGTGATGTAATAGTAAACCGGTGTTCGTAGGTTTTACATATACCTTGGTTTCAATTCGTGGTGCTCGATTAAGCAGCTGTACGCCAAGAAAAGGGAGCATCGAGTTGCGCTCAACCTCCATTGTAAACTTTAGATTTAGTTGTCCACTATTAGTAGAGGCATTTCCCCCTCAGCTATTATATTTGACACATAAATAATGTCTATCTATCTATCTATATCTATCTATCTATCTATCTATCTATCTATCTATCTATCTATCTATCTATCTATCTATCTATCTATCTATCTATCTATCTATCTATCTTCAGCAAGGGGTGACAGTTGTTTAGAACTTGTAGCAAGTCAGTGGCAGTTGTTAAGTTAGGCATCACAGTTAACGTGTCGTCTACATATCTTCGATAGAAAGAAGGGAGTTTACCTTAATTCATGTTCCAGGGTTTCTTCAATGGAGCACAAGAATACTGTAACGAGTCACGCTATATCTCTGGTAGATATCTGTCAACAACCCTTTAGATTATGTTTCGCTGTTTACGTGTGTGATTACAAATGCTGTATGATTTACGTAGTTGATTGTGTAATGATTCCGTAATAAACCACGTAATCACCTTCTAGAATAATGCAATGTCCAGTATAAATATAGGTGTACTATGCTTCTGAGTTAGTCAAGTCCAGAGTTGTAAACACAGTCTGTCAATAAATCTTCCAAGCAGTACCGATCTAGTCGTACTTGTGTCTTCGTCTAGTCGAACCCAAACACTGAATACTCGACACGTTACATTTGGTGGCAGCTTAGTGGATAATCAATGGAAAATTCAAGCCAAGTACAGATCGGTAGCCTTATAGATATGAGCCCGGACGATATAGAACGAGCAATGGCCACAACAGTTTGTCGAAGCTCTACACCTCTATCGGCATCGGCAGCACCAACATCGCCAAAGATAGACGGCCTAACAAAAGCGTTTGAGGATCTAGCTATGAGGATCGAGAGCAGAGACTGGCATATGGCAAAACGCCTCGACGATGTTACGGAGCGGTTGGAGATGATGGAGAGTTTCCGTGCGCCAGGCACAAGGAGATCGAACGTGACGTTTGTTGACATTCCATCAGACGAACACCTTGAAGCACCGGAGGAAGACGAACTTATGCGGGCCCTGGACGAAATAGAGACTCGGGCCAGACCACGCACAGTAGACCCAGGGCCTGGAAGACCTAAAGTTCGACCAACTACCTTTGACGGCCACTCGTCGTGGGAGGACTACCTGGCGCAATTTAATCTTGTAACTGAGTTAAACCGCTGGGATAGCGTGACAAAGGCCACATACCTCGCGGTTAGCCTTTCCGGCCCTGCGAGGGAGGTGTTGGGAGACTTAACAGTGTCGCAAAGGAAAGACTTCACCGCTCTGACGACGGCACTATCAACGCGTTTTGGAACAGAAAACCGTACAGAGATCTATCGGGCGTCCTTACGAACTCGGACAAGAAGGAAAGACGAGAGCCTACCAGAGCTGGCACAGGCTATTCGCCGTCTGGCAAGGTGCGCGTATCCCCAGGCCCCAGCGGACATGAGAGAAGACATCGCAAAAGACCATTTCATCGACGCCCTGGTGGATCTCGACGCGAAATGGAAGGTCAAACAGGGCCGACCATCAACGCTAAATCAAGCCCTCGAGGTAGCGGTGGAGTTGGAGGCTTTCCAGCTGACAAATGGGAGAGTCACGCCCCAAACGAGAGTTATTCAGACAGGGAGTGGTCCCACAGACCCGGACCTAGCAAAACAACTGGCAGAGCTTCGAGAGCAGCTGAAGGTGATCCAGGAACAGGACAAGAGACGACGAGAGGGATGTTTCAACTGCGGTGCCCTGGATCATTTCCGCCGTGACTGCCCCGAAGCACGGCCACAGCAGCGACGGCAACGAACACAACAGTAGGGATGTCAGCAACAGGAGGGACATCAGCAACAGCAACAGCAGCAAGGTCAATGACAGCAGCAGCAACAGCCGCAGGACCAACAGAGTTCCCAACAGAACCAGACGGCGGGAAACGAGTACCTGTCGGGTCCACGGGCTTGAGCTCGGCAGGAACTACCACGCCTAATAGACCAGCCGTAAAGTCAGGGAGAGTGGATGACTGTGGCGCTGAACTCTACGTGGATGTATGTGTACAGGGGATGCCCGTCAAATTTTTGGTTGACACCGGCGCCAACATCACCATGGTAAAGACCAGCGTCTGGGAGCAGATGTCCAACCGACCTGAACTTGACCAAGTGGAGGTGAAGATGGTCCTAGCAGATGGCAGTACGTCGCCGTTTGTTGGTAGAGGACTGTTCGCAGTAGAGTTGGGAAGGAAAGAGGCGGTCCACCCGGTCTGGGTGGGCAACATCGAATCGGACGGGATCCTGGGACGGGACCTGATGCGCGTACTTGGAGGTCAGATAGTACTACGTGACGGTCGCTACACGATGACCTTGGACGGCGATAAGGGGAGACTGGAACCGAGAGCGGAGCAGTCGCCGCCGACCTGTCGTCGAGTTGTTGTCAAGGCCAACTATGTCGTCCCACCACATAGTGAAGCGATCGTCCCTGGAGAGTTGGTAGAAGCGGGAACCAAGATGAGGTGCATCGGAGTGTTAGAGCCCACGGAACGTCTCCTGAAGTCCAATCAACTGCTCCTGGCACGGACCGTGGTCGACACAGGAAACCCAACTATACCACTCCGAGTGCTTAATCCAACAGATGTCCCACGAACGATCTACCGCAACACAGTGGCAGCATTGTGCGAGCCGGTCAGCATAGTCAACGTAAAGAACCCAACCTTAGCAGTCAGTCGCGTAGCCGAGGGGGACACTGACGGACCACCGCTGGCCACGAGCGAGCCCGCAGTCAAGGACACTATCCCAAGTCACCTGATGGACCTTACAGAGCGCAGCAGCCGACTCCTCGACGAACAGCAGCGAAGTGAACTCACAGCCCTCCTTACAGAGTACCGGGACGTATTCACAGCATTGCCTGGCGACCTCGGACGGACTGACCTCGTAAGGCACAACATCAACACGGGAGACAACCAATCAAACAACCCGCGCGTCGCCTACCGATGCACAGACGGACGGAAGCCGAGCAGCACGTGCAGCAGATGATAAAGGACGGAATAATTGAGCCATCATCAAGTGCGTGGGCTTCACCGATCGTACTCGTGAAGAAGAAGGACGGATCTACGAGGTTCTGCGTCGACTACCGCAAACTGAACGAGGCGACGATCAAAGACTCCTACCCTCTACCAGTGGCGGACTCCTGCTTCGACGCGCTATCGGGATCGCAGTGGTTCTCGACGCTCGATCTGTCCAGCGGTTATTGGCAGGTCGCCATGGCAACGGAGGACCGTGAGAAGACAGCATTTACGACAGGCAGTGGTGGTCTCTATCATTTCACCGTTATGCCTTTTGGATTGGTAAACGCGCCAGCGACGTTCGAGCGGTTAATGGAGAGAGTGCTTGCTGGACTTCCCTGGGACGTGTGCTTGGCATACCTGGACGACATCATCGTGCATGCAGACAACTTCGAGACGGAGAAGGACAGGCTTCGCGAGGTGTTCAGACGCATGAGAGACGCTGGATTGAAGTTGAGTCCAAAGAAGTGCCACCTGTTCCAGCAGTCAGTGACGTTCCTGGGCCATGCACGTGGTCAGCGACGCAGGACTCTCTACGGACCCCGAAAAGATTCGAGCGGTGGTGGAGTGGCCGGTTCCGGTTGGAGTTACCGACCTACGCAGCTTCCTTGGGTTGTGCTCGTATTACCGAAAGTTCACCAAGGGCTTCGCAGAGATAGCAAGACCCCTCTACCGACTGACAGAGAAAGGCAAAGACTTCGTGTGGACGGAGGAGTGCGACGAAGCCTTCAGCCAGCTGAAGACCGCCCTGACTACAGCCCCTATCCTGGCGTACCCCTCCACCGAAGACCCCTTCATCCTGGATACTGACGCTAGCAACTTCGGCCTTGGCGTAGTACTGTCTCAAGTACAGGAAGGAGAGGAGAAGGTGATAGCCTATATTACAGCTCCACCTTGTCAAAAGCAGAGCGCAACTACTGCGTCACCAGAAGAGAACTCCTGGCGATAGTCAGTGCAGTGAAACGGTTCCACCACTATCTCTACGGACGACCGTTCCTGATCCGGACAGACCACGGTGCACTCCGATGGCTCCTTAACTTCAAAAACCCGGAGGGTCAACTAGCGAGATGGCTGGAGCTGCTTGGAACGTACGACATGAAGATCGAGCATCGGAGCGGGAGCAAACACGCGAATGCAGACGCCCTCTCCAGAAGACCCTGTGAGGACTGCAAGTACTGCGACCGCGTAGAGCTGAAGGAAGGTAGCACCGAGGACCATGTGATGCCACCCCAACAGACGACTGGTGGAGAGACTGACATGCGCAGACTACGCTCAGAGACAAAGTGCGAAGCAGAGGAAGACGCATGGGTCGTTGGCAAATCCAGTAAAGACCTCGAAGAAGAGCAGATGCACGACAAGGACATCGCGAGGATCATCACGTGGAAGGAGAAGGGAACCGAGAGGCCAGCATGGTCGGCGATCTCACCCGACAACTGCGCAGTAAAAGCTTACTGGAGTCAATGGGACAGGCTACAACTACGAGACGGCGTGCTTTATCGGAAATGGGAGTCACAGGAGGGAGACACCGTCCAATGGCAACTGCTCGTTCCCAAATCACTACGTCCTGAAGTACTAAGAGGTCTGCACGACGCTAAAACAGCAGGACACCTTGGTGTGACTAAGACGCTGGGACGGGTGAAGCAACGGTTCTATTGGTACAAGTGCTCGCAGGACGTTAGGGACTGGTGCCGGAAGTGCGACCTCTGCGCAGCAAGTAAGAGACCCCAAAAGACACCGCGTGCTGCAATGAAGAGATACAACGTTGGAGCGCCGCTAGAGAGAGTTGCGCTAGATGTCCTTGGGCCACTACCGGAGTCGGAGAGTTCGAACAAGTACATCCTGGTCGTCGCAGACTACTTTTCTAAATGGACAGAGGCGTACGCAATTCCCAACCAAGAGGCAGTGACAGTGGCCAAGAGAGTAGTCGACGAATTCGTGTCACGATTTGGCGTACCTCGACAGCTGCACTCTGATCAAGGACGCAACTTTATTTCTGCAGTATTCACCGAGATGTGTGCCCTTCTAGGCATCGACAAGACAAGAACTACAGCACTTCACCCACAGTCAGACGGAATGGTAGAACGATACAACAAGACGCTGGAATCTATGTTAGCGAAATTCACCTCTGAGCACCAGCGGGACTGGGATGAGCACCTCCCTCTGCTGATGATGGCGTACCGAACATCGATACATGAAACGACCGGGTGCACACCCAGCATGATGATGTTAGGCAGAGAAGCAGAAGTGCCACTCGACCTGGTGATGGGGAGCCCGCAGCCGACAGAAGACGTCGCCGACGCATCGGAGTACGCACAGCGGCTAAGGCAGAGAATGGAGACCGTACACAACTTCGCCAGAGAACACCTCAACCACCAAACCGAACGTCAAAAGCGCTACTACGACCATCGTGGAGTTCACCACAATAGCTTCAACCGCGGCGACCCAGTATGGCTGCACAATCCGAAACGGAAAAAGGGGCGCTGCCCAAAGCTGCAAAACGATGTGTACGAAGGCCCCTTCCTGGTGATCGACCGGTTGGACGACCTCACTTACCGTATACAGAAGGCCCCCAAGGCAAAGGCCAAAGTCGTTCATCACAACCGCCTAAAGCCGTACGAAGGAGATAACGTACCCGACAGGTTGGTATCGAAAAACAGCGAGGACGAAGAGGCCAAAGAAACCAAGACACCGGCTGAGAGAAAAGAGCGCGAAACCGTCCAGCCAGAACCGACCTCGTCTCCTAGCAACGTAGACCAGACCACCAAAGGAGATCGCCCCAGACGTAACCACAGGAAGCCTGTCTGGATGGCAGACTATGGTAGTTAGAGAAACGTTTGCTGGACAATTCACTAACCTTTTCTGATTTTTATTCAATTGATTTCCTTTGTTTGATCGATTTTAGCTGACATGCGGACATGTCGCTTTTCAAAGAGGGGGATAGTGTAACGAGTCACGCTATATCTCTGGTAGATATCTGTCAACAACCCTTTAGATTATGTTTCGCTGTTTACGTGTGTGATTACAAATGCTGTATGATTTACGTAGTTGATTGTGTAATGATTCCGTAATAAACCACGTAATCACCTTCTAGAATAATGCAATGTCCAGTATAAATATAGGTGTACTATGCTTCTGAGTTAGTCAAGTCCAGAGTTGTAAACACAGTCTGTCAATAAATTTTCCAAGCAGTACCGATCTAGTCGTACTTGTGTCTTCGTCTAGTCGAACCCAAACACTGAATACTCGACACGTTACAATACATTAGCTAGTAAGGGCCCGAGAGGGGACCCCATAGCAACTCCATCAGTTTGTTCGTACAGAATCTCATTAAACTGAAACAGTTGATCTTTGGTGGCAGCTCTGAGAAGATCGACCAGATCTGTTTTGGCAACACACGAGTTGTCAGTTGAATATAAGGATAAAGTCGTGAAAATTTCTGGTTTTTCAAAAAGGCTGTTGTAGCGTGTGGATGCAAAGCTGCCGAAGACTTCCAAAGACATATTTTCGTCTCTTATTATAGAAACAGCCTGAATTGCGAAACCAACGTTGAGAACGGAAAGATGGCTGACGATCTTATTGATTGTAGATGTCGACAATTTCGACTTTGATTAGATTTGGGAATACGAGTCTGATGAGGGGGAGAGTAGTTATCAGTTGGCCGGATTTGGAACACGTAGGAGATGCTAGAAACCTTCAACCAACAAGTCTTGAAGACCTTCGATCGCTACTGATTTTGCGAATCTAAGACTAGTAATGGCTACAATCCTATAGATTGTATAGCAATAAAAACTCCGTGTGTACGCGCACATATGACTGCCATTGATATATTTCAAAACAGAAACGATCGAACAAACGATCGCTACAAACATTCAAACACAAGTCGGACCTTTGGTCGACATTTCGCATAATCGTATACTTTCTGAAGCTAAAGTTACATCGAAATATCGACTGAAAAACAATAAAAACTTCGTGTGTACACGCACATATGACTGCCATTGATATATTTCAAAACAGAAACGCGATCGAACAAACGATCGCTGCAAACATTCAACCACAAGTCTAGAGTCTTCAAGACATTTAGCAGCATTTAAAAGCAGGGGACTGGGACCAAGTCCGTAAAACTAATTCAATAAGAAACTAGCAAAAGTGGGCATCGTTTTCTGAGAGAGCAGACCAAACTTAGCTAATCTGGAAAGTTTGGTGAACTTTGGCTTAATATTGACGATGCTAGAGGGCATCAAAGATGTACATTTTCCCATACAAACTCTCTATTTTTTTACGTTGTCTACCCAAACCATACATTCACTGTAAAATTTCAAAATTTCAAAAGTTTATAATTCCGACAGAATTCACTCAAATCACATCAAACTTTGCACATATGATAATTCCAATTACATTAATTCTAATAAACTCGTTCCCAGTCCCCTGCTCTTTCTTGTAATGGGCAATTATTCCCCCGTGGGACATTTCATTCAAAAAGACAAAGGAGTCATTAACAGTTGGTCGAAGCATAGTTAGCGCGAACTATTGGATCATTAGCATACAAGTTGCGTCTCCATCTCCCTCACACCTCCCTGCTTAAAGGGGGACTCATCAAAATCGACCCTTCTTGGAGTGACTTTTCTCCAGTGTCTACTAAAAGTATATAGTTAAACCAGAAGTACACATTCTCGTACCCAGAGCTCCTCGGTCGGTCGTTCCTTCTCCCGTTGGAGGCTCTGGTAACAGCCATTTCTAGGCCGATGCTGATTGGTCCAAATGTCCGCGCATGCGCGACTTTCATTTGAAACTGCTCAATCGTGATTGGTCAATCTATAACGATGCTCGGAGCTTTTTAGAAGAGAATCCTCTGCGCATAGGTATAACACACAAAGCTGACTCTTTTTCTAACGGGCTCAGATGGATTTTCAAAATGGCGGACGGTCTGAATCTGCTAAGAAACTGGCAATGATTTTACTGGTCACAAAGAAAAACACGCAAGTTTGGTTCTGTACTTGTTTTCGCTTCTCTTCTGTCGAGGCAAGTGATTAATTTACGCTATAAATTACCTCCTTCAACAACGGACTACGATGCCGTTGAGACAGAACAAAATCAGTTGGCTTCGTTTCGAGTTCCTTTGCAAAAAAATAAGGATCCATATAAAATGTCGTGTTTTTGTGAATGTTAAAAGAGTACAGAACAAGATTGATGGGGTGTATTTTCTTCCCTTCTCAGTAAATGTGCAGATAAAAGTACAATCTTGTAAAGACTAATAAATTACTTGCCATATCATGTTGTTGTACCCTGTGTATCATTTGTCCTATTTTTCCCCAAGGTAGACTCAGTGAAGTCTATTGATGAGAAATATTATTAGGCTGTTTACATTCTTCTTTTTGAGAGAGAAGCTAGTACACTATCTCATGTAGAAGAGTAGTTATTTTAAAGCATTTTAATTTCAGCAGTCCCTTTGTCTTCAGAAAGTACAATACAATACAATAACTTTTATTTAAACACGATATTACTTATTTTAGCTAAAGCTCGTGGGGTCGTGTGGAACAAAAGGATCCATATAAAAGGTGAACCACCCTCTTAGGGTAACACAAATCTAAAAGGACCACAAGAGACTAAGCCGGTACCATTTAGGGTGTTTGTCAGTAAATAAGATACCCGAGATCAATGACCCGAGATAAGATAATGACAGCCGGAATGACAGTTGTAGCTTTTGTCACTTTAGAGTTGGTACCTTTTAGGGGTAAAAATTATGTGCTGCTCATGTGATGATTTTTGCATCATAATATCAGATGATAATTCTGACTCAAGACACTCAGTCTGCATGCTCAACCTCAGAAAGAGATAATGGTTGCTTACTCTTTCTGCAACCTGCACCTTTGTGTTACTGTCTACGCTACTACATGTAGCAGAGTTTTTTCTACTCACCAGGAAAGAGGCGCAGGGTAGCCACTGTCATATGCACATTATTGAAAAATCTCCAAATAAGTCTTAAGCATAATGACCCTCTCTTTCCCTCTTTCCTTTCCCTCTGATTAAAGTGAAATACAAATGTTTATCTTGGCTACAATATCTAACCATGCAACTAAGAAAGGCTTTCTCAGTGAAATTTCTTTGAAAATACGGGCTCTGGTTGCATGGTTAAATAATAGTAATACATTGTCAAAATGGATTTCTTGCAATAGTCCCTTTTCGCGTTCACAGATCCCGTTGTAAAATAGCTGTACTTATTGATATCAGACGCATTTGTACAGGGTTAGCCTCGAGTCAGTGAAAATTATCAAATACCAACAAGAACACGAAAAAATGTTGACATGAAAAAATAGAAACATTTTTGAATTGCGTAGTAAATGCATCTTTTGTCAAGGACAGCGGTCATCTCTAAACAACGCGAAACTGGAGTATTTGAAACTACAACAATAATATTATTATTGTCAAAAGTTGGAATCTACAATGTAGAATAAATCTGAATAAATTATGAAATCTACAACAGTCTATTTGTAGATTTCATAATTTATACAGATTTATTATTTATTATTTTTACTGCACTTGCAGTCACATAATGGGTGGTGAAATATTTTGAGACAATTATATGACATCCATCATTCCCTAATCTGCCAAAGAGCATGTTAGACACACTAAACATTGACATGTGAGAATGGAACAGTGGATGAAAAGATGCAAGACAAACTGACAAATAACCTAATGTTCCTTCGGATGCTACCTCTAACGATCAATCTAAGCCTGGATTTATACATGTACATGTAGTTGGTCTTCTCTGAGGATAGTTACGATAATTAAAAAGTTGAATTACAGTGAGGACACACTAACCGGGACCACTTGAGCAAAACTGACCAATCAGATTACACCTGAAAATAATCACATTGCAACAAAAGTTGTCTGGGCCAATCAGCATTATAGTTAGTCATAATGATGATTGGCGTAGATGACTTTTGTTGGAATGTGATTATTTTCAGCTGTAATCTGATTGGTCAGTCTGGCTCAAGGGGTCCCGGTTAGTGTGTCCTCACTGTAAATAACACAGAAAACAATGTCAAATATTACACATCTTCTCTGATAGAGTCTAGATGTGTACCGGAAGTATAGATTTAGTGAAATTAAGATATCCCAAGGCAAATACAGCGAGACTCCCTCGACTCTGTCCCTTATGCCCTCTTGGAGTATTGAATTAAATTGATGAACAGGGCCCGGTTGTTCGAAATCAGGTTAATGCTAACCCAGGGTTAAAATAGCTAACCTAGGGTAAAATATTAAGAATTAACACTAGGTTAGCGAATTTATCCCCGGGTTAGCGTTAACACGCTTTCGAACAACCGGGCCCAGATGTCAAGCTACAGGATATCAATAATTATATAAGTATATATAATGTACAATAAATACTATTTAAAAATAGTATTACATACATGTACATTTTATGTACTTATTATAGTAGCTGAGTTTAATTATTGAAATCTGTAGGATTTTTTCTGTAAATGAGTAGGGGTGATAGGACAGTTTAAGCGCATTTTTCATTTTTAAGCTTACTAGCGCTTTTTTGACTTTTGAGATATGCTCCCCTACTTAGGTATGTTTCACAAAGGGCGCTGGTGGGTGGGTATTTGAGAAGATAAATTTCATAGGCATATGAAGGGGTTGTCACTTAAGGAGTTGTCGGCGTGGTTGGCAAAGGACGATTTTGTATACAAAAAGAAAGCGTCTGCGTTGAAAGGATTCATGAGAACTATGAGAATAGAAGGAAGGAATAGAATGGATGCTAAAACATTTATGAAGGATATGAAGGATAATGTAGTTCGGCTGATTCATGAACAGAAGAAGCCGTTTAAAAACGAAACTTATCTTAGAGGTTGAGTTTTATAAAAAAGAAGACTTCCACTATTCCCTACTTTCATTCGGAAACAGAGACGATCGCCGATGCGTCTGATGTGGGTGAGGCATACGATTTGATGCAAGAGGATGTGTTGGAGAAGCTCGCCACTTTTCAAAACAAGGGATCTGGATGGATCTTCAGAAGGGTTGTGGCTCTCGATATTAGTCTTGATAAATACCTTCCTTTGCGAGGCAAATCATACATTGCTTTGCCGCTGAAACTGCAGAAGAAAAATGCTATAATTAACATGGAAAACATAGACAATCAATGTTTTAAATGGGCGATTACAGTATCTATTTTCACGCCAGTTAGGGATAGAGAAAGAATATCAAAAGCTCTACGGAAGAACGCGGAAACTTTAGACTGGAGCGGGCTTGAGTTTCCAGTGACGTTGGATATGATTAAAATATTTGAAAAGAATAATAAAAAATATGCTGTAAATGTCTATGGGTGGAATGAAAGTGTTTATCCGTTGAGGATTAGCACCAATGGAGATAGAGAACAAACTATTAATTTGTTGCTGATTTCAAATGACACTACTCAGCATTATTGTTGGATCAAGAGTATGAGTCGATTGTTGTCTGCGCAAATTACAAAGCATGATGGAAAGAGGTATTTTTGTGAGCGATGCCTTATTTCTTTTAAAACAGAGGTTTCGTTGGAGAAGCATTCAGAATACTGTGAGGAGCATCAATCGATAAAGATCACTTTGCCGGAGAAAGGATCTGTTGTCGAGTTCAAGAATTACAATCATGGTATGAGAGTGCCTTTTGTAGTTTATGCAGATTTTGAATGTTTTACAGAACCTTTGAAACAGAAGAAGAGAAATAATACTGAAAAATATCAAAAACATAAACCGTCTGGGTTCTGTTATGTGATTAAAGCGCATGACGATTTGTTTGAGCCGAAGGTTGTTCGGTACACCGCCACGGAAGAAGACGAAGATCTTGGATTGTTGTTTGTGGAGAAGTTGGAAAAAGATATTAGAAAGATCGGTAAAATAAAAAAACAAAATATTTTGATGACTGAAGAGAGTAGGGAGGATTATGAGAATGCGACGGATTGTTTCATTTGTGGTCGGGTGTTGAAAGACGATAAGGTTCGCGATCACGATCATTTTACGGGCTTGTATCGGGGCGCAGCTCATGCGGTTTGCAACTTGAATTATAGAATCCCCAAACACATTCCCGTGATTTTCCATAATTTGGCGGGGTACGATGCTCATTTGTTTATAAAGAGTTTGGGGTTTTCCGACGGTAAAATAGATTGCATTCCCAACAATGAAGAGAAATACATTTCCTTTAAAAAGAACATTGTGGTGGACAGTTTTTTTCAAAAAAGATAAAAAAAGTAAAAAATATAAAAAAATATTCATCAAGCGCGAACTTCGATTCATTGACAGCTTCAAATTCATGTCTTCTGGGTTGGACAAGCTGGCGGGAAATCTAAAGAAAGAACAGTTCATAAATACGTCTAAGTTCTTCGAAGGTGAGGAATTGGATTTGCTGTTGAGAAAGGGAGTGTATCCCTACGATTATATGAATTGTTTGTCCAAGTTGGATGAGACCGCGCTGCCCAAGAAGGAAGAGTTCTTTTCCAAATTGAACGATGCGGATATTTCAGACGAGGATTATCAACATGCTCAGAAAGTCTGGAAGGTGTTTAAAATGAACACGATGAGAGATTATCATAATTTGTATCTTCTTTCTGATGTTCTTCTATTGATGGACGCCTTTGAAGCTTTTAGAGACGTGTGTCTGGAAAACTACAAGTTGGATCCGTGTTGGTATTACACCGCTCCAGGATTGTCTTGGGACGCTATGTTGAAGATGACTCAGATTCGGTTGGAACTTCTGACGGATGTGGACATGCTTTTGATGGTGGAAAAGGGAATCCGCGGTGGTGTGAGTATGATTACCAAAAGGTATGCTAAGGCCAATAATAAATACATGAAAGATTATAGAAAGGAAGAAGAATCTGTCTTTATTAAATATCTTGATGCCAACAATCTTTATGGATGGGCCATGTCAGAGCCTCTTCCTATTGATGGGTTCAAATGGATGAGTGCCAGCAAATTGCGTTATTGGCGTCGGTATTCGTGTATTTTAGAGGTGGATTTGGAGTATCCAGAGGAGTTGCATGAATTGCATGATGAATATCCTTTGGCGCCCGATCATTTGATGTTGAGCAAGGTGGAAAAGTTAGTGCCTACGACCCGAAACAGAACCCAATACGTGGTGCACCATCACACTTTGAGATTGTATGAGAGTTTGGGAATGAAGATCACAAAAATACACAGAGGGATTGTCTTTCATGAATCGGATTGGTTGAAAAAATACATAAACTTGAACACGGAATTGAGAACGGCGGCGAAGAATGATTTTGAAAAGGACTTCTTTAAATTAATGAACAACAGTGTGTTTGGCAAAACTATGGAAAACATCCGCAATAGGCAAGACATCAAACTTGTTTCCACAGAAAAGCAAGCGGCCAAACTCGTTGCGCAGCCTAACTTTTATCGCAGAACTATCTTTTCAGAGCACCTTTGCGCGGTTCACATGAGAAAAACAGAATTAATATTTAACAAGCCTGTCTATTTGGGAATGTCCATCCTTGATCTGTCAAAATCTCTCATGTATGATTTTCACTACAATTATTTTAAGAAGAAATTCTCCACAGCGGAACTGTTGTTTACTGATACCGATTCGTTGATGTATGAGGTGCCAACAGAAGATTTCTACAAGGACATTCAAGAGGATGTTTTAGAAAGATTTGACACTAGCGCGTATTCTAAAGAGCATCCAATTGGTGTTTGGGTGAATAAGAAAGTCATTGGAATGATGAAAGACGAAACAGCCGCAGAAGGTGAAATAACCGAGTTCGTTGGGCTGAGAAGTAAACTGTACGCCTTCAAAACAGAAGATCGGGAGGAAAAGAAATGCAAGGGCATTAAGAAGTCTGTGGTAAAGAAAGATCTCGAATTTGACGATTATAAGAATTGCCTGTTCTCTGGAGTCAAAGTCATGCGAAAGATGAACGTGATTCGAAGTTACAAGCACCAGCTCTTTTCAGAAACAGTCCATAAAGTAGCGCTGTCCAGAGAAGACGACAAAAGAATCATTCTTGCAGATCAAATTCACACCCACTCTATCTGAGGTTATAACACACTCCTGTATAGATATGGAATGTTCAGAGTGTAAGAAACCTTTCCTGTCCCAAAGATTATTTTATCACACGTCCAGTGGGGTGATGTACAGAATCTGTTCCGCTTGTAAAAAGACATTCGGCGGCAGACAAATGCCGGTGCGTGCGAAGCGTAAGTTTGTAAAAAGAAGATGAAAAGTTATAAAAAACACTGTCTGGCGGTGGCTGAGTGTCTTCAGGAACGACTTGTAATTCCTCTCGAACAAAAGAACGTCTTGGAGCCCCCAGGGAAAGGAAATATAATACAGGCTGATCGGGGGATATCTGTATTCGAGTTATGTCGTGCATTTCCATAGACCATATCGGATCAGTAGCACGTCTTTTTTCACCGCCCTCCAATTCGCCAGGAGCGTATAAATATCTAACTTTCACACCTGCGGGCAATCTTTTCTCTTTTAATCCAACAGGTCTTTTATAATTGACCTCTTTCGGTTGATCCACTTTTTTTAGCTTTATGGATTCGCTAGGGGTGTCTCCAGTTATTCTCTTTACCCCGCTGTTAATAGATTTTATGACATCAGGTAATCTTTCCACCCATTCACGGGATCTACCCTCTTCTAACATTTCTTGAGCATATTGATGGCTGAATAACTTTTCAGAAATAGTTCGATTAGCACGCTCAACTAATGATTGTGCTCTATGATTTCCAGCTTCTGATCTTTGTATTTTTTTCATAATCGATGTAACTTCTCCCTTAAATTCAGTGCCGGGATCTACCATTATTGTTTCAGGCCATTGTAATTTTCTAGAATATATTTTATTAAAAGCTTTAGATACTTCTGTGGAGTACTTAGACGTCAAAGGTTCGGCGTCAACTATATCTGCTGGCTATATCCACGACTACTAGAGCATATTTGTAAGTCTTTCTTTTAACAGTATCATGTGGTAAAAATAAAAGATCTGCTTGATGTATTTCATTTGGCTTTGAAATATCCCAATGCGGTCTAGGAATGTATTTCGGAGGTGGTAAATATATCTGCCACAGCGCTTGTTTTTCTAACCAATTCTTTACACTATTTTTATCCGCTATATTTGCGGCGTCTGCTAATTGATTGATAGCGTCATAACCTTTCCAATATCCAACAGCTGAATAGTATATTTTTGAAAGTTTCTTGTCCATTATATATGACGCAATCTATTCCGGAAATATTAGATGTAAATCGAGACTACAAACAGCCTTATGGTTTGAAAGCTGAAAAAAAACGGTTCATCGTGTGACTTTCAACCCCTCTTCAGCCAATCCAGGAGAAACCCTTTATATCCACATTCCAAAGTTATCAGAAAATGTGGTGTATGTGCCTGGATCTATTGCACTGATCTTTAAATTAACTTTAGCTACTGCAGGACATGTTAATAACACAATTATTAATAATTTAAGTAGAGCTCTAAAATCTCATATGAGAGTTTTGTATGGTGGGGAGACTCTTCAAGACACACATCGTATCGATCTGTTTGAAACCTATAATGATCTCTATTTATCGAAAAGAGAACGGGAGAATATGTTGCGTGAGGGTATTTCATCGGCTAATATGCGAAAAACTACGAACAGCTGCAGGCGATAAAGTGTCTACAGATGCAAACGAGGTAGCTCTGGCCGCTGTTTATGGGGACAGATACGAATGCCAATCAATCATTCTATTTTAGACGCTCATGGTAGTTTCTATGCAAAAGCACTCTCTCAGAATCTAACGTTTGAGATTACGCTTCCACAAAGCAAAGAAGTTACAATTACATCGGATGCAACTAAAGCATACACTTACAGTCTTTCAAATATCGAGCTTGAATATGAGTGTATTGCTAGTGATTATCTTGCACGCGAAGCTTTATCGGCCTATCAAATAGGTAAAGGTTTTTATTATGAGAACATTCTTCTCCATAAGACATTCACGATTAATAAAGCCACCGACAGTGTGATTAACGAACATGTTAATATCCCCCGGCGGTCGATGAGTGGTATTTTAATGCTATTTACTGAGGCGTATGCTGTAGGTGCTAGAGATAGTGAAAAGTTTGTATCTCCTAGTATCACACAAGTCAATATCAACGTTGATGGAATGCCGAATAAACTGTTCAGTAAAGGCATGCAACCTACAGATTTTTGGAACTCGATTAGATCAAGATTTGGTGAGACTGATAATATCACGCCTAAAGACTTTTATTCAGATAAATTCGCCCTATGGATTGATTTGAGAACCTTTGCCGATAATAAAATTCATGGAAACGGCCTATTGTTGAATAGCACAAAAGATGGCGTTAAACTAGAGATGAAGAGGAAAGTTGGCGGGTCAGGAACTTTAACATGCTATATGTTTGTCATTGCCGACGCCCTGATGGAAATTCAAGGCAGCAGTTTGAAAGCGATTCTGTATTAATATATGGAAGAATTGAAAGATCAGGTGCCATTTCACTGTATAATAGTAGGGCCGACGAATTGTGGCAAAACAAAATATTTAGTGGAGACTCTAAGAGGGTCCTATAGAAATGTTTTTGAATATGTGGTTTTGATTTGCCCAACCTATTCGAAAAATAAAACTTATAGAGGGTTTGCAAATAAGGATCCAAGGTTTATTGTTCTATCCCCAGAATCAGATAATGTGGATGAGATAAACGATTTGCTTTCATGCTGTCAAATAGTATTCTCTGGTACAAACACATTAATAATATTAGACGATTGCGCATTTTCAAAGGATCTCAAACAAAGATCGAACAAGTTTATTAAGTTAGCCTTCAGTGGGAGACATGAATTGTTATCCTTATGGGTATTAACACAACAATTGTCCTCTATAGCTAAACCCTTTCGGGAAAATGTTGGATGTATTATTTCATTTTATAATCCTAATCTTCTGTGTGAAAAAACTCTGTTTGAGGAATATGGCGGAAATATGCCTCTTGAAGAACGGAAGTCTTTTATTAAAACATTAAAATCTGAAAAATATTCAAGAATGTGTTTTTCTTTAATGCATCCTTATAATCATTATTTAGAAATTCCATCTAATATATGACATCAATTCTTGACCAATATGCAGAGGAAACTGTACCAGAGGAAGTTGTAAAGAAGAAGGCTGGGAAGAAGAAAGTTATAGATTCTGTAGAAGTAGAAGAAAAACGTGAACAATTATGTATCTTGTCAGTACTTGGTACTATTGACCAGTATACTGGAATTAAAATGTCTTTAGGCGATGTGAAGAAGTTGCCTACAAAGGATGTGGATAAGTATTTTAACAGATATCAGACAGTTCTAGGGAATAAGATCACACAAGGTTTAGTGAGTTCAGCCCTAGAGCTTGCCGTAGGATTGGCTTCTTATGCCATCCCTATTGATAATAATAAAGAATTGTGTGAGGATTTGAAGGCCAATGAGGCGTTGACCCAAGAGTTGAATAATATCGCAGGATACCTTCTTTTAAAAGGCGGCAGAATGGTTGCATTGTCAAGCTGTCTGGTTCAAGTGGCCAAACATGTTAATTTTGCCCCAGCAGTAGTATCAGGTATTGAGGACATCGATACCCTAGATATAGAACATGGAACTGCAACTCTATGAAAACTTAGAATTGAATTTATCTATTGAAACATTTACTGATGGGGGGAATGTATGGTTTAAAGGTATGGATGTTGCAAAGGCGTTAGAATATGTAAATACGGATAAAGCAATTCGTGTGCATGTGGACGAAGAAGATAAAAAAAATCTGCCCGACCAAATTGGGGGGTCAGGTCAGACGCCTCATTTTTATAAATGAACCTGGGTTATACTCTTTGATCTTCAGCTCTAAGATGCCGGCCGCAAAGCAGTTCAAAAGATGGGTAACACAAGAGGTGTTTGCCGTCTATAAGAAAACACGGCTATTATAGCTCCAATAATAATATGAAGATGTTTAAGATACAAAACGAATACGATCTCCACACTAAAGTAGTTGGCTATATCAGGCGCTTCCATCCCTATTTACTGATCGTTGCTGGCTTAGGTGAAAATCAAGACTCGAGTTCTAAAAGAATTAACTCTTATAGAAAAGGTTATATGAAGGGGCAGCCCGATTTAATCATTAATAATTATCATAAAAAATATTGGGGACTTTGCATTGAATTTAAAACACCCACGGGAAAAGGAATTCTGTCGGCCAATCAGGAGAATCTATTAGAGCGGTATGAAGATAATGGATTCAAATGTGTTGTCTCCAACGATTACGATCTTATTATAAAAGAGCTAAACACGTATTGTGAAGATATTAGAGTATTGTGCGTCTACTGTTGTAGGAAATTTAAATCAAGAAGAACCTTAAGAAATCACGAGCTGTATTTTCATAAAATCTGTAGCTACCCAACACACCAAAACGGCGGGTCAGGTCACAGCACTGTTCTAATAGTTATTGCAGAGGACGAAAGCTGCAGGATCTCTTTTGAACAGCTTATAGTAAGTTTCTTACAAGGCAACGTAAGATTCCTTTTAATGAGATCTAAACTTATAAGGAATTCCGTGGATTCGACCACCTTTGCATCGGTGTATAAAGTTTCCTTGCAGACGACATGATGGGCCTTATTCGTCTCTAATTGTATTTGCCCTGCAGCGGTGCCGGTGATGCGAATATATCTTTCAATCTGCCCTTGATTTGAGAAGCTTTTCTTGAAAGCCTTCTGTGCCATGGACCAGGATAAAGGAAAGTATTTTTTTTCCCACAGTGTCGGCGGTTGTACAAGTTGGTAAAGAATACTGACTTGTATTGTTCTCGTAGGAGAAGTAATCACAGCCTCCAACATCTCCAGAGGATTAAGATCCATTTTCAATTCTGTCACTTCTCTATCAATATTGTTGAATACTTCTTTAAGATCTTCCAATCTAACTTTTATTGAGCTGCAGACAATAGGACGATCTTGTTTTATTTTTACGTTTGCTTTAAGAAAGTGGATAGATTCAATATCCTTGGCATAAATCTCTAGAATGTCAGAACCGAAGCTAAGTATTACTTGACAGGCTCTAAAGGTTCTCAAAAAAGATACGATTGATTTAAAATAGGTGGGGTTGGTTACCAGGATCATATATTAGAGCGATGCATAGTCTCAATATATGGAGTCTGTGACAGCTTATCTTAGAACACTTAAACGAATAGCGAAAAAATATAATACGATGGCGGCGGTGGATGAAATAATATCTGAGTTTTAATTAGAACGGCTAGGAGGAGATTTATCAGAGAATTACTTTTTTACAGTGTGGGGTAAATATGAAGATAGAACAAACATGATTATTAATACACTGCCTGCGGAAGATTTAGAAGCAGTTCAGCTGAGGAAAATGTTAAGCACTCTTCCTTGTAATGCAGTGGAAAACAACAACGAATATGAAATATGTATTTGCGGCACTAGGATGGTCCTGGATAGAGAAGAATTGCAAATGAGGTGTTCAGCATGTGGAAGAGAAGTTTCTATGCCTGTATCTGTTAATGACGCTCAATTTTACAGTCAAGAAGGGCAGTCGGTTAAGCCCGGCATTTTTAACCCCAGCAAACATTATCGTAATTGGATAAATCTTATTCTAGGACAGCAGATGTTGATCCTTCAGGACGGTGTAATAAATAACTGTAAGAAACAATTAGTTGGCACTACAATTCAAGATGTCAGAATAGCTCTAAAAGATATTGGCCGTGCAGATTTGAATAAACACGCTTCTGCAGTTTGGAGCACAGTCACTGGTAATCCTATACCAAAAGTATCTGCTGATGTGCTTGTTAAAGGAGAACATCTTTTTATACAAGTTTTAGAAGCTAGAAATCATATCAAGGAACTGCATAAAAAAAATAGAAGATATTATCCTTATTACATTTTTAAGATATTAGACCTCTTAATAGCAAAAGATGAAGACCGTAGTATTTTGCGCTTTATTCATCTGCAAGGCTCCGACACAGTAGAAAAGAATGACGACGAGTGGCGGTTGATATGTGAGAAGACAGGGCTGGAATGGAGATCGACTACAGCTACTTTACGAAAGCTGCGTCATAAATCATGCTGCTAGAGTATTATTAGATATTTGCTATCCTGTCACACTTCGTACAACATAGAAATATAATGCTGCTAGAGTATTATTAGATATTTGCTATCCTGTCACACTTCGTACAACATAGAAATATAATGCTGCTAGAGTATTATTAGATATTTGCTATCCTGTCACACTTCGTACAACATAGAAATATAATGCTGCTAGATTATTATTAGATATTTGCTATCCTGTCACACTTCGTACAACATAGAAATATAATGCTAGATATTATTATTATTAGATATTTGCTATCCTGTCACACTTCGTACAACATAGAAATATAATGCTGCTAGATTATTATTAGATATTTGCTATCCTGTCACACTTCGTACAACATAGAAATATAATGCTGCTAGATTATTATTAGATATTTGCTATCCTGTCACACTTCGTACAACATAGAAATATAATGCTGCTAGATTATTATTAGATACAGTTGCACCGTTCTATAAGATCACCACAATTATAACATGGGCCTCGTTGTTTTATATACAGACATGAGTTTGTAATATCGATATAGAACAGAAAGTCTCATTACATTCTTTACAGGTAGTATCTCTATATTTGCATACGTGAGTTCCTAATCTTTGCATCGAACAGAAAGCCTTATTACAATTTGTACAAACAGGATCTTTCTTCTTTTTTTCACATACTTTATTCCTAGCATGATACGCTAGCATTTGCATAGTGCTGAAGGTCTTATTACATTCTTTACAAACAGGATCTTTCTTTTCACATACTTTATTTCGTACATGAGTTCCCAATCGTTGTTTGCTGCAGAAAGTTCTATTACACTCCTTACACTCCATATATTACAGGATAGCAAACACCTAATAATAATCTAGCAGCATTATATTTCTCTGCTGTACGAAATGTAGCGGGGGTAGCAAATATATAATAATAATCTAGCAGCATTATATTTCTCTGCTGTACGAAATGTAGCGGGGGTAGCAAATATATAATAATAATCTAGCAGCATTATATTTCTCTGCTGTACGAAATGTAGCGGGGGTAGCAAATATATAATAATAATCTAGCAGCATTACATTTCTCTGCTGTACGAAATGTAGCGGGGGTAGCAAATATATAATAATAATCTAGCAGCATTATATTTCTCTGCTGTACGAAATGTAGCGGGGGTAGCAAATATATAATAATAATCTAGCAGCATTACATTTCTCTGTTGAGCAGCTGTTGGAACTCTGTTGGAAGCTGTTGGAGTTGTTGAGCATCTGTTGGAACTCTGTTGGAAGCTGTTGGAACTCTGTTGGAAGCTGTTGGGCATCTGTTGAGCATCTGTTGGAACTCTGTTGGAAGCTGTTGGAACTCTGTTGGAAGCTGTTGAGCATCTGTTGGAAGCCGTTGGAACTCTGTTGAGGTTGTTGGAGTTGTTGAGCATCTGTTGGAATATTATTCTATATATATGTCTGAAGCCGCAGAGGATCAAATAACCAAAGAACCAGAAGCCCCCATTGTTAAGCAAAAGGATCCTAAGAAAGTAGCAGCTGGAAAAAAAACTGGCTGAATATCATAAGAATGCTAAGAAGGCAATGAGTGAAGCTCCAATAGTAGAAACTACCAACAACTGGGCACCGTCACTAACAACGACATTGACACTAGTTGGAATAGGCCTAACAGCTTTAGATTTATATTTCCGATGGAAGAAAGAAGCGCCTATAGTGGCTACAACACCAACACCCATACCTGCTGTAGCTCCTACAGTAGCTAGAAGAGGCATGGAATAAAAATATATATATATAATGTCCGCAGAAAACAAATTAATTAAAACTATTACAGACTCTTCTGTAGTTATCGGCATCGCGGCCGGTATTGGCTACATAGGAAAGAAAGTTATGAAAGAATCGTTTATTAATGACCCCAGTAGCAGTCTAACAAATTATGGCAAATGGGTGGCGGTTCTGGCCGGCTCTATGTATTTGAAACACTATCTTGAAGATCAAAAAATCCTGCCAAAATCTCTCTAATATAAATGGCAAGTGCTGTAGTTATGATGATCGCCGGGGCTGTTCTGAATGCAACGGCCTTCACAGGCAGCATGTATTTGGCGAAAACATTAGATAAGAAACAAAAACTGATGAGGAGACAGTTAGGCATGATAAGGCCCTTGAAAAATACCAGCAAGATATGGGCGAATTTGAAAAAAAGCGTCAGCAGTACCAAGATTGGTTGGCAGAGCGTTATGAAAATAAGAAGTTAGCAGAGGGCAACTTGCACGATACGGATTATGCATTTACTTTGTACAGTAAGACACATCCTGATTTTGGCAAACAACCTCAATTTTCTGATTATTATAAACCTAGCAAAAATCAGAAACACAACGAAATTATTTACGTGGGTGCTGGGATGATGGGAGCTGGTTTTTTAGCGGCGAGATATTTGTAGATTATATGGATGATGTCATTGATTTTGATCCCACTACAGAGGAAGGCAGAACTGATATAAATGATGATGATTATGATGAGGTTAATGATGAGACCCAACGCCTTATTAATAGAGATAGAGATGGTGGATCTAGGCTAAGGCAGGCTATAGATTACCTTAGAGGACCTGGACACTCGCGTACAAGACACGTTCTAGGTTTCGGTGATGCACCCCCGGGTGAAGAGATTGCGATGGACGATCTTTCTCGGAAGAGGTTAGAAGAAATGGAACAGCGGAAGACTATTGCTGAAGAAAGAATCCAAGAGTTATATCCTGAATGGGACCCATCAAAATCTACCTTTACCTTTGACATTGATGAATATGATAGGATTACTGTTAGACTAAAAAATACAGAATCGAAACCACACTTATTAACATCACCAAAGCTGCCACAAACAATATTAAACAATTTAGGCCGATCGGCTGAAAATATTGAAGAATATAATAGAGTTAAGGGCGATCTTGATATTTTTTACACGGATAATACGATTAGTAGAGAAAACGGGTTTGATGTCAGAATCAATGAAAGAGATGTAATTGAGGTCTATGACAGTGACAAGAACAAGTGGTATCCGATTAGCACTAAAATGGGGGACGAATTCAGTGAAAAATCTTTTGGAAAAATAACAAATAAAATTAAAAATGCTTTAGGCGAGTCTAGCGAATCCAAGTTAAAACGATTAGCTACTTCTAAAGATGTTTTAGATGAAAGAATAGCATCATTAAATCCTGAAGTAGTTGTCATAAGCGATAGGATAGATGACAACAATAGAAGTATTAGCTCAAATAAGGAAAAGATTGATGCCTTAGAGTCAGAATATGAGATGCATCATAATTCTCAAAGACAGACAGATGAAATGGTAAAACAAGCGGAAACTATAAGGGATAGAAGATATGAATTAATTGCAGAGAACACTAAATTAATTGATGATACTGAAGCTCTCACTAATACAAAAAATATTTTAGAATCACAAGTACAAGAGCTAGAGGATAATAGACAAAAACTTGAAGATGAAATGGAAATTATAGAAGAAAAATTACCATTGAAAGAAAGGATAAAACTTATCTTTAAAAAATATGGCTTCACTGCTTTTGCTATTGTTTCTGCTGTGGGTTTAGTCATTGGCGTCATTATTAATAGTTTAAAAAGTGGGTTATCTTCGGTTGCAAAAGGTCTTGGAAAAGGTTTGAAAACAATAGGTGAAAAATTAGCTCATATATTACCAGGTATGGTAGGAGCAATAGCCTCCTTTATATTTAAGGCTGCCGGGCAGGTTGTTGGCTTTCTAGCCAAGCACACATGGCTGTTGATAGTAGCTGCAGTTCTCTATGCTGTCGAACAATATAAAAAGTGATATATAGCATGGTAATCCTGTATGTTGAACAGCCAAAAGCTTATAACACTATTTGGCTTAAAACTCCTATTAAGGGCACAAAGATATCACTTGTAAGTTGTAGTTTTTATAATCGTTTGTATAATCTTCCAAGTGAAGGAGCTATTTCAGATGGGGGTGTTTTTATGCGGATTCCGAAAGGAAACTACACTAATTTTAGTTTTAAAAATGCTGTTGATAAAGCGGTTTCACTTGGCGATAGAAAAGTTACAATCACAATTGAATATAATAATTATTATATTACCCCAACAGTGAATGTTAATTTAAACATTAGTTTATCAAAATTATTAAACATTGCAACAAAACTTGAAGCAAACACCAAATATAACATCAATATTAGTGATGAACCTACTCAAGGTGTCTGCATTAATTGCGATCTTATTGATTCTACACAGGTTTTATTAAATAATAAATATTCGCAAATATTGGCATGTGTTGAATTAAGCAAGACTGGAGAAAAGATAACTTATATCCCTAATAATCCATTGTACACACCTATTAAAAATGATGGTTATATTAATAGTATTAGGTTTTGGGCGACAGATTATACTAACAAGAGCATTAATTTAGGAATATATCCAATGAGAATGGTAATTGAAATCGTATAATATATATGGACTACGACGCGATTTATCCAGAAGTGCCAACCACTGGGGAGAACTTCCGATTGCAAAAAGTAAACATGGCTTTGACCCAACTAAGATCAGAAGTAAAACATTATGAAAACGTTAGGAAAAAAATATGCTAAGATGCGAGGAATACTTCATAAAACAGCAGTAACAGCAGGAACGTTGTCTGTAATTTTAACCGGCTCTGGCGTGGCCACAAGTTTAACAGGGCCCGGCATCCTAGTAGGCGTTCCTTTATCCACTGTGGGCGGCCTATTGGGCTTAATATCTGCTATTTGCACCGTTTTCACTAGAAAGCTTACTAAAAAAGTAACAAAACATGAAAATACGGTTCAGCTTGCAAAATCAAAAGAGAACAGCATAAACGATCTTGTATCAAAGGCCTTGAGCGATAACAGTATTGATGAGAAAGAATTTGGTTACATTATGGCCGAGCTTCAAAAATACGAAACCTTGAAAAGCAACATCAGAAAGCGTAATAATGAGATTTTAAAAAAACGAGGTTCCCGACATTCAGAAGCTGAGAGAAGAACTGAAAAGAGAGATTGTCGAGCAGCTCATAAATCCAAAGAAATAACTTTATCCTTTGATAGAACGCCTTATGGTTATATTTACAAACTGAGATATGATAATAATATAAGATGAAGTTTACAGACTTTGTTGAAAAGTATCCGAACTATAGCACTAACAGATTCAGCCCGGATGTAAATGGCAATGTTAGATTTTTATTTAATGGGGACGACTATAACCCCTATGATAAAAATGGAAATCTAGTAAATACCGTGTATGAATTCCCTTCATGGAGAGGCGAGACTCCAAAACCTGAAAATATCCATGATTTCCTTAATGTTAAAACATTCCCAAGCTTTCCAAAAAAATACACCTACCAGAAGGCAGACTACACTTTTGTTCCATGGAACGACACTCCCCCCAAATACGATTATACAAAATTTGATATTTACGTTCAACCCCAATCCAAAGTAAAGTTAACCCTTAGAAATATTTTTAATGAATCGACCATGACGTTTAAAACAGCCAAAGAAGCCCATCGCTGGTTGGGAGGCCCTAATTTATCGTATTGGTCTCAACAATTAAACTTTGCTGTATGGTGTGCCACAGGAGGATGTGGAATTGGAAGAGATTTGTTGACAGACACTCAAGTAGGATCTTTAATGAAATTTCATGTGATCTTCACCGTTCGGCGTATTTTAAACGATCTTCAAGTCCCTCTTCCTCAAGACAAAGCCTTTAAATTGTACACAAACCCTTACAACAAATCCGCGTATGAAAAATTAAGAAATGAATTCAACACCCTCCAGGATTTTAGATTTTTAACTCCCATCAACCACGGACTGGGGTATGTGTTCGCCTGGGGGTATGGTGGAATGTCAAAAGACCTTCATGATAAATACGTCCCTTACAAAACAATTTTCAAACTACCCGACGAGTTCGAAGATAAATTAAATCAATTTAGTATTGTAAAGGTGGAAGACGAGCGAACCTCTTTTCAATACGAGTGGTTTTTCCCTCTCCAAAGTAAAGGATTGACCAAAGCAGGATTGTCTAGGCTGAATCAAACCATCGAATCTTTTGTGTACTGTATTTTAGGATCTCAAGTAAACACACGGTCGGCAATAGTTTCAAACCGGGGATCGGCAATGGAAACCCAACAAGAATTTTTAAATTTATTTGAAGACGCAATCATTGAAAGGGACATTTCAAAAAGCATCCAAAGGTACCAGCTGGCAGTACAGGAAGCCAAAGTTAAATTAGATTTTGCTATTTCCCCAGGGTGTTGGTTATTACCGTCCAATCTAGTAATCAACACAACCTCCATTGTTGGATATAACAACAAACTGCTAAAAGCCACGAAAGATATGAGTTTGGGAGTCAATAACATTAATTCTGAAACAAAACAGACTGGAATCCCTCCCACGAGCCATTCAAAGATACAATTACCACATCAAAACAAAAACGGTGAGATCACAAGAAAAAAAAATACTGCGAAGGAATTTAGAACCCCAGATGTAATCCCCACCAAACCGTCTAAAACCCACGACACCAATCTAATAGCGATAACAATAGTGGTCGCGGGAATTGCATGGGTTCTCTTCCGATAGAGTTTAGAAGTTCCCGCAAGCCTCATTCTTTGAATGCCAAAATATTTCATTGCAGTCGAATGTTTTATAGTCACAATGAAAACATTTGTATTCCTGATCGCACGGCGTTTGTCTCTTGCTAATGTGCAGGCCTAACCCTCTCTTTGATTTAAAAACCCTTTTACAAATGGAACATGGAAAATCTTTCTTTTTTTCAATTAATTTCTGATCACACACGGTATTAACCTATTATTAATATGCATTCTTAACCATCCCTTTGTTTTAAAAACTCTTTTTACACTTCTCACATAGAAACCTTTTCTCTCCCAACCACTCCGACAGCTCTTGCACCGTAAGCCCTTTCATATACATATCAAATTCATCTTCTCAAATACCCACCCACCAGCGCCCTTTGTGAAACATACCTAAGTAGGGGAGCATATCTCAAAAGTCAAAAAAGCGCTAGTAAGCTTAAAAATGAAAAATGCGCTTAAACTGTCCTATCACCCCTACTAAATGGCTGCAAGAAAAGCAAGAGTGTTACACAAGAAAAATCCAGTGATTATTACTCAACATTCAACAGAATCCTGAGCCATTTCATAAATTAATGAAAGTATTAGCTTGGTATTATTTTACCTTACAAGTACATTGTAAGTTTTGGCATTTTTACTTGATTCTGCACACATATTACACGAAATGAAAACAAACTAAGCTAAATGAATGTCACTGTTTACTATATTAGCAAATATTAAAAGAAAGTGCATAAATTCTATATGTAATTAACTGTAGGGTGTGTACCAGTGGTGGTTAAAGTAGTAACAACATTTACAACTGTAAAAGTATCTATTTACAACCTCCCAGATCTGTGAAGCATGGCTGCATGGTGCAAAAAATATAAATTTATGTTTCGATCAACATCTGTCAGAGAGTTCAGAACATCAAATCTCCACTACTGGGTCAATTAAGACTGATTACACTAGGGGTACATGTATATCCTTAGTTACAGCCTGCGTAGGCAGGTTCTAAGAAAAAGGGTGGTTCAATTAAGCTACCTTAGTTCCAAAAGGTCAGATCTTATTTGTTCCTAAAGGTATATAAGCAACCATTATCTCTTTCTGAGGTTGAGCATGCAGACTGAGTGTCTTGAGTCAGAATTATCATCTGATATTATGATGCAAAAATCATCACATGAGCAGCACATAATTTTTACCCCTAAAAGGTACCAACTCTAAAGTGACAAAAGCTACAACTGTCATTCCGGCTGTCATTATCTTATCTCGGGTCATTGATCTCGGGTATCTTATTTACTGACAAACACCCTAAATGGTACCGGCTTAGTCTCTTGTGGTCCTTTTAGATTTGTGTTACCCTAAGAGGGTGGTTCACCTTTTATATGGATCCTTTTGTTCCACACGACCCCACGAGCTTTAGCTAAAATAAGTAATATCGTGTTTAAATAAAAGTTATTGTATTGTATTGTACTTTCTGAAGACAAAGGGACTGCTGAAATTAAAATGCTTTAAAATAACTACTCTTCTACATGAGATAGTGTACTAGCTTCTCTCTCAAAAAGAAGAATGTAAACAGCCTAATAATATTTCTCATCAATAGACTTCACTGAGTCTACCTTGGGGAAAAATAGGACAAATGATACACAGGGTACAACAACATGATATGGCAAGTAATTTATTAGTCTTTACAAGATTGTACTTTTATCTGCACATTTACTGAGAAGGGAAGAAAATACACCCCATCAATCTTGTTCTGTACTCTTTTAACATTCACAAAAACACGACATTTTATATGGATCCTTATTTTTTTGCAAAGGAAACGAAGCCAACTGATTTTGTTCTGTCTCAACGGCATCGTAGTCCGTTGTTGAAGGAGGTAATTTATAGCGTAAATTAATCACTTGCCTCGACAGAAGAGAAGCGAAAACAAGTACAGAACCAAACTTGCGTGTTTTTCTTTGTGACCAGTAAAATCATTGCCAGTTTCTTAGCAGATTCAGACCGTCCGCCATTTTGAAAATCCATCTGAGCCCGTTAGAAAAAGAGTCAGCTTTGTGTGTTATACCTATGCGCAGAGGATTCTCTTCTAAAAAGCTCCGAGCATCGTTATAGATTGACCAATCACGATTGAGCAGTTTCAAATGAAAGTCGCGCATGCGCGGACATTTGGACCAATCAGCATCGGCCTAGAAATGGCTGTTACCAGAGCCTCCGACGGGAGAAGGAACGACCGACCGAGGAGCTCTGGGTACGAGAATGAGAAGTACATAACTAGAAGTGTCCATCTGTATAATAGATCTGTCATACATCAGATTAGCGAGTGAGCTATTTTTAGAACTGAGTTCAAGCGCGCGCGCATTTCACTGCTAAAATGTATTCAAAAACCAGTCAAATCCTATTCTGTTTTGCCATTTTTCTTGCTCTTTCATGATCAAAAATGCATAGTTTTGATGCTTATCAATGTGGATTATAGCTGAGTGTCAAGAAAAGTTTAATTCTACTGAGAATAAATAGAAATATAATTGTTGTTTATGATTTTGCTTGTTACGGATTAATTGTAATCAGACTTCAACTAATCAGACAGAAGTTTGAAATTTCATGCATTTTTGATCATGAAGGAGCAAGAAAAATGTCAAAGCAGAAGAGGATTTGACTGGTTTTTGAATACATTTTAGCAGTGAAATGCGCGCGCTGTTGCAAATTAAACGCCACAACACATCATCGAGCGCGCGCTTGAACTCGGTTCTAAAAATAGCTCACTCGCTAATCTGATGTATGACAGATCTATTATACAGATGGACACTTAACAAATTTACGATAGTTTCGCGTGGTATGTCCTCTTATTTACCACGGTTGGCGTCATCGAATCGTCAAAATTCGGCGTAGCCGAGTGGATCCACTGACGATGAGATTGGCGCCAACCGTGGTAAATAAGAGGACATACCACAAGAAACTATCGTAAATTTGTTTTTTACCACAACAGACGGAGAAAACATCCGAAAACGCAGAGAAATTTTGAAAGAAAAACTGATTCAAGCGCGCGCTAGCTCCGTGCGCGAGCGAACACGCAATTTCCGTGGTATGTACTCTTATTTACCACGGCTCTAAGCCAATCAGAGAGCGAAAAACTGACTAGTTGTGGTAAAATTCTAGTTATGTACTTCTGGTTAAACTAATAAAAATACGAAACATTTTTGTTTTTGGTCCAGTGTCGAGAAATCCTCATGAGAAAAGGCCGAAATCACCCGTTGGTTTTGAATAAACGAGCCCGTGATAAACAGACAGCGGTTGGTCTCTGTGACGTCATGCAATCAACCCATTGATTCACATACAAAGTCTTGTATAATACTACCCAGTTTTAGATGTTTTTCTTCGTCTTATTTTGTAATTCAGCCGTCCACTATACATTTTTCAGGCAGTTAGGGCTCATCACCTAGCACCAGGAGTTTCTAAAGTGGATACAACTGTGATATATATCATGCTAAACGAGCCTGAAGTTTTTGGAGAATACTTCGTGTCAGTCTTGGCCTTTATACGACTTCAAATGGATTTGAGATCTAAATGTTATCACAAATCGGCAGCATACATATTTGTAAGCATATCCCAAGTAAACGATTTTCTTATGAAGCATTCGTGAAAGCCGAAAACCAGAAAGATTTAAGGATTGTAAAGTTTATATTGGGACTGTAGTGTAGAAGAACAACTACAATGCCCAGCGAACACGACTCCCGCCGAGACACTCACAGACTTTATATATGTTACAAGACTTTTAATTTTCAACACCAGAATCATTGGAAATTGATAATAAAATGCATAGAATGAACAGTTTTCTTGCAGATTGCTTTCTAAAAAAAATTATGAGATAGGAGTTTTAAAATCTGTTGTCCGTACAAGATTGATCTGATAGAGGTCAGTCGGGTCATCCTGAAGTACATTTCGTGACTACTACATTTACTGGTAGTATTTATAGGAGACTATTAAATTGTGAAGTATTTATATACATCAGATTCGTGGATATATTCAACTTCTTTTAGTTTTATACCGAAAAATAATTATTGAGCAGATCAGTCATCATGAAACATGATAAACCGTATGTTTCTAGTACGTACTAAGCTACTTGTAGCCTCTTCTTACGGCGTTTTATCCGATATTGGGTTCCGAGGATATTGGGTTACCTGTGGTGGGGGTTAATTAACCGCGGGGGACTAAGGCGAGGGGGAGGAACGCCGAAAAGTAGAGGCTACGGACATCTTTGTAAAAATTTGAATCAAGCATGAAATCTGATAAGCCTGTAAAATGCCGATCGCTCCGCCTCTTGATGACGTATATGATATGTTTTCGCGAGAAAACGTGTTTATTTACATCGGTAATCCTCTGTCCATATCTCGAAGCTCTCACGTTGTTTATTCTACTGTTGTCATTCTATTGCCAAAATTATGTAGTCCGTAAGAGTTTAATATTTTCGAATTCGATAAATCAACATGCAGGAAACTCCTACTAAACCGGCCAAGGGAAAAGTCGGCAGGAACTGACTATGTTCGACGCCATTCAAGACGAATTTATACATTTCCACGGAGAATATAATTTATCTTCTCCAAGACGTCTTCTTGAAGAGAGAGGGCGACGACATTTAGAGAGAATTCGTTTGACTTCAGTTGTTCTTCCACGATACTGTTCAAAGGGCTTATCACTATAAATAGTTGGATTCATCCGATTCAACGCCAACGGTTATCGATAAATATCTGCTGTCGTTTTAAATCTTCAATACCGTGTTCTATGGCGCATTCATCAGTAAATCTGTGTATTTCTCTTAAAAATAACCAGCGCTGTACTTTACATGACAACCCGTTGACAGATGACTCCCTTTCAGCCAATCACATTTCCCGTTGCTGGGCTGACGGGGAATTCAATTTTTTACAAAGATGTCCGTAGCCTCTACTTTTCGGCGTTCCTCCTCCTCGCCTTAGTCCCCCGCGGTTAATTAACCTCCACCACAGGTAACCCAATATCCTCGGAACCAATATCCTCGGATAAAACGCCGTAAGAAGAGGCTACAAGTAGCTTAAGTACGTACTCATAATTACCGGTCACGCTTATGCCCTTGAAGAGACTTCAGATGATGAATTCGTGGCATAAATATCTCGAAATTAATCTTACCAGAAGTCCCAACGTACACTTTATATCCTCTTATATGTTAGGATATGGGAAGAGTATATATATATTTGGGAGTTTATATTCTGCTCGTACGCCGAAAGCGGCGGACTTGAGAATAATCGTCGAATTCTGCAGTGAAATATCTTCTTTTGGATGTATTTGTCGCTTGAACACAGCAACTTGATTGTATATTTTGCTATTTGGCAATCAAATTAATATTAGAATGGATAAAGCGCGATTTTCTGTGGATATTTTCAGAGACCTCCATACTTTGCCTTGTAGCCGAATATTTGGGTTGATTGGATGACGTCACTACCGTCCGTTCCAGTCTCCCTCCAAATTTTTCGATTTATTCACTGGCCTCGAAAAAGAAAGAGCAAAAATTAGCACTTGCCGTTGAAATTTCGAAAAACCGTTTGGTAGAGTTATTATTGATAGCTTCAAGATTGTAATTACGGAGTTTCAGCTGGTTTGAAAGTTTGAGGTATTTTGATCAGAGTCCCCATTTAAATCAAACTATTTCGTCAAAAAGTAACTTCAATTTATTCTTGGATGTGGTCTAGTGGTATCTTGTAATTATCGTTGTGGCGTTTGAAAAGTTTTCAAGGCTATTCAAATAAACTGCATGATGATGAGCGACAACACGAGTCACGAGTGAATCAAACAAGATTGTGAAAGTAAGCGTGTTTGTTTTGTTTTTCTTCTTTACCTAAAATGACTTAAAAATGGATTGTGAATATTTTTTGTGTGTATAACGGCATCTGATTTGAAATATATTTATAAAAACACGCTTTACTTCATTCAAGTTTTGATGTTTAATTTGGATTCACTGAGTCAAGTAGGCTTATTATTTACGCACGCTTCAGTGTCAATAAAAAGTTGAGCGAAAAACTAAAAATTACTTTGTTGTTGAAATGGCCATATAATAAATATCTTATTAATCGAGCTGGTCGGTCTGTACAGGAAAATCTTGACCTCGGTCGTGGTACAGACCTCGCTGCATACGCTCAGTAATTTCAAGACCTCGGTCAAGATTTTCCCGTACAGATCTACGGCTCGGTTAATAAGAACTAAATTTTACAGTAAATATGGGGACCGATTTCCGCGAATTTGATAAGTGACCGCTTAATAGAGGGTGACCGCTTAATAGATGGCCGCTTAATAGAGGTTTGACTGTAGTAGCATAGTTCACTGCAAACAAGAGCCAGCCTGATCGGGGATGTAGGGTTGTACAGAGTGTGCAAGTTTTACATTAGAATTGGAATGTTGTTGATTCTATTGCATCATCCCAGATCGTTTCATTTTACGCTCCATTTTTTTCTGTTTCTTTGGGTCGATTTCAGCATCAGGTGCTTCAGCAAAGAACCACGGGCCCAAGATGTAAGTCCATACGAGGTAGAAAGCTCGTAATGGTGCCTAAACATTGAAAATACAAAATATTTAGAGTACAAACACTAAAAGCGTGAAATAGTACTAAATCTAAATAGTACTAATTAACAATTACACCACGAGTTCGAGGTTTCTCATGAGGCAATAGTCATAGAGGTGCGTAGCGCCGAGTTCACTATCCATCATAGCAAACGAGAACGAGTAGTCTAATTGTTTTAGCATAAACCATCCAGTAGGTCAGTAGAAAATGACAGAAACAAGCAACAGACAATATTTAGTCGAGAAACTCTTCCGAAACATTAATAGGGACCTTCAGCATCGAGGACGGAATGGACGACGACGACGTCAGAGAAACAATAGGGACCTTAAAGGAGCACTCTCACAGATAATGCATTGCGCGCCTTGAACGCCTCAGCGCCATTTTCGTATGATACGAAAATGGCGGATTTCTACTTACCACACGAGAAGGAAGAGTTTCTCTGGAGAACTCCGGACTTGCCATTGCTGATCCGTATCGGAATTCGAAAGGCGAACTTTTCACGTGTACTTTTCACGTGCGTTCTTGTCAAATCTAAGTAGTATCCCGTATGTAAACAATAACACGGCGCGCAATGCATTACCTGTGAGAGTGCTCCTTTAAGCATCGAGGACGGAATGGACGACGACGACGTCAGAGAAACAATAGCGCTAATTACAACATTCAATAACTTCTTGTTGGAATGTATGAAATGAAGTGCTAAACAACGACGTGAAATGCCTATGTTTGACGACGCAAAGAGAACGAGAACGTTAGTTCGTTATTTGTGTAGATAGTTGTTTTCAGTCAACCGGACCACAAAAAGACGATGTCATTCGTGAAAGGAGGCGCAAATTTAGTGAAAACACGGAAAATGAAGCAAATATGAAAATAATAGACAACAAAACACTTTATTCGAATTTCGTCGTCCTCGACGTCGTCGTCCTGGTGCTTAAAGTCCCTATTAGCAAAACGCGACGACGAACCAGCCATTTTGCTTGTTTACATCTACTCGGGGTCTGTGAGCTGATAGACCACTAGTAGCGAACCAATCAGATTCAGTGCAGGATTTGCGATAGACCAGTGGATTGTTTATGCTAATTATTAAATATTTATTTATATAACCTTATTTCCTAAAAGACCAATAGCGCTTTAATAATATTATAATATTATAATAATATTACAATATTTAACTAAATAATTAAAAAGTAATTTTAATTGCTGAAATATCGTTTGTTTTCTATTGTTTCATCACTCTATTTAGTACTACAGTATTTAGTTAGTACTGTTTCACGCTGTTAGTGTTGTACTCTACTAATTATTTACTCAAAGATTTCTAAAAATAGTTAATGCACCAAGTCACGTGTATACAAATTTCTAATACTCGCTTAATGAGTAGTATCAACAGATAGAAAAACTTGAAACTTGAATAGTTTATAAGCGACTGTCAACAATGCAGAGCTACTACAACACAGACGTGACCACAAAACAGTGACTGAGGGAACACAAGCGGGGGACTGAGAGAGCTCAGGTGCGGAGACTGAGGGAGCATAGGTGGGGGGACTGAGGGAGCTTAGGTGTGGAGACAGGGAGCTTAGGTGGGGGGGGGGGGGGG
The DNA here is from genome assembly GCA_033675265.1 of Actinostola sp. cb2023. Lineage (NCBI taxonomy): Eukaryota > Metazoa > Cnidaria > Anthozoa > Actiniaria > Actinostolidae > Actinostola > Actinostola sp. cb2023. The sequence continues at coordinate 91,044 of JAUJYZ010001065.1, read as the reverse complement.
GACTGAGGGAGCTTAGGTGGGGGGACTGAGGAGGGCTTAGGTGTGGAGACTGAGGGAGCTTAGGTGGGGGGACTGAGGGAGCTTAGGTGTGGAGACTGAGGGAGCTTAGGTGTGGAGACTGAGGGAGCTTAGGTGTGGAGACTGAGGGAGCTTAGGAGGGGGGACTGAGGGAGCTTAGGTGTGGAGACTGAGGGAGCATAGGTGGGGGGACTGAGGGAGCTAAGGTGGGGAAACACAGGTGGTGGAGCTTAGGAGGGGGAATGAGGAAGCTTAGGAGGGAGAATGAGGAAGCTTAGTTGGGGGACTGAGAAAGCTTAGGTGTGGAGACTGAGGGAGCTCAGGTGGGGAAACACAGGTGGGGGAGCTTAGGAGGGGGAATGTGGAAGCTTAGGTGGGGGACTGAGAAAGCTTAGGTGGGGGAACTGAGGGAGCTTAGGTGGGGAAACACAGGTGGGGGAGCTTAGGAGGGGGAATGAGGAAGTTTAGGTGGGGGAATGAGGAAGCTTAGGTGGGGAAATGAGGGAGGTTAGGCGCGGAAACACAGGCGGGGGACTGAGGAAGCTTAGGTGGGGAAATGAGGAAGCTTAGGTGGGGGACTTTGGGAGCTTAGGTGACGGACTGAGGGAGCTTAGGAGGGGGAATGAGGAAGCTTAGGTGCAGGACTGAGGGAGCTTCGGAGGGGGAATGAGGAAGCTTTGGTGGGGGAATGAGGAAGCTTAGGTGGGGGAATGAGGAAGCTTAGGTGGGAGAAATGAGGAAGCTTAGGTGGGGGAATGAGGGAGCTTAGATGGAGGAATGAGGAAGCTTAGGTGGGGAAATGAGGAATCTTAGGAGGGGGGACAGAAGAAGCTTAGATGGGGGAATGAGGGAGCTTAGATGGAGGAATGAGGAAGCTTAGGTGCGGAAATGAGGAAGCTTAGGTGGGGACTGTGGGAGGTGGGGGAATGAGGGACCTTAGGAGGGGGGATGAGGAAGCTTAGGAGGGGGAATGAGGAATATTAGGTGGGGGCCTGAGGGAGCTTAGGTGTGGGAATGAGGAAGCTTAGGTGGGGGAATGAGTGAGTTTAGGTGGGAGAATGAGGAAGATTAGGTAGGGGAATGAGTGAGTTTAGGTGGGAGAATGAGGAAGCTTAGGTGGGGGAATGAGTGAGTTTAGGTGGGGGAATAAGGAAGATTAGGTGGGGGAATGAGGGAGCTTAGGTGGGGGAATGAGGGAGGTTAGGCAGTGGAATGAGGGAGCTTAGTCGAGGGAATGAGGAAGCTTAGGTGGGGACTGAGGGAGGTTAGGCAGTGGAATGAGGAAGCTTAGGTGGGAGACTGAGGGAGCTTAGGTGAGAGACTGAGGGAGCTTAGGTGGGGGGACTGAGGGAGCTTAGGTGGGGAAACACAGTTGAACTTCATGGGACATGTTGGGGGGACAACGGGACATGGGACATGTTGCAGGGACAAAATATCTGCCAAATTCTTGCTTCACGGTTTTGAACACAATAGTGCAGACGGAGGGACATGTCGCTGCTACATGGCCCTGGTACACGTCCCTGATACATTTTCCTTAGTGTGTACACGTTGTAATTTTGTCGCTACTACATATCCCCGCTACATGTCCCCGCTACACATTCCCTCGTATGTACATGATTTTGTCGCTCTTGCACGTTTCTGGGGCATGCCCCTGCTTCATGATCACTAGTGTACGGCCACCTTTAAACTTACTAGCGCGCTAGTGCTAGACCGATCTACGAGAGTTCTCTATATTCCTGGAATCCTGACATAGTCATTCTTTGACTTTGGGTCTTTTATGGAATGCCAGGATTCCTGAAACAGTCTTTGGTGGTAGTTCTTTTCTGTCTCGACGATTCTTGTTTCTTTGAAATTCAGCTGGTGACCAGTTGCGTTTGCGTGCTCTGCTACCTTTGAAGCTGGCGCGTTGTTGCAAACAGCCCTCTTGTGTTCTGCTAATCTAGTAGCCAATGATCTTTCAGTTTGACCATGATAAACAAACTCACAATCCTCAAATTTGAGACAACATGACATCAAGGTTGCGTGCCGTCCCATTTCAAAAATAAATCGCTTGTTTCCTCGCCCAAAGGACAAGAAAGACAATCATTCCAAAAAAGGTGTGGTGTACAGGATTGAATGTGAGGATTGTGAGTTTGTTTATTTTTCTACAAATAGACTAATCGTTCTCGTTTTCTATGAGTTCAAATGGTCAACTCGACGCTACGCGCCTCGTTGACTATTGACTCATAGAAAACTCGAACTCGTAGTCTAATTATTAAATAGAAAACTCGACCTCGTAGTCTAATTGTTAAGTAGTTACCAATATCAGGAGCGCAACAGAAACACTGAGTATTAGTTATGTTAGATTATGAATGTTTTATTTGAACTGCAATATATGTTTTGTGGCATACCTGTAATCTAACAATGTTTGCTAAGCATAATGACCATGATAATAAACGTAATTTATCTTTGCTCTTACCAACAACCAGAACAACCAAAAGTAATCTGTAAATATGGCTAAAAATTGAACAATTGCTGTCAGAAGTAGGAGATCTTTGATATGCCTGCAATCAAATATGATGGAAAAAATACTACCATCAGTGTCATCAGTATAGACCAATATAACTATCAAAGAAACTCACAGAGACTAGCCGTTCAATCAAATTGACACAGTGTAGAAAATCACTTAAATTTGGATGTTAGTTATTAAACATTATTATTTAGTGACTAGTCGTTTCTAATAGAAAGTGAAGTGCTGCGAGTTGAATTATTTGCAGGTTAAAATGTAACTATGTACATTCATTCTACATTTCAGCAAATGATGATGGCATGATAGTTTTCATAGTTCATATTGTATTTTTACACGTTCGTATTTTGAACGAGTTTTTGCTCTTTGGCGGTTAACGTGTCTAAATAAACGATTGGATTGGATTGGATCGGATTGGATTGGATTGGATTGGATTGCACTGTACTGCACTGCACTGCACTGCACTGTACTGTACTATACTGTACTGCATTGCATTGCATTGCATTGTATGATGTTTGGGCTTCCTGTGCTTCAAATTGGCGACACGTGGCTTTTTTGTCCGGCTTTCTGACGAGTGAAAAAACATTAATGTATTTAGCTTGATACATCTTCCTTTTCATCACGTTTAATCAATATTAGTAAGTACTACACTGAAGTATGCAAGGGAGAAGATTTATGCACAGTAGTATTTTAGTCCAGCTAGAATCAGTGATGTGAGGTAAAATAAAGTATTTGCCGTCATCGTAGTTCGAACTTTGACGGCTTCTACTCCATTAAATTACCTTGAACATATAGATGAATAAGAATTGAACATATAGATGAATAAGAATTGAACATATAGATGAATAAGAATTGAACATATAGATGAATAAGAATTGAACATACACCTATTTCAAAAATCGTTGTCGCAGCCGGAGCAACAGTCAACACTCCAAGACTGCAAAGGATTTTGGTAATTTTTCTCGTAATTCATTCATTCAGAGCATATTTTGGTTGCATGCGTTTGTGACATGTTATTATGGCAAGCTGAAGTGATAGCTCAGGTGTCAAACCGATTATTTCGAATATTTCGCCGTTTCAGTTTCAGCCTTTTATCGCGACCCGTACTAGTACTACAAACGTGCTGTTGCGGGTACTAAACCCGTTGAACAAGAGCAGGCATAAAAAAAAACACGCTTCCAAACAGTTAATGAGCTGACAAACTACATTCATGATAGCCTGCGTAGCGGCGCACGGGAAAAGGGAAGGAGGGAGGGGGAAGGGGAGGGGGAAGGGGAGGGGGAGGAGAGGAGGGGGGATTGGGGAGAGGGGATTGGGGAGAGAGCGGAAGGGAACGCCTGCAATGATACCCCCACATTCCTCGTATTTTACGTTCAAATTTTGAACGTAAAATTCCCATTGGTTAATCAGCTGTCAATCAAATGCCTCTATTGTTTTAAATGAAAATTGATCTCCGTCGTTTGAAGCGACGGTCTATTAAAACACTGGCGTTCGATAATGATTTTGATCAGATAGATTCTGAGATGGCCGTATCGTTATAAAACAGAACAAAACTCAGTGTTATAAACTCCTTGTTATAAGGAAAAGGTCGCAAAGCCTAATTTTTAGAGTATTTGCTGAAGTGAAAGGAGAAGCGGTTTTTCTAGTACAACACGAAGCCGATTGAGGCCAAGTTCTTGGGAATCTCTTGTACTACACGAGTCGCCGCCAAAATTGATCTTCGCTAGTGCTGAAGAAGTAGACTGATTCCATAAGCGGCTGCATGTTTTCGCTCTTTTACCCTGGAGGTTGCTCAGAATCGACAAAGAGCGAACAGACCGACTTATGGAATCAGTCTACTGAAGAAGTAACAGACAAGGGGTTTCAGCAAGTCAGGCTAAAATACCACAACTGTGCTTTGAACAAGAAGCTCGAGTACCCTGGTTCCAGAGGCTTTGTTGAGCTCTATAATACGATGTCGAACAAGTTAGGGTAAAGCTCGAGCTAATCGTAATGTAGAAAGCTTAATTAACTCGTAATGTTGACAGTTGATTCTCTAGATATCTGGCCTTCTCTTATCTTCTCGATTTATATATTGGAATATAGTCTCTAATAAAAACTTCCACAGTAATTTAACTTTCTGGGAATCTAAGGGTTAAAAGGAAGGATTCAGTTGAATGTGGGTTTCTACGGACCGAAGTGTTCAAAGGTTTTTTGAAGACGGCGATTCGATCAGGAGTTCGTTCAGAAACGTCCGCAATCGTATAAATATGTTGACAGTTGTATGATTCTGTAGATAACTGTCTCTAATAAAAACTTCCTTTCTTCCTTTCATTTAAGTGCTATGTTTATTCAGTTTGCGTAGCCTTTTATAAATACCATAGATCGTAAAAAGACTTTTAAGCGATCCATGTCTTTCCCTCGTTCGTTTGTCAAATTACATGTACATTTCACACTTCACAGTGTAAAAAAGACGATTTTGATTGGTTTATTTATTTCGCAATCTTGAATATTAATTAGGGGGTGTATTGAGGAATGTGGGGGTTTCATTGCAGGCGTTCCCTTCCGCTCTCTCCCCAATCCCCTCTCCCCACCCCCCCCTCCTCTCCTCCCCCTCCCCTTCCCCCTCCCTCCTTCCCTTTTCCCGTGCGCCGCTACGCAGGCTACATTCATGATAACTATTTACAATGACCACAACTTAATAAATTATTTACGAGAACAATTACCGAAATCCTTTGCAGTCTTGGGAGTGTTGACTGTTGCTTCGGCTGCGACAACGATTTTTGAATTAGGTGTATATAGATGTGTGGACGACCAGCTATTCGTGTGTTTATCAGTATAAATTCTAGCACGATTTCCACCGAATTTTCTTCATCCTTTCCTACACGGCTGGTGGACAATATCTCCAAATATTCACTGTTTATAGTCGCTATGAACATATCGAGCCTTTACTTCACTTTCTTTAACACATTTCTTAGTTTTCTGAGTGTAAGTACAAGGCAACCAAGAAGAATGTAACATTGCCATTGTATACCGTGCAAAGAATGTTGCTATTATGACCGCTGGTCATAGTTATTGCGTGCTCCGAAAATCATCGTGATTGAACGAACGCCAATTTCAAAATCTGCCACAGAAACCCCATCTCAACACAGGAAGCCCAAGATTAGCATAATATTGTTATTAGTCCTTTGTCGTTAGTCCTCCAACGAAGGACTTACATCCGAAACATCATACAATTAGTGCTTTTTTACATTTGGTTTTATTATTGCTATAGCGAGCGAGCGAGGCTGCAGTCATTTTCTTGGTGGATATAATTAACGGGATTGTCTATTTATTTCAATAAAACTTGATATCAATGTTGAGTGCTTACACGAAAGCCATGAAGTGCGTTACTGCTGTCACGCAATTTGAGTTGGAGTGATTTTCATAAACCCGTGAAACAAAGTGTATGTAATCGTCAAGTGACAACAAAAGAACACAATGGAATTTGAGTGTATTAGTGCTAAATACGGTAAAGTTATAAAGTGTGATTCACGGATTTATGAAATTCGGGGAGGTGGTACTTTTGTGACGTGCAATACTTTTCCCTCCCAAGAATCAGTGATGCTCGAATTTGTTTTTGGTGGGTCATCCGTTTTTTCCGCTATAGTTTCTTGGTGAGTTTTAACACTGCTATTTTGATATCAGTATAAAGCCAAATGCAATATCAATATCATGGATAATTAATCTCGTTTCAACCTCGTTTTCATAAGGCGTGACAAGTCCCCTACGCGCTGCGCCCTAAAGTTGAAGCAGAATTGTAGTGCTTAGAGAAGAGGGTATTCCGTCTAAAGTAGAGTATAGCCACGCCCATTGTCCCAGTGGTCAAACGCAATGGATCGGTGCGAATATGTGGGGATTTCAAAGTCACAGTAAATCCAGTTCTGCTCGCAGAACAGTATCCTCTACCACGCATTGAGGATTTGTAAATTTAGCCGGTCAGCACTTTAGCAAAAGAGATTTAAGGCAAGCATACCATCAAATGAAAGTCACAGAGGAGTCAAAGAAATACCTCACCAAACACCCACAAGGGGCTCTTTCAATATAATCGACTTGTTTTTGAAGTGACGTCAAGCACAGCGATAAGGCAGCGAGCCATGGACCAGGTACTTCAAGGAAAACTTGGTGTGCAGTGCATGCCGGATGATATGTTCATCACAGGAAGGTCTGATGAGGACCATCTAGGAAATCTAGAGGAAGTCCTCAAGCGTCTAGAAGGAGCAGGTCTCAGAGTCAACCAAGCGAAGTGTGAGTTTTTCAAATATATTTTTTATTATTTTTATTAGCATTAATCAGTACATATTTACAATAAATGTTTTTGTTATTTTTGTTACAATGGCGTTTTTCAAAAAAAAAAAAGAGTGCAGTTGTGTGGCCATTAAGAGTCAATGTCAGGAAAAACCAGACAAACCGTGGCAAACCCTGAAAAATGGATTTCGCTCATATTATCAAGTTAGATAGGGTAACATGTGATTAGAATCGCCATATAGTTAGTGGCTAAATAGCGTTTTATTTTCGAGAAAAATGAAAATTTCGAGACACACCCGAAAATGCTAATTGCACCTTGAATTTTACCTCGAGTTTAGGTATCTCGCGTCAAGAAATACGCCATCGAGATTGCATAAAAACACCTACAGTTTGTTGTACTATCCTTCCTTGGTTGATTGCGTGATTTTCAAATCGATCGTCCTATTTTTACCCATTGAAATAATTTTATTCTCTACGCTTACAATACAAGTAGCTCAAAGTATCTCCTATAGAAAACGGGTTTTCAATATGTGCGAAACCTTTCATTCGCTTGAGTCTCTGCTGGTTGAATATTATAAAGTTAAGCTTTTAAATACCGAAGAAATTTCTCTGGGCAAATGTTTACGCTTCAATCTAGAGCTCTTGAAAGTTGGCTAATATTTCCGGTTTGTGACCTCCAAAGGTCATCAATCGAATCATGTTCGCATCGTTTCTTGGTCTATAAAAGTGTCTAAAACGCTAAACGATCTTGAAAATACTATGCAAGTATATAGTTAAAACGAATTCTAACCTTTTTGTATCAATTGGATTGCATCTTGAGAAGTTCTGTCAGCTTTAATACTCCGATCTTTGTTTTTGTATATGTCGTTCGTGATTTCCAATCACACTACAACTGTCAACAATAAACTTATCCTGGCTGGCCTTTATATACGAACTCTGTACGGATCTTTCAGAACCTCCTAAACAAACTAGCGCTTAGAGCTCGAATCAAATAGGCAAGACTCGAACTGTCATTGAAGGAATGTCTTTCTGTGAGACTATCAACTGTTTGAAAATTATGATAATTATCTAAGCTGTCAGTGTAATGTTTACACAAAAGGCATTGGAACATTACGATCATATACTGTAGGCAACACGGTAATTTTCTATTTACTGTTCTAGTAAGTCTCATTTTAGAACATTTTTATTATAAAAGTACGATTTTGAAAAGCTAAACAATAATAGAGTATTTTGGCATAAACATTGGGTACAAGTCCACAGTACTCGGAATGGCCATGCACTCTGGTTCCTCTATCAGGGTGGGGTGGGGTCGTGTTCAGCTACTACGAACTAGTACAGTCAAAGCTATCGTATGCGACCACAACGGGAATTCGAAAAAGTGCTCGTAATTAGAGCTGGTCACTTACGAGAATGGGCTCTCATAAGCGACCACGCGCTGACACAATAGAGGCTGGTCGCTTACGAGAGCATTTAGCTCTTGTGATGATACGTTTCACACAACATTATCTTGAGTCTAAGGCTTATTGAAGAAGTTATTGAGTGCCGGTTGACTAAACGCTCAACATGACAGCAATCCCTTCAAAGGAATAATACGAAATAACTTTGGTTCTTCTAGTAAAGTCCCCACTATTCAATAAACATTAGCCTGCGTAGCAAGCGTTTTTTCGGCCGCAAGCGCGGGAGTGTTTTCTTTTGTTTTTGGCGCGTGAAAGTTGGAACGAGAGCAAAAAGAAAAAACCTTCCGCGTTGTAGAGCCTGAAAAAGACGCTTGCTGCGCAGGCTAAATAAGCGTTGCCATATATTGATTCTGATACTGACTAAATCAATACGAATAAGACCCCGAGTGGTCGCTTATGAAAGCTTTTTAAAAAGCAAAGGAACCACGGGGACTTTCTAGCAAATATCGTAATATGAGTATACATGTCTACTTCATTGAGCCTTCAAATACATATATAATAATAATAATAACGATAATCTGATAATAATAACGGATTAATAATAATTAATGATAATTATGATAATAGTATTATTAATAATAACAATAAGTATTTATATAGTGCACATATAGCGCATATATAGAAAAATCTCAATGCAATTTACCTTCAATAATAAAAAATAATGTCATAGATAAAATATCAACTATAAGAAAAAGTATGAGATATAAAACAACAATTATGAATATGTACCTTTGGGAAAACTCCGCTGCTCGTCACTGATGCAAAATAAATGTATTGTATTGTATTGGGGTGTACACTGTTGATGTATAGCGCTTTTATTTGTACCGGTGTTTGGGGCAGTGGGATGTACTCGTGTCGTTCGGCTGTCTTATCTGGATTGAAAGTAAATTTGTCGTCATCATATACACTTTTTTTAAGGAGTGATGGTACCAATTGTTAGTTGCGTTCCTGATACAAGTGCCATACTTATATTTGTCTGATTCCCTCCCTCATCTCTGGTCCCCCTTCCTCCTTCCTTTCCTTCCTCTCGCAATCCTTCCCATCCATCCATTCATCCGTCCGTCCTTTCTTCTTTCTTGCATTAACTTTCTTAACTGTACCAAGCGCATCGACTTCTTCTTCGCACGTCGCTGCATCCTTCAAAATATCTATGCATTCTCTCAGTTATATTAAGATCTAATAAGGATCTGGCAGTATACAAAACATATACAGTGGAAGCACGCTAACTGATTTCGGTTAACTCAAACTCATTTTATTTTCCCGTCGCTCAAACCGGGCCAAATTTACCCCATTAACTCGAACCCCCGCTAACTAGAACCGTTTTCTGTTTCCCTTAGCCTGCTTTCAGGCTCTCTTAGTGGGGAAAATTTTTGGAAGACAGGGGAGAGGGAAGGGAGGGGGGGAGGGGAATAGGGAGGGGAATAGGGAGGGGAATAGGGAGGGGAATAGGGCAGGGAAACGGCGTTCCCCCTCCCGCGCCTGAAAGCAGGCTACATTTCCCTTGGAAGGTCGAGATACTGGGGTTCTACTTGCATTACTTCTACTACTACTTCGAACATAAACGTTTTCGTTCAACATGATGATCAAGTGCAAGACTCGGCCTTCTTCCATAGTCCTCGACCGTTCTCCTTTTGTCCACCTTCTTCCTTTCCAATGGTTGAACAGCACGATTGGCACTACATCTGATTCTATTGTAGGTCCCCTACTCGACCCTAGATGGCAGGTTTTGCACAGCGCCGGTGCAATGCAAGTCATCGAAATTAATCAGGCTTTGCAAATATTCCTGTGCGAATACATAATATTAGCTCGATTTCATCATCCGGCCCATAAAACGAAAGCAGAACTGACTTGTGCTTAATCAGTTTGTACTACTCGTCAATATGTGTAATTAGCATAGTGTAATTGGTATAAATTAATTGTTGCGATTTACATCGGCCGTTTTTACGTGGCAGCCGATTTCATTTGTGCTCTATAAAGCTAGCTATTTTGTTTTGAAAGTGTTCGTACAAGTACGTACAATGTTTCTGTACAAAAATCATTGTGTGCTTATCTCGGCCACCCAGGATCAGTTTATTGTTGACAGTTGTAGTGTGACTGGAAATCACGAACGACGTATACAAAAAGACAGATCGGAGTATTAAAGCTGACAGAACTTCTCAAGATGCAATTCAATTGATACAAAAAGGTTAGAATTCGTTTTAACTATATACTTGCATAGTATTTTCAAGATCGTTTAGCGTTTTAGACACTTTTATAGACCAAGAAACGATGCGAACATGATTCGATTGTTGACCTTTGGAGGTCACAAACCGGAAATATTAGCCAACTTTCAAGAGCTCTAGATTGAAGCGTAAACATTTGCCCAGATAAATTTCTTCGGTATTTAAAAGCTTACCTTTATAACATCCAACCAGCAGAGACACAAGCGAATGAAAGGTTTCGCACATATTGAAAACCCGTTTTCTATAGGAGATACTTTGAGCTACTTGTATTGTAAGCGTAGAGAATAAAATTATTTCAATGGGTAAAAATAGGACGATCGATTTGAAAATCACGCAATCAACCAAGGAAGGATAGTACAACAAACTGTAGGTGTTTTTATGCAATCTCGATGGCGTATTTCTTGACGCGAGATACCTAAACTCGAGGTAAAATTCAAGGTGCAATTAGCATTTTCGGGTGTGTCTCGAAATTTTCATTTTTCTCGAAAATAAAACGCTATTTAGCCAAACTAACTATATGGCGATTCTAATTACATGTTACCCTATCTAACTTGAAAATATGAGCGAAATCCATTTTTCAGGGTTTGCCGCGAAAATTCGATTTTGTTTGATTTTTAGTGACAGGGGCTCTTAAATTGATAGTGAGGGGCTTCACAAAACCCAAGAGAAGATAGAGGCAATAGTCAACGCGCCTAGACCAGAGAATGTTACGCAGCTCAGATTGTTTTTGGGATTAGTTAGATGATAGATAGATAGATAGTTTATTAAACTTAAAACTTTGCAGCCAGAAGGCTGAATTGCGTAATAAAAATATATACAAGGCATACAACAATATAAAAATAATAATAAGAAGAAGAAAAAACCCGAAATCGTACAAATAACATATATGCTATAAAAACTATGCATATTTGCTCGTGATAAAATATCATAAAAGACATATGATTGAGAAGTTGATAATTACACATATTACACATGGATGGAATAAAAGTTCATTTATAACGTTCAGTGTTAATGTTCGGGAGGTTGAATTGGTGGGACCTCCTTAGGCTGTACTTGGACTCGTGTCTTGGAGGTAGAAGGCTGTGGAGTCTGTGAGCAGGTTTGGATATGGAATCAAATAGTTTACTGCACAGTGAGGAGCGCCTGGTGGACAGTGTTGACAGACCAAATCTATCTAGGTTGGTATCATATGACACTCCAGGATATATGATGGTCAGAGCTCTCTTTTGGACTCTTTCGATTTCATCACTCAGGTACTGAGGTAGAGCATGATGATAAACAGTCGAACCATATTCTAGAACAGGTCTGATAGTTGAGCAGTAGAAGTTCTTGATGTCCTCAGGTGGGACACTAGCTCGTTTTAGCATAACAAGAAAGTACAAGCGTTTGTTAGTCTTCTTGATGGCCTCGCTGACGTGTAAATTCCACCGAAGGTCGTTGGAGATGGTCAATCCCAAGATCTTTGCACTACCAACAACTCGTAGATATTTCCTGTTGACGACGGTGGGATCAAAGACATGTTGCTTTTTCTTAAAGTCAATGATCAATTCCTTACATTTGTCGGCATTAAGTTGCATGAGATTCTGTTTCGACCAGTGCTCCATAGTTGAAACAGCGCTCTGAGCACCTATTGGTACGACCTCCGCGATAGTAGTATCGTCGACATATTTCCATGTCAGAAAATTTTGAAGACGGAGATCATTGATCATTAGGAGGAATAACCAACGTCCAAGTTTGGTCCCTTGAGGGACAACTCGGAAACCTTTCATATTGGCAATATCTGGAGGAGATAGATCTTCTGTACCCTGGATATGCAGTAAAGAGAGAAGGTCCTCGGAACCTGACGTTAATTACTACGACAAATTATTGCCAAACGCAGCTGCTGTTCTGCACCCTCTACATAAGCTGTTAGAACAAGATAGTATATGGAAATGGACTGAGCATGTGAACAAGCATTTAAGGAAGCAAAACGCTTGATATAACATCAGAACAAGTATTAACATTATTAACATTATGACCCAAAGCTACCATTCAGGCTAGCGTGCGATGCTTCGCCCACAGGCATTGGTGCAGTTTTGTCACACATCATGCCATATGGGGGTGAAAGGCCTGTAGCATTTGTTTCTCGTTCTCTCACAGACAGAGCGTAGATATGCACAGATTGACAAAGAAGTTTGTCCATTATATGTGGGTTAAGAAGTTCCATATCTATTTTTTGGGAGGCAGTTTAGGCTCATTAGAGACCATCAACCCCTCACATCGATGTTCCACCCTGTGCACCCATTTGGATTTGGTGAAACCCAACTTCATCTCCCCAACTTGAATAGCCTATTCGGAAAGATGGTGAACAAGCAGAGTGAACAGAGCATGCAAGCAGCAGTTGCTAAGGGAAACCAAACATGACGGTTGGAGGTTGGAGATCCAGTCATGGCACGTGATTACCGAAGAAATCTCAAGTGGAGATCAGGATTAGCGGTGCCAGATATGATTTGGCGAAGACATATATTATTGATCAGCTACTTCCCACCTGCATGATGACAGGAACAGCAATACAACCCAATGTTTCCAGTCCCTGCAATGAACCCCTACAAAGGGTTCCAAGTGAAGTGATCACACCCACGACCACCCTACTACCAAGTTCAGTGGTGATATCTGTACCAGCAACACCAGCACCAGCAACCCCGACACAGTCAACCGACATACAGTATGCGGCCGTAGTGGCTTCACCCAAAGTACAGCCCTCAGCCGAGGTTGCTCCATCTACAGTACCTGAAAGGCATCATGGGAAGCAAGGGTGGCCGAGTGGTGAGAGCCTCGGTCTGTCACCTCTGTGTCCCGGGATCGATTCCCGGACCTGGGATCACATGTGATTTCAGTTTGTCAGTTCGTTCTCTCCCTTGCTTCGAGGGTTTTTCTCCGGGTACTCCGGTTTTCCTCCCTCAATAAAAACGATCTAGTGAGCTGAAAGTTGTATGCATAGAATATTAGAATGTAGTGGTAGTGTGCGTGAGAGTACAGTGTCCCCAATTAGTGCGCAAGCGCTAGAACACATTGGACACTTAAATAAACAGTTATTTTTTAGTTATTTTTTATTACCATGAGAGGATTCATAAAGCACCTGACAAACTCAACATTTAAACTGCCAAGTGGACTAAACATTAATTGAACATTAGACATTGCTAACATTGTTTGACCTGGTAATTACGAAATTAATTTAATTAATTAATTAAAAATAATAATAAGTTCATGTGTGTTGTCCAGCCAACATTTCAAAGTGAATGAACAACATCAAAAAATTACAGAGTTTGTATGGGAAAATAGACGGCTTTGGTGCCCTCTAGCATCGGCAATATTAAGGTGACTCGATTGGGTTTTTCCGTAGCGATACCTCTTGCGTTTGAAACATAATTGTGCATTTGTGAACGATCTATTGGTAAATTGAGTATTACAACCTTGTTACAGAAAGATCAAAGTTTCTAATGAAGTATGTTTTATGGAGATCGGCGTTACTATGGCAACGATGAGAGAGAATTCCTCTTTTTACATATTCTCGATTTCTATAGATTCTAGGATTATTTTGGGAAAATGCTCTTGTGATCTTATAGTGGACATAATTGTCTCTAGTTCTAGTGAATATAAGCAAATTCTGTAAGAGCGTTTTTGAGATATCTTCGATTAAAGTGTTTGAGTAAATAATTCAAGCGTAAATAAAGCAATTCAATCAATCACCTGAAATCCAAGTAAATCTGGCGTATTAAAACTCAATTTTAGACTTGAATTGTTGCAATGATATTGAACTACTTTTCTGGAAAAGTTGAGAGAAATCGCTTGCAATGATATCGGGAAATGTGAGCTCAAGTCATACACGATGAGGTGTTTACTTTGCTCTTGTTGTCCACCATTCGTTCAATTTTTACTAAAAAAGGCATAATTAAAAATGCCGTCGATAATTTTTTTTTTTTAATTGATTATGCTCAAATTTAGATTGTAGCTGACATGTTGTTGTAAAATCAAGTTCATTGAAACATTTTAAGGCCGCCAAATATAAGCTTCAAATCAGTGCATTTTTCAACCAGTTTCAGTAGTTGTAAGTTGTTGATTCATTATGCAGCTCTTTTGTTCTAGTTTATCACCTTCTCTTATGCATCCACCTTCCGAACGCTCTTCCGAAATATGCTAATCTGCAGTATTATTACCATGCAGTATTATAATATTTCGGAAGAGCGTTCGGAAGGTGGATGCATAAGAGAAGGTGATAAACTAGAACAAAAGAGCTGCATAATGAATCAACAACTTACAACTACTGAAACTGGTTGAAAAATGCACTGATTTGAAGCTTATATTTGGCGGCCTTAAAATGTTTCAATGAACTTGATTTTACAACAACATGTCAGCTACAATCTAGATTTGAGCATAATCAATTTTAAGCAAAATTTATCGACGGCATTTTTAATTATGGCTTTTTTAGTAAAAATAGAACGAATGGTGGACAACAAGAGCAAAGTAAACACCTCATCGTGTATGACTTGAGCTCACATTTTCCGATATCATTGCAAGCGATTTCTCTCAACTTTTCCAGAAAAGTAGTTCAATATCATTGCAACAATTCAAGTCTAAAATTGAGTTTTAATACGCCAGATTTACTTGGATTTCAGGTGATTGATTGAATTGCTTTATTTACGCTTGAATTATTTACTCAAACACTTTAATCGAAGATATCTCAAAAACGCTCTTACAGAATTTGCTTATATTCACTAGAACTAGAGACAATTATGTCCACTATAAGATCACAAGAGCATTTTCCCAAAATAATCCTAGAATCTATAGAAATCGAGAATATGTAAAAAGAGGAATTCTCTCTCATCGTTGTCATAGTAACGCCGATCTCCATAAAACATACTTCATTAGAAACTTTGATCTTTCTGTAACAAGTTTGTAATACTCAATTTACCATTAGATCGTTCACAAATGCACAATTGTGTCTCAAACGCAAGAGGTATCGCTACGGAAAAACCCAATCGAGTCACCTTAAGCTGAAGTTCACCAAACTTTCCAGACTAGCTATGATCTGCTCTCTCAGAAAATGATGCCCACTTTTGCTAGTTTCTTATTGAATTAGTTTTACGGACTAAGGTAGTTTTGGTAATGGCTAATTGCAATAAATCACAAGAGCTAGCGTCTATTGCTTCGGCGCGTGGTCGCTTAAGGCCCGGACACATGGTGCAACTTTCCTTGCAACATTGCACGCAAAAGTTGCAGAAGAAGGATTGAGTTCCACTTCTGCAATTGTTGCGCGCAACGTTGCATGGTGTGACAACCAAAAATCCTTGTTGCACACAACGTTGCAAGAAAAATTGCATCGTGTGTCTGGGCCTTTCTCGTAAGCGCCCAGCTCTAGTTACACACTTTTTTCGAATTCCCGATGTGTCAGCTTACCAGAGCTTCGACTGAGGGCCATAAGTTTTTCAGCTTAAGCTGTAATATGTATTCCCTCGTGAAATGAAGTGTATTAGTATAGGTAATAGCATGGTTTGTAGTGATATTTAACCGCTTTTTAGATCGGGAATCACGACGCCTATATAACACATTGCGCATGTGCGAGACAATTCAATAGTACAAGACCCCATGCTTTCGCTAGACGCCGCTAAACACACACCAGCTTTGACAATATCATCTGATTTGATTTGATTTTGACTTTATTTTTCGATTGTCTATGGAATTAGTGGTCATGCGTAGTGTTTTGGATTTGACAAAGTCCCACATCGATTGCGAGAAAGATAAATGTTTGTATATAAATGGTTCCAATACACTTATATCTAATGGAGATACTAGGCCTCGGTGAGCCTCGGTATATTTGGTCTCGATAGCATGTGACCGGATATTGCACAACTGACGCCCAAAAAAAAAACACGATTCAGACTATGATCTGGCGAAGCCGGCTCGCATGGCAAAACTCGAGAAGGTCACATACTTCACATTGTGTGTACCGATATGATCAAATACTTCGCATTCCGTGGCCTAACAAAACAAAAAATAATAATAAAAAGAAAGTCCATTTTATAACTCGGGCTTCCTTCGGAAGGGCCCGAGTAATAAATCCATGTCTTGAGATTTGTTTCTACAGTGTAGAAACAGGCCGCACTCGCAGATAAGCCGCACCCCGAGTTTGGCAATGCAAATTTTGGAAAAAATGTTTTTTTACTAGGCACTTCTGGAGGAAGCCCGAGTTATAAAATGGGCATTCTTTTTTTTCACCGTTGGCCACAAATGGGTCAAATAGTTTCCAAGCGCGTATCGAATTAAATCCGAAGTATTATTGCTCAGGCCGAAGGGCCCCGAGCTGCTCAGTCTTGTGCAGTTCACATCATACAACGAGCACAACCGAACTCCTTATGGTTACTTATCGGGATATGTTCGTATTACATGTAAATTGGAACGATACAGAGAAGATTAGCAAGTTATCAGTTCTAAAATCTAAGGATCATTAGCGTGCACGTGAGAATGTTATGTTTGAGACACTTGATTGACATTTAGCAAACCGTTAAACTATCCGAAAAGGTGTTAATAGCACCCGTTAATTTGCCTGTTTAACGTCTAACCAATGGCCAATGCTTTTAGGAGTAACTATTTATAGTAATAAACACACGAATGATGTGCGTACTCTTTTATACTTTTTAAAATGTTAATTTTATGTAAATTTCTGGTACCAATTCCCGATGTTCTCGCAGATAAGCCGCACCCCAAACTTTGGATCGCGATTTTCGGGAAAAAACGCGCGGCTTATACGCCGGTGAATACGGTAGGTATATTTCAGCTTTTTTAGCGAGAAAAACTATGTCGGGTCTATCCGCCAACTTGGATTTGAATGTCATGCTTGGTGCTCAAACAATGGTTACCATGGTGATTTTGAAATAACACTGGCCTGAGAGCTTGAAATACCACTATTACGCTGAAATACCACTCCTCTCAGCCAATCGAATTGCAGGATTTTCTTAGGTCATGTTATAATTATTATTACTGTACATTGTAAGGCAAGTTGATTGGGACATGTTTTAATAATGTAATGATGATTGGTAATGAATGTAATACCATTTGATCAAGGCTATCCAACCTTCTTCCCCTCCCCCTCTCTGTAGGACCTGTTCATAGACTACTCAGTGCACATATAAGCTTATCTTACTCTGATGTTCCAGACTCAGAATTCAAGTCCATTCCTCCATCAATCAAAACTCCAGATTCAGAATGTGTAGGGGTTGCCATGGAAGCCATGAATTTATAACAACCAAAATAAACAAGAGTAGCAAACACAAACATTGTCTGAAATAGAAATAAACACAAATAATATTTCATATAACATTTTCATATCCTAGTACAGTCTGTATTAAGCGGTCACCATCAGGGAATGGCCTACTGACCGCTTAATACAGGTTGACCACTTAATAGAGGTTTTTAGAAAATACACAAAATAAGCGATACTAATGGCAATAAACATATTATTTCAGCCGAATATGTTATTTATGACAAAACCAACACTATAAGTACATCAAGGAACCGAATACATGTATGTCTAACTGAAAAATGCGGGCTCCGTGTAACTTCTGTGAACACAAATGCCAACATGTATGTTGTCTACATATCGTTGGGCTGAACGGGACTGAGATTTGCTGAAATCATAGTTTTAACTATGCGCGCTGAAATGAATGAATTTGCGTGACATCTGACAGTTTACACTAATTTAAAATGAGCTGTGAAAAGAAATTGCGGGTAGTGTTATGTTTCGTGTTTACAAGGTGACCGTTTAATACAGGTCTGAGACAATAAAAACGCTTCATTGGGGACTTTAAAGGGTGACCGCGTCCGCTTAATACAGGTGACCGTTTAATAGAGGGTGACCGCTTAATACTGGTCCGCTTAATACAGGTTTGACTGTATTTATGTAGGATTTAAGCCTATTCAAATGGCTGACGCGTAAAGCTCGCTCCCATCCTCATCTCCTTTGAGCACAGGAGGGACTGCTGAAAATAGATTACTATGTTCAGTGGTCTCTCCGGCGAGTATAAAGGAGATGAACTGATTACCATAACACACTTCGTGCAAGACATAATAGCGTAGCTGTAAGGCAGTCGATAGCTGTGATCCTATATGGATAATTCGCTCCCCTCTCTCCACGCTGTCGCCGTGCAGTTTGAATTTTCCCACCCATCTCTTCCCATAGCATTTCTTTATCTGAAAACTGAACGTGACAGCTCGCTCCCATCCTCATCTCCTTTGAGCGCAGGAGGGATTGCTAAAAATAGATTACTTTTTATCTTTTTATTTTACACAATGAAGTATTATAATATTATTGGCAATTTTCTCCGTTTTTCAGTATGCTTCACTTCGGCGTAAAACGACCTTCCGCCATTTCTGATCTGTGTAACTTGAGGTACCCCTTATTAACTAATTTATACTCTTTCGTTGTGTAAATGAAACAAAGATGTGCAACGTGAAGCATTCCCCAGAGTACAGTCTAATCAAGACTCTTTTACAAAACACTATAATATATTCTCCTTTGCGGTTAACTCAGCCTCGGGAGAGTTTAAAAGTCCCTCGGCCGTACTTCCACTATAGTCCAGTCATTTTACGACAAAAATATGGTCAACCTGGAACAAATTTCCACAGAAGAAATCTCAACGGTTTTAGACTCCAAAATTATTGCTTTATAACATATCAAAAGTCCCCAAGAATCCCATTACGGCAAAATGTTGAAAAACGGGATTTATTTGGAGCACTGAGTATCGGCTCTTCGACTACATGGAAACGAGGCTGGCCATATATGTTTGGAATACCGTCTTAGAATGCCGCTTTAAATACATAAAATTTATAATAATGGAACCAAATGGCTTCTTTTTATCATTTCTAATGTAAAATGCAATATTATCTAGAATCTTCAAAGGTTTTTTGCCCGGAATACTGTGTATATAGAGCCGGTCCTCACTCATAGTTGACACGGATTTCTTATCTCAGTCGTGCTACAAATTGCTCAGTTATTCTCCCGGTTTAATATTCTCGAAGAACCTCAGAGATCCTTGAAATTGTTTATCCTTGCTGATGTTTTATTTAGGTAAAATACTTGTATATTATTTAAGTCTAAATCCTAATTTACACTGACTGGACGTTTACTGGAATTTTCATAATTAACCGTGCTGCGATGAAATGACTCGAATAACTTAAATATGCTAAATATTTTTAGAATATTTTAATCCCACCTTACTCTGTGAGCTATAGTTTAGCTTTCCCAAAAATAAGAAAAACTCAGTACAACAAGGAGGAATTTGCTCAGCTGCCAGCTACCGAGTTACGCAACGAGTAACCAAATACTCTTAGTGATGCTGAGATATGTCCACATGGCATAGCTTAAAATGTTGTTCAATTAAAATTTGTCAAGGTTTTCGTACTATTATCTGGAATAGTTCCCTAAACGTTAAGGGTGATTTTCGGTTTTACTAGGACTCTTCCTGTGTATATCCATTATGAGCTGCTGATCATCCTTCAATAAGTCTACAATGTAGTTATAGACAAAAGAGGATCTAAAAAAATGGACAAGCAGCGTAACCCTTCTGCCATTTGCAATCAAAGTGTTCATAACGACGGAATAGCTCTCACCCATAAAGGCAGTGAAGGTGTAAACCGGGCGAGTGACACAATTCTTAATGCACTGGGCGACATGGTATACCGAGGACTGCCCCCGTAATTATTGCCGCCCGAGTAGTATTTAATAAAAAAGGCAAGAGGCCAGAGGAAGAAGCCGGCACACCGGCTCACGATTGGATTCGCAACAGCCGTTTGACTTCAAGATGGACTGCTTTTTTGGGGAACCGCAATCGACGCGGGAGGTGTATAGGGTGATAATGCTGGACATCCCGGGAGAGCGTGATGAGTACATGTGAAGCGAGAGGGGATGCCTGGACTGAGGTGGTAGAGTCTCGCATGCAACACTCACTTCAGATCGAAAATGCAAATGCCAAGGCAGTTTTTCTCCGATAAGCCAGACAGCCGTAAGAAAAGAAAAATCGGACGCCCACAAGACCAAGAAACAACAATGCTTTTCTGAAAGTAGTGATATAGACATAGACTTTTATTCAGTACCAGAAGTTTGCATACAGTCTATAAATTGACAATATGAAGAAAGAGAAGAAGCGAAATTATGTTTAGCGGGTTAAGTAACTGGGTATTTACAGGAACGGCAATGAACAAGTGACTGTTTCCGATTTAGTAGAAAAAATGCGGGAGTATCATCCAGTAGTGCGTATAGCAACCGCTATATGAAAGCGTATATTTGAGTATATTTTGACAAGAACATCATAATCACAAACTTAAACAGAAAGCCAAATGTAGTAACATTTAGAATAACTTGCAGCAAAAAGACCACGATGATCCAGAGCAAGAGAAGCTGGACATATAAAACTGCAGCTAAGATTAAGCTCAATATATAAGGTGTGGCATTAAACTTGTTGAAACAACCAACGAGAACTATCCTTCGATCACTGAAGTCCAGAAGCATGTCGATTTTCTGCCCCTAACAATTAATTAGGTTATTTCTGGAGGGCATTTTAGTTGGTAAAAATGCCACCATCAAATTAGCATCCGTATATAGGGCAGGCAATAGTCCAGTTAGCGCGGCCAGAGAATGGTGTGGAACATGATGCAAGTGAAAGCGGAGCACGGTCACGCGGTATGCTACAGCATGTTTCTTCTTGCTATTTTGAGCTGCGACACAACCTTTCGATCGCCCTATACGGGATTGGAAAGGTCGCGTCCCTTAAGAAGTACTCTGACTCTGTTTACTGACTTCCGAGACCAAGCGAGGGTGTTTGACTCGGAATCAACTCCAGATGATGTAGCGACAGCGGGGGAGAATGCACTTGCAGCGCTGTATGAGGGGAAACAAGGAGAAAGCCTCGATCGACAGTCTCCGTTACCGCCGATACTATGAGAAAGTGGCTACGAGAGGTCGTCATGTGCAACCGCAGAACCTGCCCCAACATCGTCAGCAGCTAGATACCACAGCTTTAGAGTGTTTCTGCAGGCCGGTGAAGCAATAGCAGGGCCGGGATGCAAGGATGTCACTGCTCCAGAGTCTCTACTGAGGATCATCCAGTGTAACTGCGCTACTGATTACTCCACCGCGAGCCGCTGTACATTGCCGTAAGCATTGCCTCGACTGCCCCCGGCATGCGGCCAGTGCTGAGGCAACGGACGCACGAATAACAGCCTTCTCTACGACAGCGACGAAGTAGATGACTAATCAAGCAACTGAGAATCGGGATTGAAAAGTAGTTTTTCACCGACTGTGGAATTATGTTGATACGTTTCGGTTCAGATACTAGAACCTTCATCATGATCAGTCGGATGTTAATGGACTCCTGAGAATCCTCTGTGTAAATAAATTATACAATAAAATGTATTTAATAACATTTAAAAGTGTTTTATAAGTTATTTGTCTCTCCATGATCTTGACCGATATATACAAGCATCAAGTTCCAGACTTCCGGTATTATTACAAAGGAAAAGTGAGCACCAATTCTAGACACAGGGAGCCCAAGCTATGTTTTTGCTCACTTGGTGCTCACTTTTCCTTTGTAATAATCTCACAATGCATTGCGCGCGTACCGGAAGTCTGGAACTCTTGATGCTTGTATTCTGCTCCGCTTTCTGAAGGCTAGAATGATTGGGAATAACACGGCTGCCATAGCGAAGGCATATCATCCATGCTAAAAACCAAGTGACGTATTTCCCCTGTTTCATGTCGTTGTTGTGACAATTTATAAACGAATACTATTTACCAACATGTTCTCTATCACTATTCATTGTTTTTATGCGAAATTATTTTAATAATTAAAAGATTTCGTTTAAATAAAAGCGAGTAAAAGGACACTCGTTTTCATGTTGCAGCAGAGAGCTCGTTAGCGTTTTCTTAAATTTCGGGATGTTGCCGTGCTCGGATTTTTGGGGACTTTTAGTATGTTCATTTAGACATTCATTCTGAAAGGTTTACGAAGAGAAAGCTTCTGTGGGAATTTGTTCCAGGTCCATTCGCAAAATGACTGGACTACTAACCCTCCCTCGGCTTCGGGGACATTAAAATCACTATCTCTCAGTGCCATGGTATTACTTATAATTAATCTGAACTAGATTTACATATGGTTGTAAAATTTAATTTGTACAACAAATTAAAATCCTTATATCTTGGCCAAAGAAATACATTAGCGAACTATTTCCAGAAAATAGTGCAAAACCCTTGGCATCGCAGCGTGACTAAAACATTGTTTGGTCACTCGTTGCATGACTCGGCAAAGCCTGATGCATGCGTAATTAGATTGACTTCGATATTCATGTATCAAGTAGATTTTCTCTTCTATATTTATGATACTCGAGTATGCAAGTGTAAATATAGCCAAAAACTAAAGTACAAGACAGAGCGTAGATATGCACAGATTGCTGGCTTTCAATCAGCTGTTAAAACTCCTTGAATCTCATTATTTGCTTCAAATGACGGGCAAACACTGCTCTCCATGTGCTATCAAGCAGAGAGTATTCTATTGAAAAGGTGCAATTCAGCTGATGAAAATTCCTCACGAGACCGGAAATAACGTACAGAACACACAGGTACAGTCGGTGCTGAATATACAGAAATATTATATTTACTATACTGTTACAGTTGGGTTGTTAATGTTCAGTGTGAATATTTAGATCTTATTTGGGATTTTTCCCGTAATACGGGCTGATATTTTACGAGTTGCGAATGTATATTTCCGAGTCCCGAAGGAGTAAATTTATCTATTATTTCAAAACCTTTCAAGGTCCGCGCGCTCTTTCGCTCAGTGAAAACGTAAACAACAGAATACCAATCAAATGTCTTTAATCTTATTGGACAACAGGTAAATATAATGACAGCTGTCATGAAACTCGTCAAACTAGATTTTCGTTCAGAACACACTTTTAGAGGCTGATCAAAATGAGTCAACTAACAATCAAAATGATTGAAAAAGTCGGAATAATAGCGAAAACTTCCAGCCAAAATAGAGAAGTGTGAGTTCACAAGTTTTTAATGTTCATCATCACTGTCTAATGGATGGACTCTCTTAAATCTCTTTGTAAACCTCGCTGGGGATGGTTCGTCCGCCGAAGAATCTGATTGTAAACCACCAACTTTGATGGAACAATTATTGAAAACAGCCCCATAAAACATGCTTTGTTTGGAATCTGTCTCTTCTGCAGGCTGAACTAGTGGATTGGATGTTAGAGTATGAGAAGGCTGGAACGGCTTGAGGCGACTTGAGGCTGAATGATTCATTATGCTTGGTTTTCTTCCTTCGATGTGCTCACTTATTTTGGAAGACATTATCTGCTGTTGTTCAGTTGAAGCTTCTGAATAGCTGTCCAAAGACTTTAGGTTTCACTGGCCAGCCAGGGCGATGATGTTCAGAGGCTCTACGTTTTCTTTTCGTAGCGTTGAAATCATGGTTCTTCGTGCGGAGTGGTTGGTAAAACGGCCATCGATATCGGCGGCTTTGCACATCTCTTTCATGAACTTTGCCAGCGAGTGTTTTCCCAGTGGCTGTCTTTTAAACCATATCTCTGATGATGATTTTGAATTGGCTGCCAAGTAGAAAGGAGAATCTGGTGTATTCATATCTTCTGGTCTGCGAGATACGTACTCATTGAATAACTTTACTGGGCAACGAGGTCCACCAGTTGCAAACATTTTAGGATTGAATGGACGGTCTGGGATGAACTCTTTTTCGCCTGTTCTGGTTTTGCTGCCACGTTCCTTAATCCATTCAACGTACTCTTTTCCTTCTTCTGTTTTCACCTCAAAGTCGCCGATTCTTACACGATGGTGTTCATCTTGCGCTCTCCAACCCAAGTAAACAGTGTTATGAAACCAAATTGTGCGCAGTAGGACTTGGGGAGTACTGTTGCCAAGTTGTTTCTTTTCGTACAATATCTGGATATGGTCGGTGCTCAATCCTCTGGCTTTGTTTGGTCTCTGGCCTTTTCCACACTTACGAAGCTCCTTTCTTTTACAAGCCAAGGCTTCCCGGGAACGGTTATTAAAATTCTCTATCCAGCAAAATGGAGTACTGTTTGCCTTGTTCTCTGAGGAAGCGATCGATACTACGGATATATGAGGTAAGGGTATCTGGCTCATATTCATCGCCATTTTGTTTGCGCACTTTCACTACAAAATAGGCTAGGATTCTGTCGAGTTCGTGATGCGGTATATCTTGTATTTGTCTGGTCTCGTTGATAGTTTTGGCCCACTTGTAGAACACGTTTAGGTCAGTTTGCGTCTTTTTGGCCGTGTTTTGGTTTCTGTTTTCCATGATAAATTTTGATACTTCATCATCCACCGCGGGTAGCTGATTCGCTTCTTGCTTTTTGGCGCCGTTCTGTACATTAAAGGTTGTATTCTGGTCTTCGAAAACCTTTAAAAGTTCATTGTCATCAAATTCGAAATCGAAATTAACGTCAAAGTATGTATTTATGTCAAAATGTGGCTCGCTGTCATCTCGAAACATTTTCCTCTCCTGCAAAAAGTAGCGAGTTGCATGTATTTACCGAGTTCTGTTCTGGTTAAACCGGTTTTTGAACTATGGTAATACGGCTTTTAGAACTATGGTAATACGGCTCCATATTTTTCGAGTTCTCTTGACCTTATAAGGTAAAATTACGTAATAGTAGTATAATAATAGACCTTTTAGGGTCATTAGTTCACTAATTAAAACAAATTGTAAGGAAATACACCATTAATACTGTATCAGGAACAATAATTGTTTTTTGGCCCTGTAAATGAGAAGAACCTGTTAAGAACCTACTCAGCCTGATTTCTCACTAGACACCCAATATATAAGAACCATTTCAGTCTGACTTGGAAAACAGGGGTTCTTTTATGCGGGTTTTTACTGTATCGGATCGACTTTGAATGATGCTAACTAAAGGTGTAATAACCAAGACTGTTGGACGGTTTTCATCTTCAACAGCTCTTTTGCGAGAGACTCATTACGAGAAGCTGTAAACGAAATAAGACTTTTACCGAAGCCAGTGGGCAAAAATCGCCAACATATATTTCCTGTGGCAGCTGTTGAATTACCACTCGCTGCTCTGGTTTGAGTTCCAAATTAAAGTGAGTTTCTTCGATATATAAATTCAAAACACTGTTACAATGTAATCCGCCACTTGGACTAGCGATGTATGGAGCTTGTTTCTATCAAGCTTGACAGATGCAATCGATGATTGACGTCTCGTAGCTGTCGACCAATCAGCAATTTACGTTCATATTCTGAACGTAAATGTCGCAAAAACAAGGGGGTCGATTGCAGGCCCTTCCTTTTCCTCCCCATTCCCACCTCTTCTTTTCCGCCTCCGGCGGCCCCAATCCCCCTCCCCTTTGTGCCAAGCAACACGGCTTACAGCTCTGATTTGGCAGAAGACAAGGTTGTACAAGGAATCATACTTGAAAAGGCCTGGATTTTGAAAAGGCACTGGGTAGTATTGAGACCTTGGTTGAAAATAGTGCTGTCATTATCTTTAAAAACTGTTATTTTCTCTCTGTTCCCTATTTTTCCTAACGAACTCAATAATGTATACTGAAAGTATTTTGTATATAGAGATTACTTCATGGAAAGTGCGCGCGTACGGTTTTTATTCACGAGTTGTGAAGTATCATAAAACGAACGAGTGAGTCCTCGAGCGAATGAGTAATACTTCACAACGATTGCATAAAAACTGTACAAAGCACTTTAATAATAAATCATTAGAATAATAAATTCAAAACGGTGTCTCAGTTTTTTGATTCGTTTCCTAGTTTAAGAGATACATGTATAGCCTGGTTTCTGGTTGTTCGTAATAAAAAAAAACAAGTGTATCAACTTTGAGGTCAAATATTTTCGGAAGTAAATAAAACAGGAAAAAACTGAGACACCGTTTTGAAGAACAACAGGTGGTCTTTAAGCCGCTACTTTCCGTTTAAAGAATGGTTTAATCCTGAGGGACTTGGAACTTCAGACATGAGGTACAGTCAATTTTCGTAAACATCGCAATAAAAAAACGGCTGAAGAAATTAAAAAGGTTTTTACTGAACAGGATTCTATGTTTATTCAGCTTTTTAAAAATGTATACTTTTTAATGACGATTGACGCGCTATTGACTCAGAGGTTTCTGTGAAGAGCGGTCACGAAGGTCCACTGATACCTTAAACTCATAAGCATTGAGGTGAATATGACAAATTTATTATTGGTTTGCATTTTACTTGTCAGTTTACTTGTACAATGTGGTCTTTTCGAGCGTGTCTCTTGCAATGTTGTGCATAAATTTTCTTGACAGAAGCTGCCATGAATACATTTGATGATCATGATATACTATAGAAAGCTACACAGTCGGTTATACATGTACGTGAATATTCAACATTATGATTCAGTGACAATAAAGATGAGAAAGGACTGTAGATCTCGCTATTATTATTATTATCATCGTCGTCGTCGTCGTCGTCGTCGTCGTCGTCGTCGTCGTCGTCGTCGTCGTCGTCGTCGTCGTCGTCGTCGTCGTCGTCGTCGTCGTCGTCGTCGTCGTCGTCGTCGTCGTCGTCGTCGTCGTCGTCGTCGTCGTCGTCGTCGTCGTCGTCGTCGTCGTCGTCGTCGTCGTCGTCGTCGTCGTCGTCGTCGTCGTCGTCGTCGTCGTCGTCGTCGTCGTCGTCGTCGTCGTCGTCGTCGTCGTCGTCGTCGTCGTCGTCGTCGTCGTCGTCGTCGTCGTCGTCGTCGTCGTCGTCGTCGTCGTCGTCGTCGTCGTCGTCGTCGTCGTCGTCGTCGTCATCATCATCATCATCATCATCATTATTATTATTATTATTATTCTTTTTGTTAATTATATTTTCGAGTTCAAGTAGTCAATTGTAAATTACCTACATGTAGTGAGATTTGCAATTGTTTGTGTAAAAAATACATGAAATAAAGTTTCCATTATCAAAAAATGACATTAAATGGGAAAGACTGACAATGGCATCATCACAGTCCAGACATTTCGCCATTTAGCACTGACCCCAAACCAACAGGTCGATGTCTTCACGTCTGTGACTAGCAGTGCTAGCTGTACCTGACCCACTGCAGGAATCGCCATTAATAACACCACCACCAACAGCAGCAACAACTGCAGAGTACGCTGCTTTTCTCTTCCTGAAGAAGGCTGTATTAAGCTGTATCAATCTCGTGTCATTTGCAAGGGAAAATCGCCCGGGAGGGGGGTTCTCCCTTTGTCCAAGTGGTAGGGGTGATTGGCGGACGGTTTTGAAAACGACCCCTAAAAGAGCTGTTGAAGCTATGTTCATTTCGACCCCTAAAATGTACGACCATATATGACTATATATGGCGAAAAAGTGATTGTGTTGATATTGTTTAATCAGTGACTGGACAACATCTTTCTTCTGTTCTTTCATGTTTGTTCAATAAAGAAAATAAATAACAATTGACCCTAAAAGGTACGGAGTGATGTTACGAGTCGGATCCCTAAAAGGTACACACAGAAAATATTTTCAACCCTAAATTAGGACCGCCGATCACCCCTACCACTTGGACAAAGGAAGTACCCCCCCCCCCCCCCCCCCCCCCCCCCCCCCCCCCCCCCCCCCCCCCCCCCGGGGGGGGGGGGGGGGTTATCTCGTGGTATCATAGATGTTTTCAATCACTAAAGGTTTACAAATCCAATGAAAGCATTTAGTTATTCAGTTTGTTGGTAGCTGGTGTGTCGCATGGTTTACCTGTGTTATGCTCTTTACAGTAACCGCTGACCGGAAATCACTTGAAATGTGAATGTCACGCACTCTCGTGTCATTCGCAAGAGAGAATCAGCACTTTTACTATTATCTCGTGGTGTCATAGATGTTTTCAATCACTAAAGGTTTACAAATCCAATGAAAGCATTTAGTTATTCAGTTTGTTGGATCGAGATTGTTTAAGAAAGTCAAATTTTGGGAAATGCGACGTGACGGTGAGTGCAATGTAAACATTTTACTCCTTAAGTAACGAAAGACAAACACTTTGTAAGCAACAGCTTCAGGAACAAAAAGCTTATGAGGACTTAAGTAAAGTTTAGATTGTGATTATGTGTGCTTTAATCGATTGGAATCAAGAAAGGTGCATAAATATAATAATGAAGATATAGGCGATTCGTATACAGTTTACGGGCTTGCTGTGTGGATTATTAAATTTTCTGCTTTAGTAGTGGCAAATACAGAACGATTTACACTGTATACAGCTTGAATAAAAGTAGAAAGTAAGAACAGATGTTTGTTTTCTTATTGTATTTGGGTTTTTATATGGCAGAAACTAACATGGGCTTCCTGTGGTGTGTGTCAATTTCATACTGCTGCTGTCAAGAAAATTTAAGAGAGGCCAAACATTTTATTCCTGATATTATTAGTAGAAGGGTTGGTCTAACTCGTGATGTAGTTACCTTTGAAAACGAAGGTGCCTCATTGGAGATATTTTCACTGCAATATTGTCAAATTTACACTATTGAAAAATGTTGTGTGACATAGGTTAAGATTGACAGCTGTCAATCAACAGGGATAGCTTCAAAGATATCAGTGCTTCTGCTATAAATCAACACAAGGCATATAATTACTCACATAAAAGAAGAAAAGAAACTATTGAATTGGGTGAGCAGGAAAGAGGCTTACTTTTATAGTACTTTTCAAGGAAATATTTGAATAATTACCGAAAAACGAGGGGGGGGGGGTGGTCTAACTCCCCCGGAATTGAATTAAAATCGGAGCTACTTTGGCTTGATGAGTTTTCAGGTGAGGCTTTTCTTTTGGCTGAGTTTCATTGAAATCGGAGAGATGGCATGTATCACCCCTGCCTGGTCCTATGATGGATGCTCTCTTAATGTGCTCTCTCTTGCATGTGTTTATATTTTTATATTTCGTTTGAATTTCAATATTTTAGAATTTATATTAATTTAATTGCTGTAATGCAGGGCCCTTTTTGATAACAGTACTTTTGTGCTGATTAGGTCACCCTGGGTAAATATTAAATATTATTATTATTATTATTATTATTTATTATTATTATTATTATTATATTATTATTATTATTATTATTATTATTATTATTATTATTATTATTATTATTATATTTATTATTATTATTATTATTATTATTATTATTATTATTATTATATTATTATTATTATTTATTATTATTATTATTATTATTATTTATTATTTATATTATTATTATTATTATTATTATTATATTATTATTATTATTATATTATTATTATTATTATTATTATTATTATTATTATTATTATTATTATTATTATTATATTATTATTATTATTATTATTATTATTATTATTATTATTATTATTATTATTATTATTTATTATTATTATTATTATTATTATTATTATTATTATTATTATTATATATTATTATTATTATTATTATTATTATTATTATTATTATTATTATTATATTATTATTATTATTATTATTATTATTTATTATTATTATTATTATTATTATTATTATTATTATTTATTTTATTATTATTATTATTATTATTATTATTATTATTATTATTATTATTATTATTATTATTATTATTATTATTATTATTATTATTATTATTATTATTATTATTATTATTATTATTATTATTATTATTATTATTATTATTATTATTATTATTATTATTATTATTATTATTATTATTATTATTATTATTATTATTATTATTATTATTATTATTATTATTATTATTATTATTATTATTATTATTATTATTATTATTATTATTATTATTATTATTATTATTATTATTATTATTATTATTATTATTATTATTATTATTATTATTATTATTATTATTATTATATTGGGCCTTACCGAAGCAGAACATAACGCAAAGAGATTGTAAATTCTACATTATCACTCTTATGGAATCCCTATCTTCTTCGTCTTTAAAACAAGCTAAGCTTTGAGCGAAATTCGCTCGACTTGATAAATCGTCCTCTTATCGACATGGCGGATTCAAGCCAAAGAAAACATAACAGATGTAAATGGACCGACCAAATGAACAATGATATTTTAGAATGTAAGAGGAAAGCGCTCGCTATGATTTCATCAGAATATCCACCGCTTGACGACAATGGAAAGAAAAAGGGCTACATGAAAGTCTTGAAGGAGCTCTGGGATGACAAAGGATATATCAATCTTGGATTGAAAAGCCAAAATCTACGTGACCACGCGGCAAGACTTGAGAAAGTGCTGGGATATAATTTGGAAAGTACGAATGGAAATATGCAAGGCCAGGAAAATACAGGAGAGAGCGTATTTATTGTGGCAAATATTGATTCGAATCAACAAGAAATTGGAGATGAAAATCATACCAATATTATTCAGTCAACACAAAATGCAAATTTTCCAACTCCACGAATCCCAGAGGACATTGAATTCAATGAAGACGACACCTCTATTATTAATGCATCTATCGAGCATTCTTCTGTGACTGGCGAACCAGGAAGTCTTCCAGTTATAAAACTGTTAACCAGCCAGCTATGGTTAAGTGGGGAAAACGCAGCGATGGAACCACAATTACAATACCGACATCAACCATATTAAATGCATACAATGAAATTACAGCATGGAGAAAAAATGTATTTCTTGTCCCATATGGAAAAATAGGAAGAGAGTTCATTGATCAAATAACGTTACATATCAATGACTGGAATAATTGTTCTGAAACGCAACATATAGCCCTAAAAGCTGCTTTTGTACTCTTGGCAGTAGCACTCCAAAAGCCAAGTCAAAAGTCCAAGGCTAAAGACCATCAAGACTGTTTAATGAAACGTCTAGTGCTCTGGAAAGAAGGGGAAATTAACAAATTACTACGCGAAGGACGAATGATTCAAAGTCGTATTGGAAAATCGAAAAAGTCAGATCCGCCAGACAGAGCAAAGATTTTCGCAAAGCTTGTCATGGAGGGGCAAATAAACTCAGCGCTGCGTTTCCTGAACGATAGTTCCTGTGGAGGCGTCCTTTCATTAACAGATGATGTTATGATGCAACTTAAGGAGAAACATCCCAAGCCACAAGAAGCGAAACTGGGTACACTCCTTTTTGGACCAGTCGACGATGACATACCAGAATCAATATACTCTGAAATAGATGGTCAGATGATTAGAGAGGCTGCTTTGAGAACAAAGGGATCAGGTGGTCCTTCTGGAGTTGATGCACTTGGTTTCAAGAGAATTCTTGCATGTAAATCCTTTAAACATTCGTCTGTAAAGCTTTGTGATGCACTAGCCACACTTACAAGGACACTATGTACTAAGTACGTTGATCCTCTGTCTCTAGAACCATTGTTGGCAAGTCGCTTGATCCCACTGGATAAAGGTGAAGGCGCAGTTAGACCAATTGGAGTGGGCGAGGTAATTAGGAGAATTATTGGAAAGTGCGTAATGAATGTAACCAAGCAGGATGTGATTGATGTTAGTGGCTCACTACAGGTGTGTGCTGGCCAGAAATCCGGAAGTGAAGCAGCAATCCATGCAATGCATAATATATTTGAAGCAGATGATACAGACGCTGTTCTGCTCATTGACGCCTCCAATGCCTTTAATGCATTGAATAGAGCTGCTGCATTACACAACATTAGAGTACTTTGTCCAATAATTGCAATCTACGCAATAAATACATATAGACATCCAGCACGTTTATTTATTACAGGCGGCAAAGAACTTGAGTCTGCAGAAGGAACAACACAAGGTGACCCACTTGCTATGGGTCTCTATGCTCTCAGCCTTCAACCACTGATTACATACTTACAGTCCATTACCAAAGCAAAGCAATGCTGGTTTGCAGATGATGCGAGTGGAGCTGGATCTATAGAGGAAATTAAGAAATGGTGGAATGCATTAAACGTGACTGGACCAGATTTGGGATATTTTCCCAATGGTAAGAAATGTTGGCTTATTGTTAAACCGGAAAAAGAAGAGAACGCAAGAGATGCCTTCAAAGAAACGGCCATCAACGTTACCACACAAGGACAGACACATCTGGGAGCAGTAGTGGGTTCAAGATCATATCTAGACGAGTATGTTAGCAAAAAGGTAGAAAACTGGGTCAATGAAATAACCAAGCTGGCTGAGTTTGCAGTATCTCAGCCTCAAGCCTGTTATGCTGCCTTTACGTTTGGTTTGAAGCATCGATGGACATACTTTCTTCGAACACTGCCTGATATTCAGGATCTCCTAGAACCACTAGAGAACGCAATATCTCACTTGCTTATACCATCTATTACAGAGCATAATTGTAGCCAAACTGAACGAGACACATCTAGCATTACCAGTGCGAATGGGTGGCCTTGGATTTACAAATCCCTGTCAAGAAGCAAAACAAGAGTATACAGCATCAGTTAATGTAACCACCCCGTTAGTTGAAAACATCATTTCTCAAACAAATGAATTACCAGATGAGTCCCACACAAGATCACTACAGCAAACTGTTCGAAGAGAAAAAGAAAATACACTAAAAGATAGAGTGGATCATATCAAGAAGACAGTACACCGAAAGACATCAAGAGTTTTAGATTTGGCTACAGAAAAGGGATCATCGACTTGGCTGACAGTAATTCCAGTTAAAGAAATGGCTTTTAACTTGAACAAAAGAGAGTTTAGAGATGCTATTAAACTGCGGTATGATTGGCATATAGATGGTAATCCTTCCACTTGTGTATGTGGTGAATCCTTCTCTATTGACCACGCAATGATTTGCAAAAGAGGCGGTTTCATAATCCAGCGTCATAATGAGCTGCGTGATCTTGAAGCTGAACTATTGAATATGGTTTGTAGTGACGTTGAAATTGAACCCGTCCTCCAAGATATCACCGGAGAAGAATTGAATAGAGGATCGAATAAAGCACCGGACGCACGTTTAGATATCCATGCACGTGGGTTTTGGGAAAGACAAAGATCTGCATTCTTTGATGTTCGGGTTTGCCACCCCAATGCAGAATCTTATAAAGACCTCGATCCCCAACAGATTTACCGCATGCACGAGAACGAGAAGAAACGTATGTACTCGAAAAGAGTGATGGAAATTGAACAGGGAACATTCACACCATTAGTCTTTACTACAACTGGAGGGATGGGAAACGAATGTTTGAGATACCATAGTAGACTTGCTGAGCTGATTGCTATAAAGAAAGGTGAACAATATGCAACAGTTATCTCATGGATTAGAGCCAAAGTCTCGTTCTCAATATTGAGATCTGCGCTGCTGTGTCTGAGAGGCTCAAGAACATTTAAGAGATTACCTTGTGACATTAAAAACATTGATTTAGATATAGAAACGACAGTAGGAGCCATCTGTAAATAATATTTTTATATCTTTATTTATTTATTTTTTATCTTTTTTATATATATATATTGCTTATATTATATTATTCATATTTATTGTTTGTATTCTAATATCATTAGTTAATTGTTATTGAACAATCCAAGCGATCATTTTAAATTTTGTAAATAAGGATTTTTATCTATTTTTCTATCTCTCATTTGTAATTTGTTTTGAAGAATAAAGTTATTATTATTATTATTATTATTATTATTATTATTATTATTTATTATTATTATTATTATTATTATTATTATTATTATTATTATTATTATTATTATTATTATTATTATTATTATTATTATTATTATTATTATTATTATTATTATCATTGTTCCTTTGTCAATGTATTCTGCTATTTTGAATTTGTATTCTGTATCCTTCTTCTGTAAGTTGCTCGTGTTGGTGTTGGCATAGATGTCATCTCTGGTAGTGATTTAGTGCTTCACCAGGCGAGATTCCAGTTGAGGAGTGTGGTTTAGCTCGATATTGCCGAATGAACTTGTACATCTCTTGTCTCCAGTTCTTTCTTTCTATGTGGGCAATCCTGATACATTTCTCTAGTGTTCTCATGAAACGGTCCGCTTCTCCATTGGCTCTAGGCCAGCAAGGTGTGATCTTCCTGTGATGAACTGAAACCAGAGTGTTCAGCAAATGCTTTGAATTCTGCACCGTTAAAAGGAGGACCGTTATCGCTCCTCACAGTATCTGAGATTCCTTGCCTTGAGAATATTGCGTCAAGCTTGGGAATTACTGCTCGAGCTGAAGTGGATGTAAGCCGGAATCTCAACTTCTGGGAAGCGACTGTATTCGTCAATGATTATAACTAAGTGTTCCTTTGTGTTCTGTAATATAAATACGCCCATTATCACACGCAGTTCAGTTCACTCCACGTACATTGAAGAACAGTCTGAGATACTGAAGTGTTTAAGAAGTGAATCCAAAGTCATTCAGCAACTGGAACTCATCCAGGATTAACTCAAGTCTGGAACCCATCCAGATATCAAAAGATAAAGAGTTGTAGCGCGATTACAACCGACGAGAGAAGGCACGAGAAGACGCATACTTACTGAAGAGTTGTACATGCGAGAGTACAGCCGACGAGAAGATATGTGAACTTTAAGCCATTGTACAGTTGTGTAACAAGGTACTCAAGACTGAAGTAACAGAGGAAAAGAGAAAAGGAACATAAGTCAATGACCAAGATAAAGACGACGAAGTAATTACGCTCCAAAGAACTTCACGTCACCGAAAGTGGACAAACATAAGGACTGTAAAATTCAACTGAACTCGTAAGACGTATTGTATGTACATAGTCAATCAGTTATTTATCACGTCAGTATGAAATTGATTCATTTATTTAATAATAGATTAACGTACAACGAAATTCCTTCTAAAAGTCATTTTTAAAGTTATCGTTTAGAAATAAGTTCAGAATTAGATTAACTCAGTCATCATTGAAATAATTTATGTAAGACATTTAGTTCGAAATTCTGCGCTATCACGTAATACTTAATTCGCGTTTAAGTTTAGATTAAGCTTAGTTAAGTCTGATGAATGATTACCATAATTAAAGGAAAGGTTTTGAGTCAGCGTCTGTGGTTGTTTGGGGTGGCAACAAGGGACCCGCATGTGACTTTGTCACACTGGCGTCTACTATCACTTCTGTTTTCTTTCAGTTGTTGGATCGAAGTAAGACATCACTTCATCACCAGTTAGGGCCAATTTCATGTTGTCGAGGGCCTGCTGTTCTTCGTCTCCTCACTTCCATGCTGTTTTCTGTTTTGCTAAGTTCCGTAGAAGAGCTGTGATGTCGGCGTTGTTCAGTAGTATGTATCGAGATACATACTGAGCCAATCCAAGAAATGACTTTACTTCGCGACTTTTTTGGTACAACAACGATTGGGCTGACCCAGGGAGTCGGTCCAGTAACTTCTTTGATGATGTCTAGTTTCTCAAGTTCTCAAGTTCTCAAGGTAAGAAGGAAATTGAGCCGAAATCACCAGTTCATATTTTTGTTGTCAATATTTGGACCTATCGGTCGTTACGTGACTTCGGCTCCAACAATTTTCTTCTTACCTCGTCAGAACATCACCTTAAAAGGTCGTTCACAAAGTTTAAAAAAAATCGTACGAGGGAAAACCGTTTGGCAGCAGTTTTAGTGAAAATAGTGTCGTTTGAATATCATCTGGCATTCACAAACGCGGCTTACAATGATAATTTTGAATAAACCGTCCAAAAGCAGAATGGTTGAATTAGTATTTGTGTTAAGCACAATAAAATCCAAGCAATATTGACGCGGAGCGAGCGAGTTAAAAAATACGGCAAACAGGTCATTCATTATGCTGGAACCACATATTACGGACACCTCCATATTACGGACACCTCCATTCTCGTACCCAGACCCTTCTCAGCTTTCTAACGAAAAACCGAAGGCTAGATATCTGTTTTTCTTTTAGACTGAAATGTAGAGAGCATCGGCGAGAACTTTGCTGAAGTCCGCCATTTTGTCACCGGAAGTTAGAAAATATTGAGCATGCGCATACCTGACGACCTACAATCTGGGTCTTAGAGCCTTCGATTTTTCGCTAGAAAGCTGAGAAGGGTCTGGGTACGAAAATGGGACACCTCCATATTAAGGACATCTAGGTCCCGGCAAAATCAACACCATACATTATTTGTAAAAATAACCTCGCTAGCTCTACATATCAGAGAGCAAAACCCATACATTGTCTGCCTCTTTATTAGGGACAGTGTAATTTACTGAGCTAATAAAATGTTCCCACAATTCTCCAGAAAGTTATTCTGCGCATGCTCGACTATACTCATTTGCATTTGTTTAAGTTCGACCGAATAAGCTAACGTTTGTGTTATTTTTAAATAACAAAAGAAGGTGATATAATCGGGATCAAATCGCATGCGCACTGAACCTTATTCTTAAACTCTGAACTGGCTTATTGGGTTCGACATTTGACTCAACCAGTGAAACTTAAAACTTATTTGGGTCGACCCGAATTGCAATTAGGTACGGCACAGTAGACGTCAAACTTTTCATGTACCAAATGCATTCGAAACAATGGGTAATTAGGCGGTCTTGTTGGATGTAATTAAGAACAGGCCTTATCTTCTCAGATAATACGTTTTGTGTTCATGTTGACACTACGCTGTCAAATCTAAAGTACAGTATCAAATAAATCAACAAATAGGTGACTTTGCATGCATTTGGGAGGTGAGATTACTTTCCAGAAATTACTGAAAAATGACGTCATAGACCCGACCTCTATATTAAGAACACCTCTATATTAAGAACACCTCTATATTACGGACACCTTTTTCTGGCCCATCCCGTTACGCGGTCGTCCAATCTTGTATGATTACAGACCGAATTGGACTCCACTCAGTCCTATTACCATTATTAATATTTACTTCACATTGAGGGTTTCAAATAGCAATTGGCAGCTCAGTGTAATTTACAAAACAAAATGTAAATACTTCTTACATACCCAAGATATCCAACTTGCTGAGAAACTAAATATTGTGGATCTGAACACAAAGTATGCTACCTGTCATAAAATAAAATCAACATTAGAAACATGTTCAGGGATTACCATTACAACATCCTACAATTATCAAATTCTACCATTACAACATCCTACCATTACAACATCCTACGATTACGAAATCCTAGCATTACAACATCCCACAATTACCAAATCCTACCATTACATCCTACAATTACCAAATCCTACCATTACAACATCCAACATTTGTACGATTACCAAATCCTACCATTACAACATCCTACAATTACCAAATCATACCATTACAACATC
Organism: Actinostola sp. cb2023; assembly: GCA_033675265.1. Classification (NCBI taxonomy): domain Eukaryota; kingdom Metazoa; phylum Cnidaria; class Anthozoa; order Actiniaria; family Actinostolidae; genus Actinostola; species Actinostola sp. cb2023. The sequence continues at coordinate 53,302 of JAUJYZ010001065.1, read as the reverse complement.
CTACAATTACCAAATCCTACCATTACAACATCCTACCATTACCAAATCCTACCATTACAACATCCTACCATTACCAAATCCTACCATTACAACATCCTACCATTACCAAATCCTACCATTACAACATCCTACCATTACCAAATCCTACCATTACAACATCCCACAATTACCAAATCCTAACATTACAACATCCTACCATTACCAAATCCTGCAATTACCAAATCCTACCATTACCAAATCCTACCATTACATTACAACATCCTACCATTACAACATCCTACCATTACCAAATCCTACCATTTACAACATCCTACAATTACCAAATCCTACCATTACAACATCCTACAATTACCAAATCCTACCATTACAACATCCTACAATTACCAAATCCTACCATTACAACATCCTACCATTACCAAATCCTACAATTACCAAATCCTACCATTACCAAATCCTACCATTACAACATCCTACCATTACAACATCCTACCATTACCAAATCCTACCATTACAACATCCTACAATTACCAAAACCTAGCATTACAACATCCCACAATTACCAAATCCTACCATTACAACATCCAACATTTGTACGATTACCAAATCCTACCATTACAACATCCTACAATTACCAAATCATACCATTACAACATCCTACAATTACCAAATCCTACCATTACAACATCCTACCATTACCAAATCCTTCCATTACAACATCCTACCATTACCAAATCCTACCATGTTACAACATCCTACCATTACCAAATCCTACCATTACAACATCCTACCATTACCAAATCCTACCATTACAACATCCTACCATTACCAAATCCTACCATTACAACATCCTACCATTACCAAATCCTACCATTACAACATCCTACCATTACCAAATCCTACCATTACATTGTACAACATCCCACAATTACCAAATCCTACCATTTCAACATCCTACCATACCAAATCCTACAATTACCAAATCCTACCATTACCAAATCCTACCATTACAACATCCTACCATTACAACATCCTACCATTACCAAATCCTACCATTACAACATCCTACAATTACCAAATCCTACCATTACAACATCCTACAATTACCAAATCCTACCATTACAACATCCTACCATTACCAAATCCTACAATTACCAAATCCTACCATTACAAAATCCTACCATTACAAATCCTACCATTACAAAATCCTACCATTACCAAATCCTACCATTACAACATCCTACCATTACAAAATCCTACCATTACAATATCCCACAATTACAACATCCTACAATTACAACATCCTACCATTACAACATCCTACAATTACCAAATCCTACCATTACATCCTACTATTACCAAATCCTACCATTACAACATCCCACAATTACCAAATTCTACCATTACAACATCCTACAATTACCAAATCCTACCATTACAACATCCTATCATTACCAAATCCTACCATTACAACATCCTACCATTACCAAATCCTACCATTACAACATCCTATCATTACCAAATCCTACCATTACAACATCCCACAATTACCAAATCCTACCAATACAACATCCTACCATTACAACATCCTACATGTACCATTACAACATCCTACCATTACCAAATCCTACCATTACAACATCCCACAGTTACCAAATCCTACCATTACATCCTACCATTACCAAATCCTACCATTACAACATCCTACAATCAATCAATCAATCAAAGCTTTTATTTAACAACGGAATCTCTACAATACATGTCATTGGTCTCCCAGACAGCCGTATACATGTATATAGATATAAATAATAGTTTACAATAAGTTAAAAAGTTTCTATTTACATATCATATATTATTATTAATAAATTACATGTATTATCAAAGTACAACTTATATATATAATAAAATATTACAATTACCAAATCCTACCATTACAACATCCTACAATTACCAAATCCTACCATTACAACATCCTACAATTACCAAATCCTACCATTACAATATCCCACAATTACCAAATCCTACCATTACAACATCCTACCATTACAACATCCTACAATTACCAAATCCTATATACCATTACATCCTACCATTACCAAATCCTACCATTACAACATCCCACAATTACCAAATTCTACCATTACAACATCCTACAATTACCAAATCCTACCATTACAACATCCTATCATTACCAAATCCTACCATTACAACATCCTACCATTACCAAATCCTACCATTACAACATCCTATCATTACAACATCCTACCATTACCAAATCCTACCATTACAACATCCTACAATTACCAAATCCTACCATTACAAGATCCCACAATTACCAAATCCTACCATTACAACATCCTACAATTACCAAATCCTACCATTACCAAATCCTACCAATACAACATCCTACAATTACCAAATCCTACCATTACAACATCCTACAATTACCAAATCCTACCATTACCAAATCCTACCATTACAACATCCTACAATTACCAAATCCTACCATTACCAAATCCTACCATTACAACATCCTACCATTACAACAACCCACAATTACCAAATCCTACCATTACAACATCCTACCATTACAACATCCTACCATTACCAAATCCTACCATTACAACATCCTACCATTATTAAAACATCCTACCATTACAACATCCTACAATTACCAAATCCTACCATTACATCCTACCATTACGAAATCCTACCATTACAACATCCTACAATTACCAAATCCTACCATTACAACATCCTACAATTACCAAATCCTACCATTACAACAACCTACAATTATCAAATACTACCATTACAACATCCTACCATTACCAAATCCTACCATTACAACATCCTACAATTACCAAATCCTACCATTACAACATCCTACCATTACCAAATCCTACAATTACCATATCCTACCATTACCAAATCCTACCATTACAACATCCTACCATTACAACATCCTACCATTACCAAATCCTACCATTACAACATCCTACAATTACCAAAACCTAGCATTACAACATCCCACAATTACCAAATCCTACCATTACAACATCCAACATTTGTACGATTACCAAATCCTACCATTACAACATCCTACAATTACCAAATCATACCATTACAACATCCTACAATTATCAAATACTACCATTACAACATCCTACCATTACCAAATCCTACCATTACAACATCCTACCATTACCAAATCCTACCATTACAACATCCCACAATTACCAAATCCTACCATTACAACATCCTACCATTACAACATCCTACAATTACCAAATTCTACCATTACATCCTACCATTACCAAATCCTACCATTACAACATCCTACCATTACAACATCCTACAATTACCAAATCCTACCATTACAACATCCTACAATTACCAAATCCTACCATTACAACATCCTACAATTATCAAATACTACCATTACAACATCCTACAATTACCAAATCCTACCATTACAACATCCTACCATTACCAAATCCTACCATTACAACATCCTACAATTATCAAATACTACCATTACAACATCCTACCATTACCAAATCCTACCATTACAACATCCTACCATTACCAAATCCTACCATTACAACATCCCACAATTACCAAATCCTACCATTACAACATCCTACCATTACAACATCCTACAATTACCAAATTCTACCATTACATCCTACCATTACCAAATCCTACCATTACAACATCCTACCATTACAACATCCTACAATTACCAAATTCTACCATTACATCCTACCATTACCAAATCCTACCATTACAACATCCTACCATTACCAAATCGTACCATTACAACACCCTACCATTACCAAATCCTACCATTACCAAATCCTACTGTGGGCTCCAAAACCCAAGTTTATTTTATCGCCATATTCAAAATACTCGTTCGGTACAGTACGTACGGTTTCTACAAAAGCAAGCAAACAGAACAAACTCTAAATAACAAGAATTACAATACAATAAAGAAATAACCTGAATACTAACTTGAAAATTGGTGAAAGAACGAGAGCGACGATAATGATGGATATAGAACGATTAGACCTTGAACTATTGAACTTTAACTGTAGATCTTGAACTTGAATTCTTGCCGGAACAACTTGAACTGCCGCTCGATCGAACTAACTTTACTGAACTGAATTTGCATAAAGAAAACAAAAGGATCACGCTTACGAAATAAGTAGAATTCCCAAAAGAAAACTAAAGAAACAAAGACTACTGAAACTATGGAAAAAACACGGAGACACGAAACTATGGCGACAACATCCCGGCCACTTAAATGCGAAGTGTAGCACAGTATTTAAATTAGACATATCAAAAAATGAAAATAAACTTTTCCATTTGCAGTCTAATGTCATTGTTCATTGTTCATTGTTCATTGCAACTACAGGTTGCCTTCCAGCAAACAAAGTTTTGTTATTGGTCTTTCGAAGACTCCTCTCGTAGTCTTCACTCTAGCACGACGAACAAGACCATCTCTGCCGGGGTACACCTCTGTTATCACTCCTATCAGCCAGCTGTTCCTTGGAGAATTATCGTTGACAACTAGAATCACATCATCTACTGCGATGTTTCTTTTCGCATGCTTCCATTTCGATCTTTGTTGCAATAAAGGAAGATACTCTTTTACCCATCTTTTCCAAAACATGTCTGCAAGATATTGAACTTGTCGCCATCGTTTACAGGAGTAAACATCTCTTTGGTCAAAAACACCAGGTGGTAGGGAAGAACTTGATTTGAGCAGCAACAGAAGATTGGGAGTCAATGGATCATCATCCTTAGGGTCACTTGATACTATCGTCAAAGGTCGTCCATTAATTATCGCTTCTACTTCACACATAAGTGTAGTTAAACTTTCATCTGTTAGGGTTTGTTGTTTCACTAGGGCATCCAAAATATTGCCGACTGTTCTTATCTGTCTCTCCCATGCTCCTCCATGGTGCGAACCTGTGGGAGGATTAAGAGCCACTGCCTCTAAATGTCGAGAATCGGCGGACAGTTGCGAAAAATCGAATTTCGTTTTATTTCACCAATAGAACCCCTTTGGTGTACCATTTCCAAAAATAGTATCGAAAACTTCAAGAGCTTTTTATTTTCTTCAAAATTGAAGAAAGTCGAAATTCCCTCAAAATAGCCTTCGGCCGACGATGACGCGAAGCGAAAATTAAGCATTTTCGATGTGTTCAAACACTAGAAATAAATACAACAAAATATACCAAGTTGTAAATATGCTTTGAGTTCTCTTTGTTGTTTCTAGGGATTAAATTTATTTCATTTTCTTGATCAGATCAAAACATAATCTTTCCGAAATTATACTGATATCCCAGTTTTTTAGGCCAGAAACTGATTTATCCCACCCAAATGACTGCCAAATCATAACAGACCGGTTAATACCGCACGGTGAATACAGACACCGGTAAATACGGTACTGTTAATACGGACACCGGTTAATACGGATACCGGTTAATACGGACATCGGTTAATACGGACACCGGTTAATACGGACATCGGTTAATACGGACATCGGTTAATACGGACACCGGTTAATACGGACACCGGTTAATACGGACACCGGTTAATACGAAAACCGGCCAACACCGGTTAATACGGACATCGGTTAATACGGACACCGGTTAATACGGACACCGGTTAATACGGACACCGATTTAATACGAAAACCGGCCAACACCGGTTAAATAGAGACACCGGTTAATACGAACACCGGTTAATTCGGACACTGGTTAATACGACATCGGTTAATACGGACACCGGTTAATACGACATCGGTTAATACAGACACCGGTTAATACGACATCGGTTAATACGGACACCGGTTAATACAGACACCGATTAATACGGATATCGGTTAATACGGACACCGGTTAATCTGGACACCGGTTGACACAGACACCGGTTCGATACGGACACCGGTTAATACGCACACCGGTTAATAAAGACACCGATTATTATATATAATCGGGCAATTTTGGTTCGATTCGGAGAAATATCAGGGCGAGTTAGGTCGAGCCATGGTTCGTATTTTGGCGAGACGTAGTCGAGCCAAAATACCCATGGCAAGACCTAACGAGTCCTGATATTTCGCGGAATCGAACCAAAATTGACCGAATACGATATACTGATTTATTTATCATCCCACTCTTTTCGCCGAAATGAAAGAATTTCACTAAAAACATCGAGGACGATCTTTTCAAAATACAAACTAATTAGCATATTGTTGGCACGCGTCCGTGAGTTTGAGAAGTGGCGGGAAAAGTTCAATCGTTCGCAGTTTTGTTCAAAATGTGTATTTATCTTTTGAATGAAACATATTTTCCCTTAAAATGACCAGAAGTAATATAAAAATACAATGGTTTCTTATTTAGAACCACATTTTAACCAACTGTCCGTGATATATAATATCAGGACAGTAACTAGTGTCCTGATACCGTAGAATATCAGGACAGTAGAGTGTCTTGATACGGGAGAATTCTCGATTCTGATTGGTTGAAACAAATATTGGGGATGATAAATACGGATATCGGTTAATCTGGACACCGCGGTTAATACAGACACCGGTTAATACGGACACCGGATAATACGGACACCGGTTAATACAGACACCGATTATTACGGATATCGGTTAATACGGACACCGGTTAATACAGACACCGGTTAATATGGACACTGGTTAATCTGGACACCGGTTAATCTGGACACCGGTTAATACAGACACCGGTTAATACGGACACCGATTTAATACGAACACCGGCCAACACTGGTTAAATAGAGACACCGGTTAATACGGACACCGCTTAATTCGGGCACTGGTTAATATGGATCGGTTAATACGGACATCAGTTAATACGGACACCGGTTAATTCGGACACTGGTTAATACAGACACCAATTAATACGGATGATAGGTTAATACGTACATCGGTTAATACGGACACTGGTTAATACGGACACCGGTTAATACAGACACCGGTTAATACTGACACCGGTTAATACGGACACCGGTTAATACGGACACCGATTTAATACGGACACCGGCCAACACTGGTTAAATAGAGACACCGGTTAATACGGACACTGGTTAATTCGGACAGTGGTTAATACAGACACCGGTTAATACAGACACCGATTAATACAGACACCAGTTAATCTGGACACCGGCTGTTAATACAGACACCGGTTAATACAGACACCGATCGGTTAATAAGGACACCGGTTAATAAGGACACCGGTTAATACAGACACCGGTCGGTTAATAAGGACACACCGATTAATACAGACACCAGTTAATCTGGACACCGGCTGTTAATACAGACACCGGTTAATACAGACACCGATCGGTTAATAAGGACACCGGTTAATAAGGACACCGGTTAATACAGACACCGGTCGGTTAATAAGGACACCGGTTAATACAGACACCGGTTAATACGGACACCGGTTAATTCAGACAGTGGTTAATACAGACACCGGTTAATACAGACACCGGTTAATACAGACACCGATTAATACAGACACCAGTTAATCTGGACACCGGCTGTTAATACAGACACCGGTTAATACAGACACCGATCGGTTAATAAGGACACCGGTTAATAAGGACACCGGTTAATACAGACACCGGTCGGTTAATAAGGACACCGGTTAATACAGACACCGGTTAATACGGACACCGGTTAATACGGAACCGGTTAATACGGACACCGGTTAATACAGACACCGGTTAATCTGGACACCGGTAAACAGGGACACCGTTTAATACAGACAGAAGTTAATACAGACACAGGTTGATCTGGACACCGGTATTACATTATATCAATACAATGGAACCTCGTTATTACGGACACCATCGGGGCCATAGAAAGTGTCCGAATTACATTATATTAACCCTTTGACACCCAGAGATTTTTGAGTTTTTTAGCGATTTTCTGGACCTAATCACGCCATAGGAAATTTCGATTCCATATAAGGGGTTTCCATGGAAATCTTGACAGTTCTGAAAGCCCACGGGCTCAGGTTCTGACGTAATCTTTCTCTTTTGGTGAATCTCCTCGAGGAACGGCATCTCGTAGCTACTAGGAGCGGTCAATTTTGCATTTTTAGAGTGTTTATATCCATTATTCACCACAGAAGCCCCCAGGACAGCATCATTAAGCTTGACTGGTGTGGTAGAGACCGTTCTCCTGGAAGAACTCAGGAGTTTAGATACGAATTCACGAACAGATTTCGACTTTGCCGTTTGGAAATTCAAAATGGCGGACTCAATTGTGAAATCGTCTCTCTGGTCTTTCTGTGTTGGATTCCAGGACCTACAAAGGCATTTTTGGCGACTTTGGACTTGTAAAGAATGCAACCGGTGCAATATTTTGCCTGTAGGACCGAGTGGCTCGACACTCTATATATTCTTAAAAGAGGGATTTTCGGGGGAGATCTATGCCGAAATTCCCGGATGTTTCCCGGCATCCTTTTCGGGCGTGCAGAAGGAAAACACGTGTTAGCGAAAGTGGGCCTAAGGAAATGGCTATTGTTCGGCGAGTTAAGGAAAAGAGAGGGCAAAATTCACGACTATATCAAGAAGAGAGATGGAAGTTTGCTGAGAAAGTGGCGTTTTGTTTCGCAAGGATGTATTTTGGAAGAAAATCCAAGTCAAATGTCGGTCATTTTCGAGGTGTAAAATTGCGTCAAAAACACGCATTTTTGATTTTTATGGCAAACAAATTGAACTAATGCCCAGAAATCGGACCTGTAAATCAGTTTACTTGAGGTTAAAAAATATGAAGAGTTCTCTAGTTGTCACTAATAACTGGCCATGAGATCGATGTTACGAAAATTCAGAAAGTTAGAATTTTTCAAAGCAGTATCGATTTTTACGGGCGGTTTCGGGCGCCGTGGGAGTCAAAGGGTTAATACCAATATCAATGGAACCGGTGTCGGTGGTGTCCTACCCTATATTGTAATTAGTTTTTGTAATTTTATCATATATTTTATCATATTGTTACATAGTTACATAGTTATTAGTTATTGAGGGCCACAAGTTCATTAGCTTTAGCTATTTAGTGCTACCCTCGTAAAATAAATAAAGGCTTTATTTATTTATATTTATTTACCCTGCGAGCAGAGGTTCTTTCCATGTTTACTGGTCTCGATCAAGCCGATACTATACATGTACATGCCGTGACACAAAACGAATGAAATCCAAAACCACTTGACATTTATCAGAAGATCAAATCAGTTAAAATTTAATCCCTAGAAACATTAAAGAGAACTCAAAGCATATTTACAACTTGGTATATTTTGTTGTATTTATTTCTAGTGCTTTTAAAAACGTTGTGTTGTCAATTTCATGTCTCATTATGCACGTGTAACGTATTACCAAATGGTAAAAATATGTTCTGTGTTTACGCTTCCCACCGGAAGAGTTTTAGAGCTGCATCAATAATATTTATACACAGTCATGTTCAATGGTAAAGCTTGAAGATACATATATTTTTAAGCTCAAACTCCATGTACCAAGAAGCGTTTGATGGATTTGAAAATAGGTAATTTTTACGCGTTCGTTCAGATGCTTCGATAGCATCTCAATTAGAGATCTAAAGAAATAGTTAGATTCAAAATTCCAAAGAGATTTTTAGTGTTTTGGAAAGAGGAAATAACACCTTTGTATGTAGCAAAATATTAGTTTCGTACAACCGTCGGTTTTTCTACGCGAACACATCGAAAATGCTTAATTTTCGCTTCGCGTCATCGTCGGCCGAAGGCTATTTTGAGGGAATTTCGACTTTCTTCAATTTTGAAGAAAATAAAAAGCTCTTGAAGTTTTCGATACTATTTTTGGAAATGGTACACCAAAGGGGTTCTATTGGTGAAATAAAACGAAATTCGATTTTTCGCAACTGTCCGCCGATTCTCGATATTTAGAGGCAGTGGCTCTTAAAACTCCACTTGATGTTCTTCTGTAACAATTCCTCGTGGATTTGGTTCTGATTCCAGTCATCTAATGCCTTGCGCAGTTCCTTTTCACCGCTAACAAAGTTGGTACCATTATCTGTGCGTATCTCTTTAACTTGTCCTCTACGAGCAATGAAGCGTCTTAAAGCTAGTAGGAAGGAGTTGGTTTCAAGTGAATGGGAAATCTCGATGTGGATGGCTCTAACAGTAAGACAAGTAAACATGATACCATAACGCTTGACGAGGAAAGGGCCAAAACAGTCAATACCCACATATGTGAAAGGAGGTTCGTCTGGTGTTACTCTATCAACTGGTAAATCAGCCATCTTCTGTGTACCAGGTGAAGCTTGTCGTCTCTTACAATCAAAGCAATCTTTCAAGACACTTCTCACACGGGAATTTCCATTGATTATCCAGAAACGTTCACGAGTAAGGGCAAGAGTGTATTCTCTTCCGGAATGGCCTGACTTGATATGAAATTCACTGATCAACAGCTTGGCAATGTCGGAATTCTTCGGAATGATGATTTGATGCTTGGCTTGAATAGGCAATGGTGCTCGTTCCAAACGTCCACCAACGCACAAAAGATCATCTACCAGTACTGGGTCGAGTTTCAGGAGCGAAGAGTCCTTCTTGAGCTTGCTATTATCCTGTAAGGCAGACACCTCTTCAGGAAAGGCTTGGCGCTGAACATACTTTATGATCTCTTTCTCTGCGTTCTCGATCTCATGGACTGTAAGGTGATCTGTTTTAGGTAGGCTATTACTAAGATCAACAGGCGTGTTTCTTTTCCGGTGGAACTTGACTTGACATCGGATACACCTAGCGATGAATTTACTAAGACGGTACCACGATGAAAAACGTTGAAATGTGGCACTCAGCTCAGCAGATGCTTCTTGAGCCGTTAACATGAACACTGCGGCTCTTTTCACCTCTGGATCTTGATCTTGGTCGTTACCGGCAAATGACAGATTAGGCTGTTCTGGCCATTCATCTTCTGGGAGCCAAAGAAAATCGGGGCCATTCACCCAGTTTTGAGATTTCAGAAAGCAGTCTACTTTCATTCCTCTAGAGGCGTAATCAGCTGGGTTACAGCTTGTATTCACGTACTTCCATTGCGATGAACTCGTGGCATCGCGAATGTAGGCTACTCTATTGGCCACGTAAGTCTTGAATCGTCTTGAATCTAGGTTCACATAGTTAAGAACTGTGGTACTATCTGTCCAGAAAGTATGATTGTCAACAGAAATCTCTATTTCTTTCTTCAGCATCTTGCTTGAACGCACTGACAAGGCAGCAGCTGCCAATTCTAATCTAGGGATTGTTATCTGTTTCAACGGTACGAGTCTTGATTTGCCGAAGAGAAGTGAGCAATGGAGTTGACCATCTGAATTCTTGTAACGGACATAGGAGGCACACCCATATGCAGATTCAGAAGAATCTGAGAAGTGATGAATCTGAGTAGACACGATATTGTCGAAACCTTGTGGCTTGATGCATCGTTTGAAAGAGAACTGGCCCAGTTTCGGAAGATCTGATAACCACGTTTGCCATCGTGTGCAATCGTCAACAGAAATCTCACTGTCCCAGTCTAGACCTTTACGACAAAGATCTTGAAGGAGAATCTTAGCAGGAAGGACAACTGGAGCAATAATTCCAAGTGGATCATAAACAGAGCTTGCCACGGATAGAATACCACGTCTTGAGACAGAATGATCTTTAATTGCTATCTTGAAGCCAAAAGTGTCTGTTTCAATACACCAAGTAACACCTAAAGCTCTTTCAACAGGTAAATTATCCTTTTCCAGGTTGATTTCCTTGATCCCTTTTGCTCTTTCTTCTTCGGGTATAGTTTGTAGCACATCTCGATCGTTACTTAACCATTTGGTTAATTTGAAACCACCCTTTTCAAGAAGATTTCGTAGATCTTTGGCCATGTTAATTGCTGCTTGTTTCGTTGGTAGAGATTTCAAACAGTCGTCAACGTAAAAGTTATTTAAAACTGTATTAACTACTTCTGGTCCGAACACAGACTTGTGATCTTCGGCGGTTCTTCTCATGGCAAAATTTGCACAACTAGGTGAGGATACTGCGCCAAACAGATGTACTTGCATTTGATGTTCCTTCAGTTCCCGATTCAGGTCTCCAGAAGGCCACCAGAGAAAACGGAGAAGATCAATATCAGATGGTGATACGCGAACCTGATGGAACATTCCTTCAACATCAGCCATAACTGCATAAGGTTCTTGGCGAAAACGCGTCAGTACCCCAACAAGATTGTTAGTAAGATCAGGTCCTTGGTACAATTGGCTGTTAAGGGACACTCCATGGAACTGTGATGAACAATCAAAAACAACACGAATCTTTTCTGGCTTCTTTGGATGATACACTCCGTGATGAGGAATGTACCAAACTTTACCATCATCACGCTTGAGGTTATTCTCGGGTATCGGTCGAGCATATCCTTTTGAGATGATGTCGTTGATGAAGTTAACGTAGTCATCACGGAACTTTCCACCTTTAAGAAGCTTGTGTTTTAGATAGTTGCATCTCTGTACGGCTTGGGATCTGTTATTTGGCATTTTAGGACTTGTGGCACGTAGAGGCAGGGCAAGTTCATAATGACCATCTGCTAGATGCTTTATGCTACTTTCAGCAATACTCACGAACTTGAGATCGTCTCTTGAGAGCTCGGTGCTTGTATCATCAAATACATCTTTGAAGTCTGCACAAGTGGAGCACATGGATTGAATCTGTGTCTTAACAGCAAAACTTGAACCGGTTAGACTTTTAGATTTTCGTCCTGTAGGACCATTGATAACCCATCCTAGATCCACTCTTGTAGCGTAAGGACCACCATCTTGACTGTTGATGATCTCCTTGGGTTCGTGACATTGAGGTACATCTAATCCAATGAGCATGTCAACTACTGGCTTTAGTTGTGGTAGGTGCACAAAACCTTGTAGATAGGACCAACGATCAACATCTTCTTGTATCGGGATATGATCTGGTGACACAGGAATTTCTTGTCTTATCAAAACCTGCGGGAGAGCAATGAGATAGTTTTCATCCACGTCCGCTACTTCTAGGCTTTTGACTACGCCACAGCTTTCTTCGTTGGTTGAGTTCATCGTAACGAGCTTGATTCTTGCTGTTCCTGTTTCTGCTCCAAGTTTTTCTATCAAAGACTCACTGCAGAATGTAGAATTGGAGCCACTATCAAGCAGAGCGTAAGTCTCTATAAAATCTCTTCCTCCTTTTACTCTCACCTTTACTGGGATGACTGGAAGTACTGTAACTGGAAGTTCAACGGCAACTGATGAAAGTCCACAGAACTGATTCGTACTTGCTGAAGGGCTAGGACTCGTATTCTTACTTGTGTCAGCGGCTTTGCTTTCAGAACTTTGTAGGTTGCAAGGTGTTGTTGGTCTTTGGCGTGACTGATGAAGAAGTGTGGCATGTCTACCAGAGCATTCCTTGCACGGTTTTGTTAGGAAACAGCTTCTAGATTGGTGTCCAGACTTTAAGCAAGAAAAACACAGTTTGTTCTTGCTAACAGCATCATATCTTTCTCGTAGATTCATAGGTACCAAAGTAGGGCATTCAATAGATTTGTGGTCACCAGAGCAGAAAACGCATTCAATATTGGACGTAGAACGATCAGGTTTCCTTGCGATCATTTCTGGAACATCGTCACTTTGGGTCGTAAGACTACAAAAGGACTTTTGGAATTTCTGACCTGTTGGCTTGAAACTATCTTTAACACCACTTGTTTGGATTTTTCCAAAAATGGGGATTGCTCAATGCTCTTGACCTTTCTCTTCAACAAATCTAGCAATGTCTTCAATGGTAACTTCTCTTTGCTGAATGTTGATAATTCTATCGGCGACATCTCGCCAACGTTCTTGAAGCCTTGTCGGTAACCTTTGAATCATTCTTTTCATGCATTCTGGATTCTCAATCTTTGAGATGTAGTTGATCGCTTTTAAGGAGTTCTTGCAACTGATCAGTTGAATGGCAAAACCCTCTAGCGCATCACTGTCTTCTGGTTTGATAATGGGACCGCTAACCACTTTATCTACGTAGGCCATGGCAATCTTATGTCGTTGACCAAATTTAACATTCAAAAGCTTGCGTGCTTCTGAATATCCCGCATTGGGATCCATGTGTTGACAGGAACGGACCAATTCCTTGGCTCGACCAGAGGTATACTGCTCTAAATAATACAAACGTCCTGCACTGTCAGGTTCTTTAGCCTCTATTAACGTCTCAAAGGCTCGGATAAAAGCACAATATTCTAGAGGATCTCCAGAAAAGGTTGGCATATTCCTCTTGGGGAGTGATATCTTCTGTTGGTTAATCATCATTTCTTGAATTAGCTTTCCTTGGTTATCCAGGTAAGAATACATACTTTGTTGAGTAGCTTGGGAGCGTAATGGAATTGATTCATCTTTAGTTGGTCTACTTTGACGGCGTTGAGTAGCATGTGCACCAGTGGGGTTGTCCAGGAAAGATTCCATATCTTGAATTAGCTTTCCTTGTTCATTCAAGTAAGATCCCATATTATCTTGAGTGTCTTGAAAACGCATTAATTTATCTTTAGTTAGTGATTTAACTTCACTTGCTTTCAATGTTTTGTTCTGAAGATTTTCAGCATCAAAGACATCGTCATTGTTAGGTTCCACTTGTGCATACACTTTCTCCCTTGCACTGGCTTTAGCTAAGTTAATTTCCAAGTCCAAATTTCTTCTTTTAAGTTTTAGTTGTTTCTCCTGAAGTTTCAGGTACGCTTCCTCTTGCTCTAAGGACTGCTTCTGTTTAAGGCAGTTATCTCAGCTTGTATCTCTGCAATCTTTACAGCTTCTCTGATTCTTGCTCGAGACATGGAACTGGAACATGAAGATGATTGGCTGGATTTACTCGATGTTCTTGAAACTTTGGAGGACTGACTATATTTTCTTGATGCGTTCGAAGCCTTTGAAGAATGCGAAGATCGTTGTGATGTCTCAGTAGCTGTTGAGGACTTTGATAACTGACTAGATTTTCTTGATGTGTCAGAAGCCTTTGAAGAATGCGAAGATCGTCGTGATGTTTCTGAAGACACTTGCGATATGCTATCTTCGGGATTAATTTCTATTTCTTGTGATTGTTTATCTGCTGCTAAATTCATCCATCCTCTGACCTTGTAGGTAAAACGTCCGATGTTTTCCATAACTTCAGCAAAATAACTATTGGACTCCATTATCTCTTCGTCGTCCTTGAGAGAAGAATTATAAAGCTGGTGTGCTTCTTTAAGACTTGTTAGACTCTTGTAGAAACGTTGCATTCTGAAATTAACTTCTTCGAGGTTGTTCACTTCGTCAGACAACAAGCTGGTGATATCATTACGTTTTCTTGTAACATCGGCAAGATAACCTCCTCTAGTTCTCTTCAAACTTTTTGATTTCCCGCCGTCTTCTTCTTCATCACCGTTCACATCCATCGCTATCTTCGAGACAATTTTCAAAAACGTTGTGGGCTCCAAAACCCAAGTTTATTTTATCGCCATATTCAAAATACTCGTTCGGTACAGTACGTACGGTTTCTACAAAAGCAAGCAAACAGAACAAACTCTAAATAACAAGAATTACAATACAATAAAGAAATAACCTGAATACTAACTTGAAAATTGGTGAAAGAACGAGAGCGACGATAATGATGGATATAGAACGATTAGACCTTGAACTATTGAACTTTAACTGTAGATCTTGAACTTGAATTCTTGCCGGAATAACTTGAACTGCCGCTCGATCGAACTAACTTTACTGAACTTAACTGAATTTGCATAAAGAAAACAAAAGGATCACGCTTACGAAATAAGTAGAATTCCCAAAAGAAAACTAAAGAAACAAAGACTACTAAAACTATGGAAAAAACACGAAGACACGAAACTATGGCGACAACACCTACCATTACCAAATCCTACCATTACCAAATCCTAACATTACCAAATCATATTAAAGATTAATCCTACCATTACATCCTATTAAAGATCAATCCTACCATTACCAAATCCTATTAAAAAGATTAATCCTACCATTACCAAATCCTATTAAAGATTAATCCTACCATTACCAAATCCTATTAAAGATTAATCCTACCATTAACAAATCCTATTAAAGATTAATCCTACCATTAACAAATCCTATTAAAGATTAATCCTACCATTAACAAATCCTATTGAAGATTAATCCTACCATTACC
Source organism: Actinostola sp. cb2023 (assembly GCA_033675265.1). NCBI lineage: Eukaryota > Metazoa > Cnidaria > Anthozoa > Actiniaria > Actinostolidae > Actinostola > Actinostola sp. cb2023. Next base: position 37,073 of record JAUJYZ010001065.1, on the reverse strand, counting down.
AAATCCGGCCTATTAAAGATTAATCCTACCATTACCAAATCCTATTAAAGATTAATCCTACCATTACCAAATCCTATTAAAGATTAATCCTACCATTAACAAATCCTATTGATGATTAATCCTACCATTACCAAATCCTATTAAAGATTAATCCTACCATTACATCCTATTAAAGATTAATCCTACCATTACCAAATCATATTAAAGATTAATCCTACCATTAACAAATCCTATTGAAGATTAATCCTACCATTAACAAATCCTATTAAAGATTAATCCTACCATTAACAAATCCTATATTAAAGATTAATCCTACCATTACCAAATCCTATTAAAGATTAATCCTACCATTACCAAATCCTATTAAAGATTAATCCTACCATTAACAAATCCTATTGATGGTTAATCCTACCATTACCAAATCCTATTAAAGATTAATCCTACCATTACATCCTATTAAAGATTAATCCTACCATTACCAAATCATATTAAAGATTAATCCTACCATTAACAAATCCTATTAAAGATTAATCCTACCATTAACAAATCCTATTGAAGATTAATCCTACCATTAACAAATCCTATATTAAAGATTAATCCTACCATTAACAAATCCTATTAAAGATTAATCCTACCATTAACAAATCCTATTAAAGATTAATCCTACCATTACCAAATCCTATTAAAGATTAATCCTACCATTACCAAATCCTATTAAAGATTAATCCTACCATTAACAAATCCTATTAAAGATTAATCCTACCATTACCAAATCCTATTAAAGATTAATCCTACCATTACCAAATCCTATTAAAGATTAATCCTACCATTAGCAAATCCTATTGAAGATTAATCCTACCATTACCAAATCCTATTAAAGATTAATCCTACCATTACCAAATCCTATTAAAGATTAATCCTACCATTAACAAATCCTATTAAAGATTAATCCTACCATTAACAAATCCTATTAAAGATTAATCCTACCATTACCAAATCCTATTAACGATTAATCCTACCATTAACAAATCCTATTGAAGATTAATCCTACCATTAACAAATCCTATTAAAGATTAATCCTACCATTAACAAATCCTATTAAAGATTAATCCTACCATTACCAAATCCTATTAAAGCCGATTAATCCTACCATTACCAAATCCTATTAAAGATTAATCCTACCATTACCAAATCCTATTAAAACCGATTAATCCTACCATTAACAAATCCTATTAAAGATTAAACCTACCATTAACAAATCCTATTAAAGATTAATCCTACCATTAACAAATCCTATTAAAGATTAATCCTACCATTACCAAATCCTATTAAAGATTAATCCTACCATTAACAAATCCTATTAAAGATTAATCCTACCATTACCAAATCCTATTAAAGATTAATCCTACCATTACCAAATCCTATTAAAGCCGATTAATCCTACCATTAACAAATCCTATTAAAGATTAATCCTACCATTAACAAATCCTATTAAAGATTAATCCTACCATTAACAAATCCTATTAAAGATTAATCCTTCCATTAACAAATACTATTGAAGATTAATCCTACCATTACCAAATCCGGGCTATTAAAGATTAATCCTACCATTACCAAATCCTATTAAAGATTAATCCTACCATTACCAAATCCTATTAAAGATTAATCCTACCATTAACAAATCCTATTGAAGATTAATCCTACCATTACCAAATCCTATTAAAGATTAATCCTACCATTAACAAATCCTATTAAAGATTAATCCTACCATTAACAAATCCTATTAAAGATTAATCCTACCATTAACAAATCCTATTGAAGATTAATCCTACCATTACCAAATCCTATTAAAGATTAATCCTACCATTAACAAATCCTATTAAAGATTAATCCTACCATTAACAAATCCTATTAAAGATTAATCCTACCATTACCAAATCCTATTAAAGATTAATCCTACCATTACCAAATCCTATTAAAGATTAATCCTACCATTACCTAATCCTATTAAAGATTAATCCTACCATTAACAAATCCTATTGAAGATTAATCCTACCATTACCAAATCCTATTAAAGATTAATCCTACCATTAGACATATCCTATTAAAGATTAATCCTACCATTACATCCTATTAAAGATTAATCCTACCATTACCAAATCATATTAAAGATTAATCCTACCATTAACAAATCCTATTAAAGATTAATCCTACCATTAACAAATCATATTAAAGATTAATCCTACCATTAACAAATCCTATTGAAGATTAATCCTACCATTACCAAATCCTATTAAAGATTAATCCTACCATTACCAAATCCTATTAAAGATTAATCCTACCATTAACAAATCCTATTAAAGATTAATCCTACCATTACCAAATCCTATTAAAGATTAATCCTACCATTACCAAATCCTATTAAAGATTAATCCTACCATTAGCAAATCCTATTGAAGATTAATCCTACCATTACCAAATCCTATTAAAGATTAATCCTACCATTAACAAATCCTATTAAAGATTAATCCTACCATTAGACATATCCTATTAAAGATTAATCCTACCATTACATTCTATTAAAGATTAATCCTACCATTACATTCTATTAAAGATTAATCCTACCATTACATCCTATTAAAGATCAATCCTACCATTACATCCTATTAGAGATTAATCCTACCATTACCAAATTCCTATGAAAGAATAATCCTACCACTAGAAAATCATTACCAAGTCCATTACCAAATCCTATCATTACACAAATTCTACTATTCCACAAATCATACCATTAGTCCTTTTCGTATGGGTGCAGGAAACCTATGGCATGGTCACGGTATCGAATCGAAGATACCTAGTCAACCAATCACCAATCACCAATCATAGAAATATTTCAATATATATATTAATAGTTATAGTATTTTATATTTATATTTATATATTAATTAGGGCTCCCATTGATAGCAGTACGTTTTGTTACTGAAGGGAATACCCTGTTTAAATAAAGGTTTTCATTCATTCATTCAGTGCACAAAATCATTGCTCAACCAATCAGAATGCTTGGACATGGCACACAATCACCGTCACCACACAAACCCTACCAAAACTACATGTACTTCCCACTCATACAAAAAACAACAAGACCTTGTAAGCAAGGTACACTCGTGCGCTGTTGGGATTGAGCAAGGTACATGAAAGATTTGGTTCAAGACTGATTGGGATCCCTGTAGGACCTGTAGTAGTGTGGATTTCGGGGGCTGTGTCTCGGTTCGATTCTAGAAGGCCTCCCTTTTCTACCTTGTTCTTCAAATACTTGCTACAAATATAGATTCATTTGATAGTTATTTGAGTGTCGAGGCATATTTTGTGGGTTTCCGGGATTGGTTGGATTTCGAGTTGTTTTCGCCTGAATTCAAAGAGACGTACACACAAAAAAAAACATGTAAGCTTTTAAGCCGCATCTACACGAGCAAATTTTCCTTGACAAGTTTTCCTTACTTGCTCGTGTAGACGACAAAAACATCGCCAATTTTTCCTTGTCAAGGAAAACGTGCTCGTGTAGATGACAAAAAAATTGTCAATTTTTCCTTGTCAAGGAAAACTTGTCAAGGAAAACTTGTCAAGGACAACTTGTCAAGGAAAACGTGTTCGTGTAGATGCGGCTTTAGTTAATGAAAACCAATAAATAATGAAAATCAATACACAAATGCAATAACGCAAATTCAAGTCCAATTCATCTTCAAGTTACATATGTAGCATGTATAATTACATGTATCATTGTATATCAGATTGTAATCTTGACTGTGCTCGAGTGTCTAAGTTTTTGGGTAAGCTTCGTAGTCCAGCGCGTAGTCGTTGCTTTCAACTGAAAATCCAGGTTAATGTTGTAATGATTTCTTTACAATGCAACAGTTTCACTTCAAGTTTGTATACGTGTAACTGATAAAAGGTTTCAAGGCTTCCATGTGTCTCTGTTTTCAATTCGCGATTATCTTAGGCATGAGTTCAGATGACATCGAGCGAAGACAGTCGCTCTAACCGGTAGCGACGATGTTGCTGATCTTTTCATTTTTCACAGCTCTTTCACGAATGGAAGAGGTGACGATCTCAAGTTTGAAGATCTTCTCATCTTTGACTACACAATGAACACTCCGACGAGTAAAGAGTGCAATATTTCCCTCGAAAAATTCTACATTGAAATACCTTCACAAAGCGACTCACGAAGCCATTTTGGAAATCTCAAGCAAGCAAATGCAAGCCTCATGGTCTCATTCCCAGTCCCACTCGATTGTAGATTCGCGACGTGGAACAACAACAACAAAATATGGACTGTATTTTATACCTCGTGCCACGGCCTAAGGCCAGGGCACGAGTAACTATATTACACATTAATCCAACCAATACCATTACACACATCATACCAAGTTTTGCCAAGAGAATCCTATATTGTACCATCTCATTTCTACCATGTCTCATCCTACCATCTCTTGTCCTACCATCTCCTGTCCCACCATCTTCCATCTCCTGTCACAACATCTTCCATCCTACCATCTCCTGTCCTAACATCTCCTGTCCCACCATCTTCCATCCTACCATCTCATGTCCTAACATCTCCTGTCCCACCATCTTCCATCCTACCATATCCTGTCCTAACATCTCCTGTCCCACCATCTTCCATCCTACCATCTCTCCCATCCCACCATTTCTCCTGTCCCACCTTCCATCCTACCATCTCCTGTCCCACCATCTTCCATCCTACCATCTCCTGTCCTAACATCTCCTGTCCTACCATCTTCCATCCTACCATCTCCTGTCCTAACATCTCCTGTCCCACCATCTTCCATCCTACCATCTCTCCCGTCCCAACATTTCTCCTGTCCCACCATCTTCCATCCTACCATCTCTCCCGTCCCACCATTTCTCCTGTCCCACCATCTTATGTCAATATTACTTTTACAGTACAAAATCTATAGAGTCGTTTTCGTATGAGTGGGAAGTAGTTACGGTACGGTTCGTGCCGTGCAGTGATCGTATCGCGCCATCATCAAAAGTTGTTGTTGTTGTTGTTCATCATGCGGTATCCAAGCATTCTGATTGGTTGAGAAATGAATTTGCGCGCTGTGATTGGTTGACTACAATGTGTTCGATTCCGTACCGAGACTGTAACTCCGTACCGTAGGTTTCCCACTCATACGAAAACGACTCTATGTTATTAAGTGTGTTCTACCTACTTCAACTGCTATCATTAATTTTAAATAAAAATCTAGAGTATTGTTGTTTTCCTCAAAGATTTGCTTTTGGCCTTTGGTGGCTTGCTTCCCTTTTGACTAAAATAAAATAAAAGTTTAGTTGAAGTGCGCACGTTACATTGTACATGTACATCATCACGCCATCGAGCGTGTGCTGGATTGCTTTTCTTGAGAATTTTGGACTTTTCCAAGAAATACTCCATAATTTTTTGCTTAAATTTGTTCATGTATATTATTAAAAGGAAATCATGTTTTTTTCTGGTGCAATTTGGAATAAATTTGAACTTGTGGGTTTTCAAAGAGTTCAAAATGTACTCCTCCTACGGGCTCATGCAAATTTTGAACTCTTTGAAATCCCACTTGTTCAAATTTATTCCAAATTGCACTCACCCCATAAAATTTCCTATTCTCTACTTTCTCATAGCACATAATGCTTTGCACCTTGGGGGGTAACACAAAGGAAAATGTTGTTGCATAATTACATGGTTGACAGAAAGCTCCCATTTTCTTTTGTATTATCCCCCATGGCGCAAAGCATTGTGTGCTATGAGAAAGTAGAGAATACAAATTGTTCTATCAAATATATCAGTCTATTCTTGGTTTTCACGTGACGTCATCAAAAAGCTAAAATCCAAACAATTCACTTCACAAAACTGTTTGTTGGATACCTTGTTTATATCGTTATAAGAAAAGTCTTACCAATTGAAATTAATTTTCCAATTTTGATGTTTGGTTTTCGATTTATTGCGAGTCAAATTCTGTCACACAATACTGTCACCCGCATTTTCAAAGCCGTAGAAATAAGAAAATTTGTTTGAAATAATACGATTTTAACTTAGTAGATGATGGGTAACTTTATTTTGATGAATATAACTATTGAATAGAAGTGTTTGCAGTATAAAAACATGATTTAATTCAGTCTTTGTGATTTGGCTGCCATGTTTGTGTGTCCCTCGATAGGACACATACATGGCAGACCTATGCCTTTTAACTAAATTATGAGCATAGGCGATCACTTATATCTTTGTATCTAAAACTTCTTTTAAGGTAGCAACAAGTGGGGGGGAAAAAGATTTCTCCTGAATTTTTTTTTTTTTTTTTTTCGTATTTCAAATATTTGACCAAAAAAGTATCACCCTGGAAAAAGATCATTCAAAAATTATTTTTCCTTCGTCATTAAAAAACGATTTTTGATTTCCCACCAAACATAGGGAGCGTAAAATGTCAATCATAGCCACGGGTCAATTCAAAGTCATATTTTGGAAGAATTTCATTGATTCTGTGAAGTTTTCTATCACAAAGACTAATTATAATATTGTTCCAAAGTTCGAACAGCTCCAAGCCATTTACAAGTGACTTGTGGGAAGCCAGATGTTTTTGTTAATTTGAGTACAGGATTTGGAAATTCCCTGATTTATTCTTTATTAATCTGCACGCATTGTCAGCCATTTCATTCCATTTTATTTTGACAGCTCCACATGAGGTAAACAAATCACTGGCCATATTACATTGCGGGCTTTGAAAATAGACCAAAATAATCGGCTAATGAAATGTTTACATTCTTTAACCCAATTCAAAACCTTTGGGAATAAGAGCTTTTTGTCCAAAAATTTCGACATTCAACAGACAAAGAACCGCATTCCCAAAAGATTTCAAATGGGTTAAAGAATATAAACGTTAACATTGTGTTAGTCGATTTGGTCTATTGAGCTCCAATGTGATTGGCTGGGATGGACTGGAACCTCTGACCAAAAAAAGCTGTTTAATGTATCAGTGTAAAACATCACTTTATTGAATATTTTGTTTCTCTAAGATCGTTCATAGTACACACAAAATTCATTGCTTGTCGACTTACAACTGTTTGGTCAGGGTTTTTTTTACGGCAAAGCTTCAAAACCAAAATACTGTATATCAAGTTAAGTCGTGAAACTCAATCAAAGAAAGCTGGAGTAATAAAACTTTTATGAGAAGTGCGTGCTAAACGAAAACTACTTTTTCACGACTTTTTTCTGCTTGTGAAATCATTAGTCAGGCTTCTTGTGGAAGGCCTGTCTCTAAAAATGCAAGCCGTCGTTGTCGTTGTATGACCTCAAATTTGCAACTAGGTTCTACAGCGCATGCGCCGTGCCAGCCACTGAGATACATGTACGTGAAAGGCTCAGATATACGAAATGTGACGAGTCACTGTACGAAGTGCTTGCACATATTCAACACACGTATTCGATGACCAAGACAAGATTGAAATCTAAACCAAGTCAATGTCTTCTATATACTTTGTACCGCTGTTATTTTGTGTTGTGGTAAGCTTATAACACCGATACTTCTAAGAATAGCAGTGATACAACTGTAGTTCTGTCTTGTTTTCAAAATAACCACAATAATTCATAGAGATATGGATTTATCAATCCAGTACTAGTACTGCAAAGGGTTTAGAGATCTTTAGAACTTAGAACGAAGTGAGTTGATACATGCAGTGAAGAGAAAAAAGTAATTATGTCAGTTGTGAGGTTTTTACACTGAGGTTAACCCATACATGTATTTTAATAATAATATATAGCTAATTGCATAATAGTTGTCGGGTTGAAATTCATGAAAGCTATGACCAAAAGGAATTCTGGGAAATTAAAACTCTCAAATAACACCGTCAAATCATCGACCTTTTTATCGAGACTTGTAGGATCTTAGTTAAATAGCTCATATACCTTCAAAACTGGAACTACGAGAGCATTGAATATACACCTATTTCAAAAATCGTTGTCGCAGCCGAAGCAACAGTCAACACTCCAAGACTGCAAAGGTAAAAAAAGTAATTTTTCTCGTAATTAATTTATTCAGTTGTAGTCATTGTAAATAGTTATCATGAATGTAGTTTTTCAGCTCATTAACTGTTTGGAAGCGTGTTTTTTTTATGCCTGCTCTTGTTCAACGGGTTTAGTACCCGCAACAGCACGTTTGTAGTAGTGTATTTTCCTAAATAGTCGGTTTAACACCTGAGCTACCACTTCAGCTTGCCATAATAACATGTCACAAACGCATGCAACCAAAATATTCTCTGAATGAATAAATTATGAGAAAAATTACTGAAATCCTTTGCAGTCCTGGAGTATTGACTGTTGCTTCGGCTGCGAAAACAATTTTTGAAATAGGTGTATATGTATGTAATGCGGCTCATGAACTGATAATTCCCATCCATCCTTGCGGTCTCAGCTTCTATGATTCATGATTTTCAACCCGACAATGATTATGCAATTAGCTATATATATTTCTTAAAAATGCACCTTAATACACTTCATCCAAACATTGTTTAATCACGCTGTGATGTCTGGTTTATGTATACCATATTTGTATTTGTATGGATATATTTATGGTACCAAATAAACTATGTCATTGTCATTCCTGATTTGCTGAGTCTGTGAAAACTTCAAATTGCAAGGAAAGCATGTTCTACCAAGTCACACAACGAATGACCAAACACTGCTTTAATCGCACTAAGATATCTATATTCACAGGCAGCCCAAGCAGTATACTTGTGGGTTATTTTTGAGTATTTTTAAAAATGTCTCGAAATGTAAAAATATTGCTCAATAAACCATCATTTTTCTTACGGGGAGGGATCAGAGGGCTAAAAATACCACTAAATGACTCCGGAACGTCAAATAAACACAAAATAAATGTAAATAAAGGTGAATGTCAGTTTATTGAGCAATATTTTTACATTTCGAGACATTTTAAAAAATACTCAAAAATAACCCACAAGTATACTGCTTGGGCTGCAGGGGCTAGTATATTTAGTTCAAATAGGCTACATTGTACATATCAGTTAGAAGCCTGACTTCACGCTAGTAGAGCATCTAGTAACATTGTACATTGTCCTGAAGCTGTAGAACACTCTAAAAGCTAGAGAAATCACTCAACCGGAGGCTCGTGATTCCTTTACCTTTTATCGTGTTTTACAGCTCCAGTCGTGTTTTATTAGAGTACAGAACCTAGCTCAACCTCATCTATATTTGTTATGGAGAGACTGAAATGCAATCGATAAATTGATATCAATCGAAAACAATTGTTACTTGATGTCGATTGGTATTGGTTCATTCGATAACCCAGTCACATTGGATTAGTTGGAATACATGTATCACAACTACGATATAATATTGGTTCATTCGATAACCCAGTCACATTGGTCATTGGATTAGTTGGAATACATGTATCACAACTACGATATAATATTAGTGTCAAGCACAATCAAACAATGTCTTAGCTTCAAATTATACAAAGAAAGTGCTACTGCCACCAACCTGCGCCATTTTGTTTGATACACTGACCTTCTTTGCGAAGGCTTATGGGAAATAGACCACCACAGGCAACCCAAGTGGTTATTAGTCGGGCTTCCTGTGGAAGGCCCGACGGCAGCCGTCGTCGTCGTTGTACGACCTCAAACAAATCTGCAACTAGGTTCTACAGCGGATCTCCATGCGCCCTGTGCCAGCCGCTGAGATATACGAAAAGTGCCGAGTCACTGAACGAAGTGCCATATCCGAGAAATCTGTGCTTTTACCCATTCTCGTACCCAGAGCCCACTCGTCATTTGGTTGGTCGTGGGCTCTGGGAAACCCTGTTGCTCGGTCCACAGGCAGCCCAACCATTGTTTCTGAGGCTTTTATAATTATTATTATAAAATAACTATGATATAACGCGCGCTCTAATTGGCCAAAGGATGCGTATTCCGCGTGCTTTATGAGAGCACACAGCACGCGCGCGCAGATATTCAAACATTTTTGTAACGAACAAAAGTGAAAACTTGCCTTAAAATCATAATTGTATTTTATAAAAGAAATAGAAAACTTGTCCGCTGTGCTATGTGCAGATTTATAGCACTTGGGGACTGATCAGAACACTCAAGAAGTGTTGAGAAGCACTCCGCTACGCGTCATGCTTCTCCTAACACTTCTCTCGTGTTCTGTTCAGTCCCCACATGACCTTAAGCATCAGAAAATTCTACGACGCGAACGTGACGACGACGGCGCGCGCACTGACGAATAATGTTAAAAACGACCGTTGACGTCCGTGACGGCAATCTACGACGGCATTTTACCTGTTTTCACATAGGCAGCCCAACCATTGTTTTTGAGGCTACTAATAATAAATACAAATATATTTGTATGCGCGCGTCTTTTTTTTTATGGGTTTCCTGTGGTAGAGCGCGCGCGCGCAATACTTATTATATTGGGCTTCCTGTGTTGAGTAAGGTAAAATGTTGGGATCCCTGTGTACGCCGTACGGGACGCGCCCGCAGCAATGTGTATATTTACACAAGGTATGAAACTCGGTCACGTGACAAATACGTTTTTGCCCCTAATCTTTGTCAATATGACGTGATAATTCAATTTTTCTTCGAATAACTAAACTTTACCGTATTCTCTAAACACTTCATAAGTTTCAGTCGTGTAACTTCACCGTATGCTGTGAAATTTTAATTTTGACATTTTGCGCCTCATGGACCGATGTGTGCCGCACTTTTCTGGTGCACTTTTCCGTGAAACATTCGGATTTTACCTTCGAGATGACATCGGCCAGCGCTCGGCAAATGTGAATTGTGCTCTTTTTTGCAAGTCTTAATATTTATATTTTCACTAAACATAAGTCAAAACATCTACAATATACTTTATTTGTTTTCTGTTTTGACTTTTATAAAGTATTTGTATTGTGTTTTGATTTTTATCGATTAAAATGCTTTAAAATTGAGGTATTGTGTTTTATAAATGCAGAATAGTCTCAATATTTAGTACTGTACAACACATTTTTGCTATCAGTGCTTATAAACAAAATGACAAACAAACGCATTTATTTCAACAATCAGTTGAAATAAGTTTACTAGCTTTTTACATAAGCTTACTGTTTTGCCGTTCTTTCTGTACAATTCATTCACTACAGTTGATCAGTATTACTATGGATATTTTTCGTATTTAAAAATACGACATTAATAAATATTATGCATGTCGATCATCACAATCGACGAAGAGTTGTGAATGAATAACAAACATCGGAGTGCCAAAAGCTTACTTACGTTCTTCCGTGAACCGTATTTAAAATTACTCTGTATTTCTCTCAGATGATAGTATTTGCTAAATGTGTTGTGCTATTTCAATGACAATAATGAACAACTGTTAATGTTTTAGTTCACGGCTGCTTCACGAGTCCATCGCCATTCATCATGACTCCTTCCGATGTCAGCGAATTTGAGTTCGTCTATATTTTTGCTTCAGATGGTTTATGCTGTGTTGGCGTTCCGGCTTGTGTTTTAAGAAGTACTGTAAGAAAGCACAAAATAACGTAGATGAGAGAGTCATAATGTTTTTAAAAACAAATAAAGTACTAGATTCTTTGTTGAACTTGACTAAAGTGTATTTCACTGACAACTGTACACAAGTCAAATAGCTCGGTCATAATTTATGAAAAATAACTGAAGCAGCCCTTCTCAGTGTAGGCAAGTCCTTTTATGTCTTTTATTAGAGAACAGTTAGAGCAAAAACTACTAAAATCTCAAGAAAATACTTCAGAAAATATATTTAGTTCAGCTTACTTTTCAACAAAACTTTCGTGTGTCGAGCAAAACATGCAATTCTCCACCATTCAAAATGAAAAAGGACTACTTTAAAACCGTCGAATTTCTTCTAAAGTTACTTAAAGTTGACATGAATTGTGAACTTCTAAACTTACCATGGATAAGGAATAGAATCCAGACGTTTACACCGAAAAAATCATGTTTAGTTTCATCAACTTCTCCGCCATTTTTCAAAACTTCAGCGACTTCACCCTGGGTACCCCCCACGGGCCTGTAGCGTACGACGACTTCGGCTCTTCGGCTCACGGAAAAGTGCACCAGAAAAGAGCGGCGCACATCAGGCCATGATACGCCATCAGTTTCATACCTTGTGTAAATATACACATTGCTGCGGGCGCGTCCCGCAGGACGTACACAGGGATCCCAACATTATACCTTACTCAACGCAGGAAGCCCAATATATATAATAAGTATTGCGCGCGCGCGCGCGCTCTACCACAGGAAACCCATAAAAAAAGACGCGCGCATACAAATATATTTTTATTTATTATTAGTAGCCTCAAAAACAATGGTTGGGCTGCCTATGGTTTTCACGTCGTAGATTGCCGTCACGGACGTCAACGATCGTTTTGAACATTATTCGTCAGTGCGCGCGCCGTCGTCGTCACGTTCGCGTCGTAGAATTTTCTGATGCTAAAAGGTCCCTTTATATAGCACGTGGGGACTGAACAGAACACGAGAGAAGTGTTAGGAGAAGCATGACGCGTAGCGGAGTGCTTCTCAACACTTCTTGAGTGTTCTGATCAGTCCCCAAGTGCTATAAATCTGCACATAGCACGCGCGCGCTCGTTTTCTATTTCTTCAAAAATATTACTCTCGTCTAATTTACTTATCCCAATCCAAAACCCGTGCACCCCCCAACCTCAAAACAAACCAACAACCATCTGTTGTTTGTCGCGTGCTCGCTGGAGACTGCACGGAGATTTTATTAGAAGAATCAACGTAGAGCCTAATAGATTAAAGTCAAATATATTAAAGGAGAGTGAGTACGAGCATCCATAGGATGAAAAAACCTCTGCGTGCTCGTAACGATAAAACGAGGAAAAATCCCAGCCCCATGGACCACACTCTCCGACCTGCTGGGCTCGGCCAAAAACTAAATCCCTAAAGCTCTCGAAACAGAGCATATTGTCTAAATTGTCCTTAATATAGCCATCTTTGGCATTCTCACTCGACCATCTTCCGTGTCTCTTAAAAAGTATATCGGGAATACCCGCATTCGCAGCAGCAGAGGCTCCACCAGCTCTCAAACTATGAACTCCTATAGCTGAAACGTCTGTAAAGTCTTTAAAGGCGTCCCTGATAAGCTCCCTGACTCTCGTATAACTGATGCTTCGTTGGCGAAGTTTGGAAGACGCGTACGAGGCAGGCGGAGAAATCGCTCGAAATAAAGTCAAGTCATCATCCAAGTTGATATCAGCTGCGCCAATATATAGTTCTAAGGCTTTAACGGGGCACGTGACCAGGTCTGCCGAACGAGCAATCGTCACCCATGTACCTTCGCGCAGCTGGTCTGTCTTGGACGATTCGACGAAAATTCTACAAAAAGAAGAGGAAAACTTCACGTCACATGCCCTAATTTTAACCAAATCACAGCTGAAACGAAAAAATCGCGCGTAACTTAATAAACACAAGGCTACAGTTCTTAATTCCATCAAGGAAGGACACTTATCTTTGATTTTTGACTCAACCAACATCTTCAGCATCTCTGCTGTAATAAGTTCTTTTTTGAGTTTTGGTCTTTCCAAGATTCTTTGAGAGGCAGAGCACATAGACGAGACTAGAGGATGAAATGGGAAGAAATCTTCGAAAGGCCTCCCAACTGCAGCGCCCAGTCGATGCTGTAGAAAATATGCTTTACGCTACACCATTGTTTCCAACGCTTGAAACCTGATAAGTAGGTCCTCACGGTACCGCTGGCCTTGGAGGCAACAACTGCATGATTCTTTTACAGGTTTGGCTGTCTCTTGAAGATGATCTGGAATTGCAGCGTTGAACTCCTGCCATGCATATACAAGACTGAAACACATCTGAAAAACACAAAAACTTGCGAAAACATTAACACGCTAATCACAATTAAGGATTCAGAGGGAAAAAATCCCTCCTATTGAGGAGCAAGAACAAACGAAGTCGACTACAAGGAAGGGGAATTTAACATTCAAAAGGTTTATTGGCACAACTTCAATCCCAAATTTACTTCATGTTTACGGGCACATACCGTCCCAATCCTACAATAATATTTACGGGCACATCACGTCCCAATATTACTGCAATTTATGGGCACATCGCGTCCCTACGGGCACATCACGTCCCATTCATTACATAACATTAACGGGCACATCACGACCCTTTCATTACATAACATTAACGGGCACATCACGTCCCAATATCACTGCAATTTTATGGGCACATCACGTCCCTACGGGCACATCACGTCCCTATCATACATAATATACACCTATTTCAAAAATCGTTGTCGCAGCCGAAGCAACAGTCAACACTCCAAGACTGCAAAGGATTTCGGTAATTTTTCTCGTAATTCATTCATTCAGAGAATATTTTGGTTGCATGCGTTTGAGACATGTTATTATGGCAAGCTGAAGTGGTAGCTCAGGTGTTAAACCGAATATTTTGGAAAGTACTAGTACTACAAACGTGTTGGTGCGGGTACTAACCCCGTTGAACAAGAGCAGGCATCAAGCATTCTCATTAAAAAAATGTGCAACGTACGCTTCCAAACAGTTAATGAGCTGAAAAACTACATTCATGATAACTATTTACAATGACCACAACTGAATAAATTAATTACGAGAAAAATTCCCGAAATCCTTTGCAGACTTGGAGTGTTGACTGTTGCTTCGGCTGCGACAACGATTTTTGAAATAGGTGTATATAACGGGTATATCACGACCCAATATTACTGCAATTTTATGGGCACATCGCGTCCCTACGGGCACATCACGTCCCTATCATACATAATATAAATAACGGGTATATCACCGGACCCAATATTACTGCAATTTTAGTTGGCACATCGCGTCCCTACGAGCACCTCACGTCCCAATATTACAAAATATTAACGGGCACATCACGTCCCAACATTACTGCAATTTTACGGGCACATCACGTCCCAAATTTACTTAGCGTTAACAGGAATACCATATTCCAATTTAATTTAATATAAATGGGCACACACGACACTTCAAACGGTCAATTTACAATTTATCTCTCTCTGAAGATACAAAAGTTACCAATTTGGAAACAGGACACAGATCGTCCCAACCATTCAGCAAACAATTGCATTCCTTGGAAAACACTGAAACAAAGAGAACAAAACAAAATTGTAAACAAGCAAACATCAAAGAGCAAAATTTAAGACGTTAGTCTCCAGAAGAGAGCACCAAGAGGACAAACCCTTAAACAAACGACCCTTAAATACCTTAAAAGAATCCCAAGGGGAACACGCACATACCGACGAGAGCATATTTTTTCTCTAATTTTCAAAACGAGAAAAAATTCATTTTGCATGCACGCATCTTTTTTTGATGGGTTTCCTGTGGTAGAGCGCGCGCGCGATACGTATTATATTGGGTTCCCTGTGCATAGAAATGTATGTTGGGATCCCTGTGTACGTCCTGCGGGACGCGCCCGCAGCAATGTGTATATTGAAACAAGGTATGAAACTGATGGCGTATCATGGACCGATGTGCGGCGAACGCAGCTGGTGCACTTTTCCGTGAAACATTCGGATTTTACCTTCGAAGCCGCCGCACACTACAGGCTCGTGGGGGGTACCCAGGGTAAAGTAGCTGAAGTTTTTAAAAATGGTGGGACATTTGAAGAGAAGTTCGTATACCCGGTGTACGCAATCGATGAAAATCGATGATCGGAAATCCAATCGAACAATCGATATCAATCGATGACAATTAATCGATTGATATCGATTGTTTTTGGGCAATCGATCACCAATCGATAGTCACACAAGAAAAATGACAATCGATGAAAATCGATCATCGATCGATTGTTATCGGGTTGAGTACAAGATTTCGTGACGTAGTCCTCTCGACCTCTGTACGTTGCCGCTAAAATTTCGTCTATGGAAAGCCGCTGGGAAAGCCACCAAGTCAGTCTAAAAGTGCGATCGATGCATCGTGAAGGGATATCAATGTTGTCCTTTCCAAGTCCAACAAGGAGAAAGAAAAAACCCTGTAAAACAAAACAAAACAAAACAACGCAAGCAATCGATGAAAATCGATCTATTTTAGGGCAATCGATAACAATCGATCAAAGGTCATAGATTTTTGCTGCATCGATTGGCCATCGATTTCCGATATCAATCGATTAATTGATATCGATTGATATCGATTTTCATCGATCATCGATTTCATCGATTGACTACGCCGGGTCGTTAAGGCCCGGATAGACGGTGCAACTGTTGTGCGCAACAGCGAATTGCACCGTGTGTCCACCCTTGCAACTGTTGCGCGCAACAGTTGCAGAAGTAGAATCGAGTTCTACGTACTTTTGCAACATTTCTTGCAACTGCCCGATGCTCTCATCCAATAAAATGCGATTATTTCGTAATTCCGCTGACTACAATAACAGTGGTTTGAGGCTCGTGTTAAATTCGATTGGTACGCGTTCTGAATTCTTGCTTTTTTCAGTATATTTCATTAATTTATCAAGATCAAGATTGTCAATCTGATCGAAATTCAAGTAAATAAAAAAGTGCTAATTCGCAAATGTCATCGGCGAAAAGCGTGAATCGCTGATTGCTTGGGTTTACATGCGTTTCGATCAGAATCATTTGCACAAAATAGCACTATGTACAAAGGGACGCGGCTTAATGTTAACAATTCAATACATAAATAAAGATTTCTGATGTTCGTTTTATTAGGAACTTCAGCGAATTGCGCGCAACAGTTGCAAGAAAAGTTGTAGCGTGTGGCATCCCCCTAAATTCTGTTGCGTGCAACGTTGCGCGCAACAGTTGCACCGTGTGTCCGGGCCTTAACAAAGACTGATTTTTCAGTACGGTGTAAACGTTTGGATTCTATTCCTTAGGCATGGTAAGTTTAGAAGTTTACAATTCTTGTCAACTTTAAGTAACTTTAGAAGGAATTGGATGATTTTAAAGTAGTCCTTTTACATTTTGAATGGTGGAGATTTGCATGTTGGACTCGACACACACGAAAGTTTTGTTGAAATGTAAAGCTCAACTAAAAGTATTTTTCTCGAGGTAATAACGTAGTATTTGCTCTAAATGTTCTCTAATAAAAGGACTTGCCTATACTAGGGCAGAAGGGCTGTTTAATAATCCTCTGCAAATTATTTTTCATAAATTATGACTGAGCTATTTGACTTGTGTAGTTGTCAATGTCAGTGATCAAAATGCACTTCTCCCTTCTCCGACTTACTGCACAGGTAGCCCAAGCTCTACTCATGAGTCATGGCAGCTATCAGTTTTATTGAAAAACCTAAACACACAATTTCTCTGAAAATTCTGAATAAAGTTTACTAAAACAACCACAGTGTGTTTTACTATAGATTCTTCACATCTGGAGTGAATTTCAGCTCATTTTAATCATTTTGGGTATTTGTTTTCCCCTCATATGTATACTGTGACAAGGTAGGAATCAAAGCACGAAAAAACGAATTCAAACGGCCACAATTTCAAGCGTTTATTTCTCCAAAAAAGGTTTACATCCAAAATTGAAACTCATCACAGCTTGAATAGACAATATATACATCTGAATATCCCCAAAACATAACCCTACCTCTTTCCACGAATTTAGAAATGATCTCCAAACACGAAAATCCACCGTTGAAAATCAACAAAACAGGCGTGACCTAAAAAAGTCGGAGACAGGAACGGTAAAAAACTGGGAATGAGTGACAAAATACACCTCACCGGGCGTAGGGAAGGGTAAAATGTAGTGTCGAATGCGTTCACCCCCTACCCGCTAAGGCGAAACCATTTTAGGTTAAAAAGTCGGTTGAAAACGGTTGAAAGACAATGACACGTCAAGGTTTCGCCTTAGCGGGTAGGGGGTGATGAACGCATTCGATGGACGACTCATGAATTATTTAAGTTGATGTGAACTTAGTAAAAATCAACAGTTTTTCATTATTGTCATTGAAATAGAACAACTCATTTAGCCGGCAAATGACTATCACTGAGAGAAACAAGGAGTAATTTAAATAATACGGTTTTCGTAAGAATGTAAGTATCGCTTCCAAGTTCTTACAAATTGTCAGTCATATTACGAACTCCGACTTTTGTTATTCATTCAAACAACTTGTCGATTGTGGTATTGCTGATCAATATATAGAGGTTATTTACCGACTGGGAGGTCCGTACAGGGAAAAAACTGTGCCTGAGGTCTTGAAAGTGCTGACCGAGGCCGAAGGCCCGAGGTCAGCACTTTCAAGACCGAGGGCACAGTTTTTCCCTGTACGGACCGACCTAAGTCGGTAAATAACTTTTTTTTTTTTTTTTTCCAAGCAAGCGAAAACTAAAACATTTTTTGTCGCACGACTTTTATTTGTTTACATCTTGCTGAAACAATACAATGGCATTGACGTCATTCGTTCCCAAATATGGAAAATTACAAGTGTCTGTGAACTCTGTCACTTTCATTCATGAAACACGAGGCGTGTTTTGTACGTGCTTTTAAAGCAAAACTAGGCTCAATTTACAAAGAAAAGCACGATCTAACTGTCCTAACTGTCTTCAACTTCCAAGGCAAATCAATCGGTGTCCTGAACACTTTCGTCGATACGCTTTCGTTTAGCTTCACTGCTGTTTTCGTCGACTCTCTTGGAATCAGTGATCAAGTTGAAGTTGAAAGTACAACCTTCAAATTTACCGATGGTAGCACTTGAAAATACACCACCACAAGCAGATTTTATCACATCTTCTTCACCTTGTACGGAGAGTGATGTTGTGCTCATGGCCTGAGTAGAACTTGTACTTTGGGTGTTCGTAGCATTGGATGTTGACGAACGACTAAGAACCATTGACATTTGTCGTTGATGCGAAGTAGATGCAGACTTGTAGGCGTCAAGACTCTTCAGGTTCTTATGGCCACTTAGCTGAGCTACGTAGTTTTCAGGGATACCAGCGTCCATTAGGCGTGAGATGCATGTTTTTCTAATGGAATGGTTACTGACATTGCCAGGCAAACCAACGGCTTGAGCAGCACTCACCAAAAATTTTCCGATGGAATTCTTTCCTAAAGGGCTGTTTGAATACCATATTCCTGAACCTTCTTTTCTTTTATGGTTTACTGCCAAAAAGAATGGAGAATCTGGCTTTTTCATCGCTTCAGGTCGATGACTTGCGAAGGCCTTGTACAGCTTTACTGGACATCGTTCGTTGTTTGTGGGGTGAGCTGTTGGACTGAAAGCTCTTTGGTGGCCATCTCCGTGTCTTGTTTTGGACCCTCGCTCAGCTCTCCAAACTAGGATTTCAGTTCCAGTTTCTGGATCTTTATCAAGGCTTACATCGCCCCATTTTAACTTTCTAGACTCGTCTCGAGCTCTGAATCCAAAATGGAGGGAAAATGCCCACCAAATGGTTCTCTGAAGTACTTCGGGGTTATGGTCTCCAAACTGCCCTTTCTCAAACAACAAGTCCTCTTCAGCTTCGGTCATAATTCTTGCAGCTTGAGGACGATTACCTTTGGCATGGATTTCAACTAGCTGACGCTTCTTTGCTACGAGAACTTCCCTGGACTTGTTGAACTCCTGGTCTTTAAACAAATTCAAAGGAGAGTTCTTGTTGTTAAGATACCTTTGGATACTTCTGTGTATCGATGTCAGTGACGAAGGCTCGTACTCGCCGCCATTTTTTTTCTTCACGTTCATGAAGAACCTACAGAGCAGGACATTCATCTCAACAGCAGGTATTTCCTCGATTTCCCTGTTCTCGTTGTTTGAAGAACAGAACTTTTTCCATATTCCTATGTCATAATCGGTTTTTTTCTTAGTTGTCTCGGGTCTTTGGTCCTCGATAAACTCTTGGATATCTTGTGATATGTTGTCGTCGTTTCTTGTAGTTGTAGTTGTAGCGTTTTCGTTTTTTTTCAAATTCACTGTCACTGTGATATGACATTGAGTGAATAAAATGTAGACTGAGAAAAAACAACCGCTAGTGAATGTTGTTGTTATTTATACTGTTGCTTTTTGCTGTTTTGTTATTGTTACGAGCGTTTGTTGTTGTGAGCGGGCCGGTTTTCGCGGTCCGGTTTTCGGGGTCCGGATGGGAAAATCCGGCCCGCTCTCAAACCAATCAGAGCGCGCGATTTCTTAGGATACCGGACCGAAAAAAAATAAAGTGTATTACTGATCAATATAGTGAATAAATTGCAGGCCGAAAGAACGGCAAAACAGTGTGTAAAAAGCTAGTAAACTTATTTTAACTGATTGTTGAAATAAATAGAGAATAATGTAGAATTTACGTGACAAAAATTTTGTTTCTTCAACCTTAGTTTTAATAAAAAACTGCCAAGCTTTCGGGCTAAGCGCCCATCTTCAGGGCTAATTGCATAAAATATAATTACAACGGCTATAAGTATACGAACACAAACAAACGCCAACAAACAAGCAAGCTCGTGCGCAACAAACTGAACAAGCTCGCGCAAAGCAAGCAAAATCGAACAACGCTAAAGTTACTGAATACAGTGTAAATAGAAAGAATGATAAAGGTGCGCGAGGAATAGAAAATGAAATATTAACGTAAGATTTGAAAATAATAAATAGAAAGGTAGCCAAAAAACAAAAAAACGAATGAATGAACGAATAAATGAATGATAGAATGAATGAATAAATGAATGAACGGATGGATGTACGAATGAATGAATGAACGAATGGATGATCGAATGAATGAACGAATGGATGAACGAATGAATGAACGAAATGATGAATGAATGAATAAATGATATAATGAATGAACGAATGGATGAATGAATAAATGATATAATGAATGAACGAATGGATGAATGAATAAATGAAATAATGAATGAACGTATGAAAGAATAAATGAACTAGTGAATAAAAGAAAGAGCGAGTAAATGAATGGATGGATGAATAAAAAAATAAATAAATAGACTGCACAATTATTGCTTGTTAATTAGTGGCATGTAGGTGGATGGCAAAATCCTTCCACTGTCTCTGTTAGTGATGGAGTCATTGTGACTGGCAATGTGCCAAGACTCCAACCACTTTCTTTGATGCCATCTACTCTCTTTTCCAATAATCTTGATATTCTTCCAGGAAATTCCATGTCCTGTTTCATGGGCATGTTCTGCTAATGCGGATTTTTCTGGTTTGCTGAGCCTAACCGACCACAGGGAGCCCAAGCTCATTATCTGTGAAGACCGTTGTTTAATTTGCATATTTACAGTAAATGTATGTGGCTTTAAAACATCCCTCCGTATTTCCAGATTTTTCGTAAATAATAAAACTTTTTTTTCACTAATGTGTTGTTCTTACTACTTTCGATGCTGTGACGGCGTTTCAGCGCCATTAGAGCGTTTTTCACGAAAATACCCCTGAAAGAATAATAATATAAAAAGTGTGGTAGAGCGCACGCGCGCGAGCGATACGTATTATATTGGGTTCCCTGTGCATAGAAATGTATAATGTTGGGATCCCTGTGTACGTCCTTCGGGACGCGCCCAGGTGGTGTGCGACACGGGTTTGCAATGCATGATGGTTAAAAACGTATTTTTTGTCATTTGGTTCGAGCCGTTGTCACTTACAGAGCTCCTAGTGAAACCTCGTTGCCGTTGGACGAGGTGAACGAACTAAAGGTACTTAAAAACATATAAATATAGGATAAATGTTAAAGTAAATGCTTCAGAACTATAGATGTACAATCCTTTTTGTTTCTAAGTGGAGCAGCAATCTTTTTTACAGCCGACATCAGACATTTCATATCTAATAAAATACGGCTTCATTCATGTTGTGAACGATCAAAAATCGACTTCAAAACTGAATTTTTATCTTCAATAAACAATTTATCACTTTCAATCAATTACTTTGATAGCTATTACTTAATAACACTGCAATTATACTAAAACGTGTATTTGTTAGATGCATCAAGGGACTCATCCCGACATAGGATACAATATTACTTGTACAGACGAAGGCCAAACTTCCACAAGTCCAACATATAGAGGAAAACGCGTTAAAATTATACGCTGTAAAGATAACAAGATCAAATGGACAATACCAAACTTTCCAGTGATGAACATAAATTTCCAGGTAATTGAAATTGAAGGCCCAGCACCTGACACACGAAATTATGGCCTCATGAAAGTTAACGATGCCAGTAAGATCACACGTTTTCCCCTCATAGTTGAATGTTGGTCATTCTGCAATATCCAAATAGACAGAGTTAACTATTTGGTATTGTGCAAGAAACCATAATACTAAGAGAGCGAATCGCTCGGAATGATGTTTGAGATATGCTCGTGGCGCGAAATCTATTTTTAGTAACCGGAAGGTGAGCACACTTGTTGTGTTTGTGAATAAAATTATAGTCGTGCGCGCGCTACTGACGCCACTCACGCCATCGATCGAGCGCGCGCTGCAAAAACCGTGTTACTAAAAATAGATTTAGCGCCACGAGCATCGACCACACATCAGTACGAGATTCGCTCTCTTAGTATTATGTTCTCTTGGTATTGTGGGAATAGTCAACATTTGAATCAGTCAGTGAAGATCAGGATCCAAGTCAGGCAATTAGTGACAGCTCAGCCAGTCAAGATGCTGCTGATTCAAATGTTGACTGTTTGTCCCTGCTATCAAATCTTTTAAATCAAGAAAGGCAGTATACAACTGATACATGTGATAGCCCCCCAGTTGATTCCGAGTCAGATGATAGCACAGATAGTGATGACAACTGTGAACATGAACTACCTTTCAAGGTAATGGGAGTCACCCACGTACCAATGAGACAGACACACTTGATGTGGGCTCATGAAAACCTTGAAAAAGGAAATGATGTTGAAGTGAAGATACGACCAGATCCTGATAATCATTATGATTCCAATGCAATAGCAGTAGAAATTAATTATGGTTAGGGTGGAATTGTTGGCTTTATATTGAGGGAATTAACACAGTTTATCCATCCTGTCTTACAAAGAAATAAGCTGTCTGGTCAAAGAATTGGTCACATAAGATTTCGTACTCATTGGTCAACCCCTGGCTTTTACATTTTGATTTACTTAAAATGTAAGGGGATGTGGCCAAGAGAAGTTATTAAAGCAAGTAAGAGAGTGAGGTAATTAAAGCCACATACCAGGAATCCATCCACCTATTGCTTGGTTTCAATCAGCTGATAAAAGTCCATGAATCTCATTATCTGTCTTCAACTGTTGGTCAAACACTGCCCTTCATGTGCTAAGCAAAAAAAAACAAAAAAAGCAAAAACAAAAAAAATTATATTGCTATTGCTTGGTTTCAATCAGCTGATAAAAGTCCATGAATCTCATTATCTGTCTTCAACTGTTGGTCAAACACTGCCCTTCATGTGCTAAGCAAAAACAAAAGCAAAAAAACAAAAAAACAAAAAAAATATATTGCTATTGCTTGGTTTCAATCAGCTGATAAAAGTCCATGAATCTCATTATCTGTCTTCAACTGTTGGTCAAACACTGCCCTTCATGTGCTAAGCATTAAAACAAAAAAAAACAAAAAAAAAAAAAAAAAAAATTATATTGCTATTGCTTGGTTTCAATCAGCTGATAAAAGTCCATGAATCTCATTATCTGCCTTCAACTGTTGGTCTTGAAAACACTGCTCTTCATGTGCTATCAACCAGAAACTGTATTCTATTGCTATTGCTTGGTTTCAATCAGCTGATAAAAGTCCATGAATCTCATTATCTGTCTTCAACTGTTGGTCAAACACTGCCCTTCGTGTGCTAAGCAAAAACAAAAACAAAAAACAAAAAAACAAAAAAATTATATTGCTATTGCTTGGTTTCAATCAGCTGATAAAAGTCCATGAATCTCATTATCTGTCTTCAACTGTTGGTCAAACACTGCCCTTCGAGTGCTAAGCAAAAACAAAAACAAAAAACAAAAAAACAAAATAATTATATTGCTATCATAACGAGCCGCAGCGAACGATATTTTCCGAACAGCGGGACTTCCCTGTTGCCATGATGTGGTGTTTTAATCCTTTTACTTGCGGTTTCCTACATATCAACACTTGTAAGTGCTGCTGTACATCAACAGATAGATAGTTTATTAGTCGGGCTTCCTGTGGAAGCTCCGACTCTAAAAATGAGCTCCGTTCTTCGTTGACCCCAAATGACTAATTGGGTTCTACAGCGCATGCACCTAGACATGAAGTCTGGCCAAGAAAGATTACAAAGCACAAACCAATCAGGGAAAGCACCGGAGGTCAAGGGGCCAAAATATAAGTCTTTTCTCGTCTAAATCTAAATTTAGATTGAAACAGGACGCTCTAGTAGCGTGAAGTCGGGCTATTAACGTTTTTACTGATATACTCAAAGTTCGCAGTACTGAAATTGCAAGGAAAGCATGTTCTATCGAGCTCGAGTCATGCAACGACGAGCAACCAAAAACTGTTTCAATCGCACTGAAAATCGCACTATAAGATATCTATATTTAGTTCAAATAGGTTACATTTCATTTAGAAGCCCGACTTCACGCTAGAAGAGCGTCTAGTTTAAATTTACATAAAGGCTGAATAATTGCGTAAAATGATCGATCTGGAACATTTCGAGGAGGAGCTATTTGACGTTTTTCCGCAGACCGCTAACAACGAAGGCTATTGTAAGTCCAAATACGGTAAATCCAAAGTCCATTTCTCTTCGTTGTGTTGCTGTCGCCGGTCGTGTGCCGTCTGTACTTACAGCCGTAAATATGTTGGAAATACAGGAAATTGTTGATCAAGTCTAGCAGAAAGTGGTAATATGATAAATTCAGGATCTGTGGAACAAAACTAGATGATCGAGTATCGGTATTTTGGAAGAATACACTGGTGTCGAAATTTCCATCACAATATGTCAGCGTCGAGTTGTACCGACAACAATGGTGCTTTCTTCCAGAAATGGCCGGATTGTTGAACGAGAAACTATGGTCTTAGTCGCTTCTCCGTTTGGAATCATCGCCTCAATACTAAACAAGCCACTGGTCTCAAACTTGAAGATATTATGGACACCATTATAGGTCTGGTTGGATCTATCTTCTCAATCTTGGGGATATCCCGCCAACTGCGCCAACGTCAATCTCGCGGCTCGAGTTTAGGTTCTGTGGTACTGTACGCTCTGTACCGGCATGACGACTCCAGGAATCAGAATCCATATCAAGGCCGAAAAGAAAGAAGCTAATGCTAGTACACTGTAAATAGAGACAATGTAGATTATTTTGTTATTTGTGGAATCATCTCATCACACAATAATAATTACTTTCATTACCATTCAGTGCCTGAGTGCTTTAATCATTTGATTAAGTCCTGGCCAATTCATCCACTTTCATTACCATTCAGTGCCTGAGTGCTATAATCATGTGATTATTTAGTCCTGGCCAATTCACCCACTTTCATAACCATGCAGTGCCTGAGTGCTTTAATCATTTGATTAAGTCCTGGCCAATTCACCCACTTTCATTACCAGTGTTGGTACAATCATCAGTTTCAAAGTGTAAGCAAATAAAATGGTCTACTTACTGGTAAATAAATGTACATGGAGCTCGCTAGTACTACAATGTCATGGAAACATTGTTCATTATTACCGTAATAATTCTAATAATCGCCCCGTAATAATAAGCACCCCTCGATCTCTATTTTTGAAAGTAGCGCCCCCCTCCCGAATACGCGCCCTCTCCCCTGTCATTAATTGACCACTGAGCAACATAAGGTGGTAATCACAATAAATGTTCCTGCTCCATGAATGTACGTTTTTTCGCCTTATCCATCCTTGTTACTGTCCCTGTTTTCGTCAATAAAGTTCTGTTATATCGACTCAGATTCAGTTGGTATTTTCCGATATAATTAAATAAAGCACCCCTCCCTAATAAGCGTCCCCTTGACGTCCCCTCGAAAAAAGTCAAATAAGGCGCTTATTCGGATCATTATGGTATGAATAATATTACGCATGATATTTATAAATAAATCTTCATATCTATACAGTATATTGTTCTCTTTGTATAATTATATGTGTTTGTACTAAATATTGTACATGCCGTTTTTACAAAATCATAGTCATCAGTCATGATCGTAGACACTCTAACATAACACAATTACTTTATGTAGCACTACTGTAAAATACAGTCAGTCGACGGGAAATTTGTGTGGGATCTGATGGATCCAGAAACCTACATTTATCTTGCTGGAAGATATAGGTACAAGGGGGGTACAAGTATAGTGATATCTGGGTTTTTTTAACGAGGCATCCCCAGACTATGACCAAACGAATACATAGTAAATGCAACAAGGAAATTAATAGATTTAAAAAGTGGAACCCGGTTAATACGGACAACATCATCTGAAAAACTAGGCCCTCGCATCCGTCTTTAGTTCCGTCACGCAACGCGCTCCCGGCCCACTTTGAAAACGAAACGAACAGAAATACATGTCACATACAAAATTCCAGATTGAATATTATTATCCGATCCATTCATTCACTCATATTCCGTTTGATATATTTGAATGTATGTTGTATAGTGTTGTAACTGTTAGGGTGTTTCTCAGTCTTTTGAGATAACGCCTGGGACTAGGCTGTTTTAACATTTCAGCTCATTATTCTGGCAAGAACAAATATAACTGAGGTTTGTTGTTTACACTCGCCGTATAAACCATCACGCAACATCAACGAATTATATCATACTGATCTTTATGTTCAAAATTTAACTTTAAATAATATTATTGTTTTTTACATATACTAATGCATGCATTATTTTATAAAACAAGACTATAATATATTTATCTATCGATATATCGTATAAGTACAATACTTGCACGTGCTCGGATGAAAGCCGTCGGCTTTGTTTTTAGCCGTCATTCAATACAATGGTACTTAATAAGTCTTTATTCAATATTTTCATAGGTGTAAACAGTCACACTTTAGTACTGGCCACACTGCTGAACAGTGTATACATGAAAGTTAACATGTTGACAGACACGAACAAGAAGGGGGTTTTTCAATTCCCCTTACGCGGGGGGTAATATTGGTTGTTAAGCGGCTGCGGCTCGTTATGGCTTGGTTTCAATCAGCTGATAAAAGTCCATGAATCTCATTATCTGTCTTCAACTGTTGGTCTTGAAAACACTGCTCTTCATATGCTATCAACCAGAAACTGTATTCTATTGCTATTGCTTGGTTTCAATCAGCTGATAAAAGTCCATGAATCTCATTATCTGTCTTCAACTGTTGGTCAAACACTGCCCTTCATGTGCTAAGCATTAAAACAAAAACAAAAAAAATTATATTGCTATTGCTTGGTTTCAATCAGCTGATAAAAGTCCATGAATCTCATTATCTGCCTTCAACTGTTGGTCTTGAAAACACTGCTCTTCATGTGCTATCAACCAGAAACTGTATTCTATTGCTATATTGCTTGGTTTGAATCAGCTGATAAAAGTCCATGGATTTCATTATCTGTCTTCAACTGTTGGTCAAACACTGCCCTTCATGTGCTAAGCAATGTGTATATTGAAACAAGGTATGAAACTCGGTCACGTGACAAATACATTTTTGCTCCTAATTTTTGTCAATATGACGTGAAAATTCCATTTTTCTTCGAACAAGACGCTCAATGAGCGTAAAATAAAACAGTAAGGAAAGACCGTGTACGACTTTCTGGGCTACATATATCAACAAGACGCTCAATGAGCGTACACTCGGGCTTATGACAAGGACAATGTCAGTTGCGTGAGGAGAGACTTGACAATGACTGACTGTATATGTGTCGGTGAGCATAGATAAAAATCTCCGAATCGTACTTCCGTAGCACGTACTTGGAACGTCCAATTGAGGTTCATGTTCATGGTCAGACGGTTCTGATAACGTCTTTGGTTTCTTCGTTATCGCAGAGGAAAGTCGAACTTCGTATCTTTTAAACATCCAGTTGATTCAGACTACGGTATGATGTGACAAAGCTCGACCAATCTGCTCTCTCTGCCTATACATTGAAAGATCTTGTTCGATTTATCTCGAAATCAGAAAGGAATTATCGATTAAAAATCAAAAGTTGCTTCTGTTAGATTTAAAATGTGACCTCAAGTGACCTCAAATACGTTTAAAGACGTACCACAGCGTACCTCGAAGAGTCGGAGATCTTTATCGATGCTCACCGACACAAATAGTCTCCCTCGTCACTGAGCGTCTTCTTCTGTAATAGATCCCTAAAATCTAAGGACGTTTTGATTTCGATTGTATTTTTGCCGTTTACTGACCTGTTTTGAGCGTGGAAATTCTGTTTTAAATAGCGCTACGCGGCGGTTCTAAAATTAGGTCGCGTAATAGATGTATGACTCACACAAGGATCACACGTGTACAACTGTAATCGTACTGAATTTTTCAAACGTGGAATAAAATAAACATCCATCGTGAGTTACTGAAAATAACTCGACTGGTTCGATTGTTTGCATGACTTCTGTACATATAGCTTTCTGTCAATAGATGTAGTTACATCGCTGGTCGTGAGTTTACTTTGATGAAGTTTTGAAGTACGATTTTTACGATTCCTTTTCCTTCTGAATGTTTCAAACGTGGAATAAAATAAACTTCAATCATTATACTTCTCAGAAATGTGTTTCATTTTACTAGTCGAATACCTTTTAAACGGGTTTTTGAAACCACGGCGCGACGGCTCTCAGAATGTGTTTCATTTTATTGTCGGACTGAATTTTTCAAACGTGGAATAAAATAAACTTTAGTCGGAAACTATTTGACCCGTTTGAGCATAGAATTACTTCATTAGGCGTTTGGATATCATCGCCCCCGTTTTCAGCCAATCGAAACCCTGAAACAGACATTCCTGACCGATACGATCACATACTCCGCATTCTGTGTACTACCAAGAATAAGAAGAAAAAATATATACAAGAAAGCCCATTTTATAACTCGGGCTTCCTTCGGAAGGGCCCGAGTAATTAGCTTGTATAACATACATGTGGTGTACTTGTTCCTTTTGGGGGATTTTAACGTCGATACGACAGGTATTTGAGGTATTTTTATAATTTTTCGATCCTTGAACTACGAACAAACGTCAAAATCGGCGCCCAAAAAGTCACTCAAATAAAACCCAAAATATCACGAAAAGCACTCAAAAAGCTTCAAAAACTATCAATCTTTTATTTTCGAATACTTTTTTAGAAGTATACACATGAAAATATCTCAAACGGAACGGATATTTGAACTCGGTGATACTTGGTTTCTTCATCCGTCATTTTGTTTCGGTTTCTTCAACGACGTAGAAAATTTATCGAAGGGTTATAAAATAATTAAACCCCTTTCTGGCTTACAGGTATATCGACTGATAATGTCCTTGGCTTAGAGATGGTCCTCAAAATATCACAGTTGCCCTCGAAGCTTCGCTTCTCGGCCAACTGTTCATTTTTCGGACCATCTCTCAGCCGCGGACATTATCAGCCGATATGCCAGCCGCCAGAAGGGGTTTATTTACTAAATATTATACATCCCATGTACTCGTACCGTGACAGATGATGACGTATAAGGCACGTATATTTACATATCGTTATTAATGAATGTAGACTCAATTGCAGAAACGTTGTAGTATACATTTATACAAATATACAAATATCTAATGAGATGCAAAATCGGTTAAACATGCTAAACTACAACTGTTTTTAAAGCACAAAATAGTGCTGAAAATTATTGTGTTGTCTTTGTTGGATGCGATACTAATCTAAAATTGATGGTTCTGATATATTAGAAGAAAATAAGCGATGTTTCGCACTTTGTATCTCATTAGATATCTTGTATCTCATTAGATATTTGTATAAATGTATACTACAACCTTTCTGCAATTGAGTGTATACTAGTTTCAATTGACTCTACACCACATTTTCTTTAAAATCACCATGCAAAAATATACGACGGCACTTCACTTGGTTGAACCAATGACTAGTTTATGATTGATATTCTTACAATATCTCATGCTCGAGGATCCAGCGATTTTTGTCCGCGCTCCGAAGTCACCCGGCCAAGAGAACCGCTGGATAAATTATCTGCTAGTGGATTTAGTATGACTCGCATTTCTGACCCTATAGAAATGTCAAAAATGAAGTGACAACTGAAGTCCAGATTGTTCATAATGATATATACGCTGAAAACTCCGTATTCCGTACTCGTGACGCGTATTCTTCCATTGGAGGTACTTGTAGCTTCAAATCGTTTCTGTCCGTATTAACGGGGTTTGACTGTATCTGGAACTAAGAAATCTCGAAACCTTGCTACATGAGTCTTGTTTTGAGAGTCCGACGAGATAGAGGGATTAAATTGAATGTTATTTTGAATCAGTCATTTTATTTTTTATATTTTGTTCTATTATTATATATTTTTTCATTCCGCGTTTTAGGATTTGGGGTGATTTTCCGTCATTCCGCGTTTTAGGATTTTCCGTCATTCCGCGTTTTAGGATTTCCCGTCATTCCGCGTTTTAGGGTCGCCCGGTGATTTTCCGTCATTCCGCGTTTTAGGATTTTCCGTCATTCCGCGTTTTAGGGTAGCCCATAGGCAGCCCAACCATTGTTTTTGAGGCTACTAATAATAAATAAAAATATATTTGTATGCGCGCGTCTTTTTTTATGGGTTTCCTGTGGTAGAGCGCGCGCGCGCGCAATACTTATTATATATATTGGGCTTCCTGCGTTGAGTAAGGTATAATGTTGGGATCCCTGTGTACGTCCTGCGGGACGCGCCCGCAGCAATGTGTATATTTACACAAGGTATGAAACTGATGGCGTATCATGGCCTGATGTGCGCCGCTCTTTTCTGATGCACTTTTCCGTGAGCCGAAGAGCCGAAGTCGTCGTACGCTACAGGCCCGTGGGGGGTACCCAGGGTGAAGTCGCTGAAGTTTTGAAAAATGGCGGAGAAGTTGATGAAACTAAACATGATTTTTTCGGTGTAAACGTCTGGATTCTATTCCTTATCCATGGTAAGTTTAGAAGTTCACAATTCATGTCAACTTTAAGTAACTTTAGAAGAAATTCGACGGTTTTAAAGTAGTCCTTTTTCATTTTGAATGGTGGAGAATTGCATGTTTTGCTCGACACACGAAAGTTTTGTTGAAAAGTAAGCTGAACTAAATATATTTTCTGAAGTATTTTTCTTGAGATTTTAGTAGTTTTTGCTCTAACTGTTCTCTAATAAAAGACATAAAAGGACTTGCCTACACTGAGAAGGGCTGCTTCAGTTATTTTTCATAAATTATGACCGAGCTATTTGACTTGTGTACAGTTGTCAGTGAAATACACTTTAGTCAAGTTCAACAAAGAATCTAGTACTTTATTTGTTTTTAAAAACATTATGACTCTCTCATCTACGTTATTTTGTGCTTTCTTACAGTACTTCTTAAAACACAAGCCGGAACGCCAACACAGCATAAACCATCTGAAGCAAAAATATAGACGAACTCAAATTCGCTGACATCGGAAGGAGTCATGATGAATGGCGATGGACTCGTGAAGCAGCCGTGAACTAAAACATTAACAGTTGTTCATTATTGTCATTGAAATAGCACAACACATTTAGCAAATACTATCATCTGAGAGAAATACAGAGTAATTTTAAATACGGTTCACGGAAGAACGTAAGTAAGCTTTTGGCACTCCGATGTTTGTTATTCATTCACAACTCTTCGTCGATTGTGATGATCGACATGCATAATATTTATTAATGTCGTATTTTTAAATACGAAAAATATCCATAGTAATACTGATCAACTGTAGTGAATGAATTGTACAGAAAGAACGGCAAAACAGTAAGCTTATGTAAAAAGCTAGTAAACTTATTTCAACTGATTGTTGAAATAAATGCGTTTGTTTGTCATTTTGTTTATAAGCACTGATAGCAAAAATGTGTTGTACAGTACTAAATATTGAGACTATTCTGCATTTATAAAACACAATACCTCAATTTTAAAGCATTTTAATCGATAAAAATCAAAACACAATACAAATACTTTATAAAAGTCAAAACAGAAAACAAATAAAGTATATTGTAGATGTTTTGACTTATGTTTAGTGAAAATATAAATATTAAGACTTGCAAAAAAGAGCACAATTCACATTTGCCGAGCGCTGGCCGATGTCATCTCGAAGGTAAAATCCGAATGTTTCACGGAAAAGTGCACCAGAAAAGTGCGGCACACATCGGTCCATGAGGCGCAAAATGTCAAAATTAAAATTTCACAGCATACGGTGAAGTTACACGACTGAAACTTATGAAGTGTTTAGAGAATACGGTAAAGTTTAGTTATTCGAAGAAAAATTGAATTATCACGTCATATTGACAAAGATTAGGGGCAAAAACGTATTTGTCACGTGACCGAGTTTCATACCTTGTGTAAATATACACATTGCTGCGGGCGCGTCCCGTACGGCGTACACAGGGATCCCAACATTTTACCTTACTCAACACAGGAAGCCCAATATAATAAGTATTGCGCGCGCGCGCTCTACCACAGGAAACCCATAAAAAAAAGACGCGCGCATACAAATATATTTGTATTTATTATTAGTAGCCTCAAAAACAATGGTTGGGCTGCCTATGGGTAGCCCGGTGATTTTCCGTCATTCCGTCTTTCCGCGATTCTGCGTTTTAGGGTCGCCCCTTCAGAGTACGTGATCGAACGCATCACGCAAATGCATTTCTTTAAAACATCCGTCAACATGGACGCTATCTTTGAAAATTATGGTCGAGTTTTGATTGGCCCTCTTTTTTACCCTCAAAAAGAGGGCCAATCACAATCAAGATTCGCATCACGCCTCAGAACTCGTACTAGCAGGTAATTTATCCAGCGGGTTCTCTTGGCCGGTGACTTCGGAGCGCGGACAAAAACCGCTGGATCCTCGAGCCTGACAATATCTCGGACCAGCTTGTAATATTGTGAAATCACTGTTACATGATTTAATAATACGACTCTGCAATAGCACTGTGATTATGTAAGAATATAACTAATAAATTCTCCAAAGGAACATCTGGACGTTCACAATAGATTCGTAACATTTCATGATTTGATACTGATATTAGAGAAAGAAAGGAAGAAAGATAGATAGAGATAGAAACACGAAAGGAAGGAAGAAAAAATCTCCAGAGAAACAGAAGAAAGAAAACCAGATCTGAAAAGAAAGGAACGGGACTGAATTCAACCATTCCTGAATTTCACTGGGGATCATTTCGGAGCCAGTCTGGGGATCATTTCGGGTCCGGTATCATTTCGGAGCCAGTCTAGACACTTTGGGGATCATTTCGGGGCCAGGGATCATTTCGGAGCCAGGGATCATTTCGGGTCCTGTACAAGTCTACACGTAGTGTTTACGTTAATTGGTTCGAATTCAAACAATGTAACAAGTACACAAGTTTGTACATTTATCTTCGTGTAGCAGTTTAAAAGCCCTTCGACGTTCATCATCAGTTCTTCTCTGTTGCGATAAAGGCTGGCCGACGATAAAGTTTATATGAGTTTTCAGCGCTGTTGTGTGCTCAATCACGTCTAGTTCCACAATGAAGTACTTCTACAGTCGATCAGAGTTGACCGAAGGAGACAGCATGTGCTTGAATGCTTTTGAGAGACACAGTATCCCAGATACAGAGATGCTGTCGCTGACCTATCTACCTATCTATTGACATGGAGGCAACTACTGAATCAAATTATACGATCCATCCTGGTGTACTTTTATCTTCTACAAGTGTGCTTTGAGGCTTCGACATCTTTCCTGATATCTGGCCAGTAATTAACATTGTATATAATATACACCAAACACAATTCTCTATTTCATTGAATCCATATTTGTATTAATTACTGCATCAGTAGAGTACAAACTATTAAAAGCGTGCAACATAAATAGTGCAAAGTATTGCATGCTTTTAGTGCTGGTACTGATGTCTATAGCTGTCTGTCTATGACCAGATTATTATAGTGTTAGCATTTGTATTAAGGTGGTTCCCGCATAATGAATGACCGGTTTGCCGTATTTTTTAACTCGCTCGCTCCGCGTCAATATTGCTTGGATTTTATTGTGCTTAACACAAATACTAATTCAACCATTCTGCTTTTGGACGGTTTATTCAAAATTATCATTGTAAGCCGCGTTTGTGAATGCCAGCTGATATTCAAACGACACTATTTTCACTAAAACTGCATGCTGCCAAACGGTTTTCCCTCGTACGATTTTTTTTAAACTTCGTGAACGACCTTTTAGGTCCCTAGTAATGTTCTGACGAGGTAAGAAGGAAATTGATCGAGCCGAAATCACCAGTTCATATTTTTGTTGTCAATATTTGGACCTATCGGTTGTTAC
Source organism: Actinostola sp. cb2023 (assembly GCA_033675265.1). Taxonomy (NCBI): domain Eukaryota; kingdom Metazoa; phylum Cnidaria; class Anthozoa; order Actiniaria; family Actinostolidae; genus Actinostola; species Actinostola sp. cb2023. The sequence goes on along the minus strand of JAUJYZ010001065.1, from coordinate 2,672 downwards.
GTGACTTCGGCTCGAACAATTTTCTTCTTACCTCGTCAGAACATCACTATGGACCTTAAAAGGTCGTTCACGAAGTTTAAAAAAAATCGTACGAGGGAAAACCGTTTGGCAGCAGTTTTAGTGAAAATAGTGTCGTTTGAATATCAGCTGGCATTCACAAACGCGGCTTACAATGATAATTTTGAATAAAACCTTTCAAAAGCAGAATGGTTGAATTAGTATTTGTGTTAAGCATAATAAAAATCCAAACAATATTGACGCGGAGCGAGCGAGTTAAAAAATACGGCAAACAGGTCATTCATTATGCTGGAACCAAACTAGGGTGGGAATGAGCATTAATAGCGACATGGAATGGAACAATGCGACCGGGACGGGAATGAGAATCAATGGAGATGTGGGATGGGAACAATGGGACAAGGGTGGGAATGAGAATCAGTAGAGATATGGGAGGGAAATAGGTTTTTAGTGGGTATAGATAGGTGTCTCGAATTAGTAAGCTAGAACACATGACACAGTAATAAAGTTATTATTATTATTATACTGCATTTTTATTATTATATTTTACCACTAATGCGCCTTGCTGACAAGGGACAGCCACATGTATGCATTGAAAGCTACATGTACGGTAGTGCACAACTCGCAGCACTACACTTTCTACCAGAAACGACTAGTCAGTTATAAATTCATAAGCTCCAAGATGTCCAAGACGGTGAATAACAGTGAAGTTGTTTTCGATCGTTCTTACTCAAATACTTCAATATTTCTGACATCAACAGTCATCAAGAAGAAGCAATAAGATCAATCAGTAGTATTACAAAGAAGAGATACGTTTGTGAATCTTCCTACAGGCTTCATTTACATGAGCGACCTCACCGAAACTGCCTGATCACCTAAATCGTAATTGTATAGGTAGTAATTTCACCTTTTATTATATCCATTTTGAAATCACTAGCAAATCCTGCAATCTGATTGGCTCTAAGCAGTGCGATTTCATCACGAATCGCACTATTTTGCGCTCTAAATCGCACCAATTTGAACATCCAATGAAATTGCAGGAACAACATAAAACAGGCAATCAGAACACAGAGGGAAAAAACAGGAAAAAAATGAACAGGAAAGACTGGATTTTACCACAACAAATCTTTCATATCATCGGAAAAGATTTGCCTACAAATTGGAACATTTGGTCTTTTCGGTCCTAGCCCCTGCGAATCCCTTCGAATTCTTATTCTTCTTTTTTATCTGTCAGTTTCTGATTGTTTTTCACTTCGGTATATTAATATAATATATATAATATGCAATATGTACTTCAGTTTAATTTATATTTTCGCTTGACCCCCTCCCCTCTCCCCCCCCCCCCCCCCCCCCCCACGAAATCCCCAAATCAGTCATAGATTATTAGTCGGGCTTCCTGTGGAAGCCCCGACTCTAGAAATGAGAAGCGTTCTTCGTCGTCCCCAGAAAGCATATTGGGTTCTACAGCGCATGCGCCTGTGCCGGCCGCTAAGATAATCACTGAAGGCTCAAACTACATGGCTTATCAAGACGAGACATCGCACGTCGTCCTCTTTCTTCACAAACCTTGTCGAAGGAAGGTTATGTCGTCTTGTATTTGTATTTGGTATGGATATATTTATGGCACCAAATAAACTATTGTCATTTCTATGATTCGCTGAGTTTGTGAAATCGATTTTACAAAGAAAGCATGTTCTACCGAGTCATGCATAATCACCCAAGGCTCCGTAAACAACATGGTTTCTTCACAAACCTTGTCAGTTGGAGGAAGGTTACTAGTATGTCGTCTTGTTTTTTATTATTTTTCTCCGTACGCGTCAACGTCGAGCTAAAGCCGAAGGAGACATGAAGTCTGGCCAAGAAAGATTAGAAAGCACAAACCAATCAGGGAAAGCACCGGAGGTCAAGGGGCCAAAATATAAGTCTTTTCTCGTCTAAATCTAAATTTAGATTAAAACAGGACGCTCTAGTAGCGTGAAGTATATACTGTAAAGTTCGCAGTACTGAAATTGCAAGGAAAGCATGTTCTATCGAGCTCGAGTCACGCAACGACGAGCAACCAAAAACTGTTTCATTGTACATATACAATACTTTATGATCATTCTAAACCATAGTGTTTTATCTTTATAATCTATCTCTGAAACATTGCAACACGTACAATCTACGTATTCTGCACGGTTTTCGCTGAATAAACAGATTAGATCACTGTTATCTTTATAATCTATCTCGGAAACATTGCAACACGTACAATCTACGTATTCTGCACGGTTTTCGCTCAATAAGCACATTACATCACTACCTTGCCTACATGTTTGATGCATTAGTCTACGGCGCGCGGGCTCTTGCTCGAGCTTTATTGCCATTGACAATATTTCATTGACAATGGATATATGGTCGAGAGCAAATCAGATTCAGTCGAGATTACCGATCGCAGCAACCACTGCTTGCTTTAAGAAGCCCGACTTAACGCTACAAGAGCGTCTAGTTGCTTTTATAATTACATGCCGTGATTCATACATCGACATATATAACACTTACTTGTTACATTAATTGTGCATGGAAAAAGGGTTCACCACTGCTTTGCATTGAGTATTTTCACCGCTATCAGTTCCCTCAGATTCTTCAGTTTGTTTGTGCAACGGCGAAGGCACAAGCTG